>WPIO01000004.1:1690000-2052500 GCA_009760855.2 Cristatella mucedo | reverse complement strand
CGATCTCCACCTGCAACTTCTCAGAGATGCAAAGACTAGGTGAGTGCTACGCCGGAGAATTTCCTATGGAGCATTTAAGCCTATGCGGCTTTCGGTACGCATTCGTTGGCCAACAGAATTCATTTCACCATCTCACGCGACAAGAAAGTGAAAGGAGTCCAGCTGAGTTCAGGAGAGCAGTTGACGTAGTGAGTAGCAGCAAGGAAGTAGCTGCTCTGGCCGACAGAAAAGGATGTGCCGCAGTCGGCAGCAGGAGAGTGCATGTCATTTCGTAAGCATTGTGGAGTTCCACAGTCTTGGGCCTGCAGAACGTAAGATTCCGTCCCGCCCCTTTTTAAACATGGAAATTTAACAGAAGTAGCACGTCAGACCATGCCTTGTGGCTAAGCGGCGTTCGAATCAATAGCAACGCACTCCAAAATGTTTTGTGCCCGTCCTCTGGTCTATACAAACGCTATCCTCTCTCTCTCTCTCTCTCTCTCTCTCTCTCTCTCTCTCTCTCTCTCTCTCTCTCTCTCTCTCTCTCGCCGTATCTCACTCTCTTTCTCTTTCTCTCTCTCTCTCTCTCTCTTTCTTCCGCTGCTGTGGAGCAGCCTACCCGGTGGGCAAATTCTATAGCTCCATGCATGCACGCCACCGTCTGCCTGCGTCGGTATATTGCCGTCATCGCTATACTTCGTTCGTTGGGCTTAATCTCGCTTAGTCGCGCCGCGAGCGTTTTGCGTCGGCCAGGGCGACGGAAACTATAGCCCCAGCTATTTAAGGAAGCTTCAGCAAGAGGCTCAGGAGAGCCGACGTCAGCAGAATACGACGTAAAAGTAGCCGAGAGCTAACAACGGTAGCATTCTGCGGCGGCGGGGTAGGAGGACGGTGCTAGCGGAGCCAGACCGCGTGTCGGCCAGACCGCGTGACCTACCGGGTTTGAGCCCGTCGCCTCGCTGGGCAGCTGGGCAGGCACTCTCATCACCTATCGACGACGGCGGGCCTTCCCAAGTCGATCGTTCGCCTGGAAAGCTCGAGACGTCGGACTCGTTCGTACTAGCGCTACCCGCTACCCGCTCGGTTGCAGTTGGCATAGAGATGGGGAGACGCTCCCTCCTACATCCCTCTTCCTGCTGCAGGCAGCCAGCCCGACGTACAGAGCGGCGTTCGGAGCACTAGGGGTTCGTATAAGGCAGGCCACTGGAGGGCGCCTGAACCCGTGCTGCTGCTGCTGGTGCGACCGCTCGGCTTTCGATTCGGGCAGCTGTGGCGATAAGCGGCAGGATAGGCTGCTCCGTCGCCTCGTCGCCAAGCATTTGGCTTGACAATGCGACGGGGCGGTTCTCTTGAAGAAGTAGAACCGGCAAAGAAATATGATGGAGAGACTGGCATTTTTAAAAGGACAGCATGTCTTCAAAATTCAAGATGGCCGCCAAAATGAGGGCCGTAAATATAAACTGCATCCTCTCATGTGAGAAATTCCGAATTTGATTGTAAAGGCGCACGAGAAAAAACTACCTACGCTGTTCTAGTGGAGGGAGGCTCATTCGCACTGAAGCTGGTGTAGCAGATGGCTCGCTTCTACATATTCAGGCGCTAACGGCTGCTTCCGGTTCGCGTTCTATATTGAAACGAAACCACTAATACACCTTCTCGATTATTATCTCAGGAGCTGTAATTCCATGTAAGTGACCATGTAATCGTCGCCGAAAAACCTGCCACCATTGAATGTGAGACTTGCCTCGCATTACGCCTTGAAACTCGGGTAGAGCAAGACACGTACCCTGGCATTTTTTACCAGCCGTTTGAGCAAGGTGTTTTGCTGATGAATCCAACAGTTTACATGCTTACATTGGATCAATAATACCATCACTTACGGGTCTCCAATTTTGAACGCGATATTAACCTGTGGGACTAAACTTGATTTGTTTACACTGTCAGTACTTATTTTGAACATCCCTCCTCATGCGTTCCCTACCTCGGACAGGACATTGTCTGTGCATATAGAGACTCTGCCTCCCGGAACGCAGCAATCGTTTGCTACTGGTCACAAGGCGATGCGCCTATCGTTTCATTGATTTGTGACCAGTAGGGAAAGCTTTTTAATTCAATGACGGCCTCCGGTAGAAGAAGCTTGCTCCAAAAAAAACAAAGAATAAGATGAAAACTGATAAGAGCAAGTATTAACATCGTTTTTTACTATTTTTACATGTCTGACGTGCGAGCTATATAAATAATAGATATTAGGATGAGTGATCCATCATCAAGTCAAACTGCAGCTGACAGTGATTAGTCCAACTAGATCTGATACTGCGTGCATCACATGCAAGACAGGAACAAGAGAATTAAGATCATGCACACGAGAGCGACGGCACCTAGATGTCAATAAATAAATAAATAACTAGCTGATTAAACAGCCCCTTTTTGTATAGTGGCGGAAGAGTCTTTATGACTATCACCACCGCTTGCAGTGGCGATAAAGGATCGCCCACCACAAGATCCGAACCCACGACCTCGCGGCCGAGGTCATGAAAAACAACCGCCTTACCTAGTGCAGCAGCTTAGTGAGCCATTACGGCTTGCACTACTTGCTAGAGAGTCCAAGCAGGTTGGTGAGAGGCATTGTCATGTGACAGCTGTAGCTATCATGACAGAGAAGCCATTCCATCTACCAAGTTTTGAATTAACTTGAAGCGTCTGAATAAGCATAGGGGAATATCTGCAAGGATTTAGTTACGGAATCTGATTTGGGCTGAGACTAATTAATTAAATAACTTTACAGCGTTATTTTAAAACTTGTTCTTTGTATTGCACCGTGAGGTAGCTATACTCTGTCTCTGCCCTTTTCAAATGCTGAAAGTGAAGCATGTACATTCTAAAAAAAAATCAAAATTTTAGAAAAATTTAGCATGTAAGGATAATTCACTGAGCTGGAAAGAAAAATAACATGTAGGTATTCAAAAATGGCTATACATGCAGGACACAAGACGGTACAATCACACCAACGAGTAGTTGACTGCTTTATTCCTTATTTACTTGTGCAACTTGTGATGTGAAGTGCTGCTCTGCTTTGCTGTACTCGCATGGCACCATATCGCTATACTGCCAATTGGTTTGTTACCGAGCTACTAAACTCCCTGCTAGCATGGCAGCAATAGTCTCATTCATACTGCTCCAATTAATCAGCAGATACTTCTTGTGTTTATATAAAAAAACATGCAAGCATAGTATAGCACCTCCTTCCATGAGTTCAGAAACAAGTGGAGGCTAGCTATCTAGCTAGGCTCCCATATTCTAGATCATTTGACTATTAGGACATCCATGCAAAGAGTAGTCAGCTTCAACGTAAATATTCTTATTAATTTCGTGAGAAATTCTGAGATCGTACTAAGCTTATAATATTTATATGCATTGGAAGGCGTTTGCAATGCTTTCAATCCTGTCTACACTTCTGCTTTGCCAATAGCACAGAAATTATCGCCAGAAATGTGCCGAAGAAGAAATAGAAATGCTTTGACGACCTGTCTCTAACTAAAAGAAACTGTCACCTTCATTTGCAAACGTACGCAACCGTTTTTGACCACTCACAACCCATTGGACTTTAGTAAGACTCTACCACACTGGCAGCATGCAGGGTCTTCTTACCTAAACACCGAGTAAGTTTGTGTAATTGCAGCATTGCAAGTATCTTAATCCATATGCGTCGTAGGGAAACCAGATGAGTCATCAATTTTTGCCGTAGACAGAGAGATCAGAGAGATTTATGTTGCCTAATTTATATAGAACGAGGTGAATCGGTCAAGGTATTCGTGGCTAAGCAGACGACAAGCGCCACAAAATTGCTTGCCTCAGGCCAACGGTCTGCCTGTCATGTTCGAAAAATATTCTTGCGTTCGCGTTCTATATCGCAATACGTAAAGACATTGCATTAGGCAGCGTGTAAATTTAAAACGCAGCACCGTGCCTCAGTTCCAGTCTGCCACTTGTGCCAAGATTCAAGTGGAATAAGCTAGTTTCCTACAAAGGAGCTAAGGCAAACTTGGAAATTGTAAGGAACCACTTTTGCTATGAGCACCTTTGCATTTGATCAGTTGTCGTGGCCGAGTGGTTAAGGCGACAGACTAGAAATCTGTTGGGCTCTGCCCGCGCAGGTTCGAATCCTGCCGACAACGAATAGTTTTTGCAAGCTTTTTAGCTACAAATCCGGGATCAGCGTCTGCATTGCCGCAATCCCTAGCGAGGGAAACCAGCAATATATATATATATAAGGGATACCAGCATTTTATGTATATATATATATATATAATGCTATATATATAATATGGCTATAATATCCTATAATTGCTTCCACTATTTCCTCGCTCAACAGCGAGTACTGCTGTATTAGAATTCACAACCCGGGTCGCGACGATCTTTCTCCGGAAAATTAAAGAGCTGCACTCTGTGGCGCCCTCCAGCGAGGCTTCCTCGAAGACTTAATACTTAAAACTTACTGCACTTAAGAGTTGGCTGTGTAGAGCCCGCTGTTTTCCCGATTAGTTCGTTCGACGGACCATTAACCAACCATGTTTTAAGCTTCAGTGTACAGATGAATGTACACACTCAAACGTATGTGTGTGTGTGTGTGTGTGTGTGTGTGTGTGTGTGCGTGTGTATGTGTGCATGTGTGTGTATCACACGCTGTGACGTTGAGAGTGCGAGCGTCGAACGGCTTCCAGGGGCAAAGCCATTGCAGATAATCTTAGACAAGTTAAAGCATCAGTCTAATCCTGCGTGGATCCGTCAGCCGATGAAGATTATTATTATTCTGCTTTGACCCAGCGGTTAAGGCACTCGCCCCGACCAAAGTCTGATCGAGTTCGTAGGCTCGAGCCCCGTGGTATATATGAAGCGCCTGGATAGAGATTAAGTACTCTATGGGCGCTATACTAATGAATTATAGTATTCTGGAGCACGGAATGACGTGGAGTAAATCCGCACACATTTTTGCTGAACCATTTCACTTGACTTCAAGTGGTCTCTGCAAAGCTGCACTCGCTGTGTCTACGCCCGCACAGCCACTGCCACTCCTTTTCCTATAATTCTCACCCTACGACACTACGGATAGCCCTCATGCTCTGGTCATCACACTCACTCATAAACAGTATCAAAATAATTGTAGAGCTTTACTGCGACCATTCATGTGCGGCTCGTTCTCGGCTAGAAATGTGCAGAGCTGGCGATCGATGATAAGCGCGCACACGCTTGCATGGAGGCTAGTGAATGCAATCCATCCGCCTGGCTGCATAGTCCGTCAGGGCTTGCTGACCAAAATCTTAGAACTTTTCAAATGCAAGTTCACTTTGTTTTGGGGACTCTGCTGGGAATTTTAGTAAGCTAAAAAAAACATTAAAACAATGACATTTTCCTGAAATGCGCTGTATCACAAGGCGACAGCTTTCACGGCTAGTGGCAAACGGATGACAAGTATTCTGTCCTGCTCCGTTCGTCTTTTCTTGAGAAAACACCAGTCCGTAGGTGTGGTCTGAGCAGCAACCACGGGTGTATATTCCTTTTTCATGACACTCAAACGCTGAAGCATGCCGGACAGTGGTGATGATTGAATGGTCGCTGCAGCCGGATCAGCGTCGTTAGCACCGGGTTCATTCCTCCGAAGACTACCATTAGGTAAATAAAAAAATCCTAGCTGATTAAACAGCCTCTTTTTGTTTAGCGACAGAAGAGCCTTTACGGCTATCACCACCGCTTGCAGTGGCGATAAAGAATCGCCCACCGCAGGAATCGAACCCACGACCTCGGAGCGAGGTCGTGAAAGCAACCGCCTTACCTAGTGTGCCATCACGGCTGCCAATCGTTGCGTAGATGCCAGCACTTACAGAATGACTAATACAAAACTTGTTCTTTTATTATATGTTTATATTACATTATATATTATATATTATATATTATATATTATATATTATATATTATATATTGTGTACTATGTATTATTATTATATATTGTGTACTATGTATTATTATTATATATTATATATTATATATCGTGTATTATGTATTATTATTATATATTATATATTATATATTGTGTACTATGTATTATTATTATATATTATATATTATCTTATTATATATATATTATATTTATATTATATATTTATATTATATATATTTATATATTTTATTATATATTTTGTTTTTATTTTTATCTTCTATTTTTTATGCAGAACTCTTTAGCTCTTTCAACCGTTTCGTCACTCGTGTACGCATGTTGATACTGGAATCACCGCCGCCGCCGGTGCGCCACTGACATTAGTAATGTAATGTAATGTATCTCCGTCTGTATCTCCACAAAGTCATAAAGACCATGTGGGTGTTACGTAGGAGAGTTTTGTATAGCGCAATCACAGCCTAAGCGGCTTTCGGTGCGCATTCGGAAGCCAACAGACTTCGTCTCACGAAACAAAGAGAAAGTGGGAAGCATAGCAGAGCCAGGAGAGCAGTTGAGGTAGTGAGTACCATCGAAGTAGCAGCTCAAGACCGCTGAAAAAGATGTGCCATAGTCGGCAGCAGTAGAGTAGTTGTCGTTTAGTACCTTCAGCCGTGCCTGTACGCTGTGCTAAGATAGCCTACCGTCGAAGAAATCGTGAGAGGAGGCGTCTTCGATGAGTCTAGAGCGTAGAATAGCTTCAATTCGTGGTTGGATTAAGGTATTCGTACAAGTTCCAGTCAGCGTCAACGTCTAACCCAATTCATAATCTAGAGAGAAACGATGAGATTGTCCTAAATTAATGTTTTGATGTGCATTGGAAAGCGTTTGAAGTGTTCCCTCATTCTGGCCACAATTTTAGCCAGAATTAGGATAGCAGAAAACTCATTCCTCAAAACTTTGCCGAAGAACACACGTTTCAGCGACGTATCCGTAGCTAAACAGACAACGAGCAATAAGAAATTTCTCGCAACAGGCCAGAGGTGGCCAGCCTGTTTTGCTCGAAAAAATATTCTTGCAGGCCTGTCTTATATCACGATATGTGCACGTTGCAGTAGGCATCCTGCAACTTTGAACTGCGGCACCTTTCCTCTGTGTCAATACGTTATTTCTAACAAGATTTATATATAAGGAATAAGCTAGTTTTATGCGAAAAAACTTAGCGAAACTAGAAATGTTGAAACAATTCTAGGTATTGTAATGTAGACTATCATAGCAACAGGCTGTCGTGGCCGAGTGGTTAAGGCGACAGACTAGAAATCTGTTGGGCTTTGCCCGCGCAGGTTCGAATCCTGCCGACAACGTCAGTTTTTGCAAGCTTTAGCGACAGGTTCATTATCAAATCCTGCATTGCCGATCCAACAGCAAGCGTCACCGGAGCACCCGACTACCAGCATGTGCCTACTGAGCCTTGACCTCTTAGTCACTAGTCTACCCCTAGGGTAGAGTAGGGTGCCTGCATTTCCTGTCGTCGGCCGGTGGCTAGAGTCGTATAGTAGTCACAACACCTTGACGCTCACTATGACCGGAACTGGTAGATGTTGCGGCAATTATGCCTCTACATAAACATGGCTGTTGAATTACGTAACCATTCATTTTTTCACTTCTTCCAGCGTAGTGTAGACAACACATCTTAGAATAGAATGTCATCAGGTGTGTGTGTGTGTGTGTGTGCGTGTGTGTGTGTGTGTGTGCGTGTGTGTGTGTGTGTGTGTGTGTGTGTGTGTGTGTGTGTGTGTGTGTGTGTGTGTGTGTGTGTGTGTGTGTGTGTGTGTGTGTGTGTGTGTGTGTGTGTGTGTGTGTGGGCGTGTAAAACCGCGAAGCTATTACTTAGTCAGAATGAGATTCTTCCTGTCAGGCGTGCTTGAATGATTGGCAGACAGCATTCGTCGTGCATGATGCAATCCACCTAGTCTTGTGGCTGAGGAGCCCTGAATTGCCTGCATAAGATGATGATGCGTCCACTTTAGGAGAGAGTGAATGGCGCTCGATTGAAGGCCGGCTCCATCCAATGGGGTTGTCGCTACGGTCCGCGTAGGATGCTGCACCTACTGGTTGGTGAATTGAAATCGGACCTCAGATCGTGATCTCTCGGCTCGTCCATCCACCTTTCAGGCCGAAAACTTGAGTGCATATAAACTCTTCTTATTCATTTCGTTTGTTTTTCAAGCATGACTTTACTTACCATTCAATTGCATTTCACTTTACAGCAAATGTAAAGCGTCTAGAGAGAGATTAAGTTCTCTGAGGGCGCTTTATCAAGTGAATTATTATTAGTAGTAGTAGTAGTAGTATATAAACGAGTGCTCATATCTGAGGAAGGAGCACTGCGTCGACTGGATGCTCTCCGGACGTTGATGGAGAGACGTCGCTAAGAAATTTTCTTATTCAAAAGCTTCATTTATGAAGAGGCAGAAGATTCGTGGCAGCTTTAACTCCAAATAATGGGGCTGAAAATGTTTGCCTCCTTCAGGATGCAAACCCACGATCCGGGTGGTGAGTACTACTAGACACCTATCGAGCACTGTCAAGTTCATAGAAATGAGATGAGCTGCGTTTTATAGGCAATTTCTGACGACGTGAAGCTGGGTAGGACTTCTCTAGGTCCGGAATTTAAACAGCTTGCTTTATTCAGACAGGCTAGACGTGAAATAATTGCATTAAAGTATGGCGTGGGAAGCCACTTGACAGAAATGCCACACTTAAAATACATATTTTTTCACGTGTATAGGCGCTAATATAACTGAATCTCTAACCAGGTTCTTCGCATATGCCGCAGGGCTCGAGCCCGCGACCTAGGTCGTAAAGGTGAGCACATTCATCACGGTTGCTAAAAGTGAGCACCTGAGCCCTTGGCCTGGGCAAAACCGTCTTCCTCATTCTATAACTTTGCAGCAGGAGACGATGACAGCTGGGGATATTCTCTGAGGCGATTGTAGCAGCAATACGTAACATTCGACGTGTAGCTCAGTCAACTGCTTGCTGATCAACTGAAGCTGCATCGCTGACCAATATCCGTTCAGAATTTCTAAAAAAAGAGTCTCGTTCGTCTATCGCTCCGCAGCCATTGGTCGACGTTCGCGAGGTGCTCAGATGGCGCCGCGCTCCTCCGCCTGAGCAGCTCCGCGGCGACGCTAGCGCCAAGTGACGCTGCGTCAGTCGGAAGGCACGAAGGACACGTGACACCGAGTACAACAGCTCTAAGCGAACGTTCGGCCGTTCTGGTCGCACGTTGCACTTCCATATTTGTCGCCACGGTGCACTGTAGGAGTGATGCTGCTTCAGAAGCGTCCAGCGAGCTAACGCAATTCACCGCAATCTACCGAGAAATCCGCCTCCTGTAATTAAGTGAAAATCGAACGGAAATCGACGGCACGAAGCTCAAATTGTATATGACACGGTCCTGATAATTTGCTCATCAAATTTCACGCCGTCGCGCCGGTGCTAAGTATTCAAATATGCTGTGACAACGCAGGCCGTCATTCTGCCGTCATTCTACCGTCATTCACCTCAATCCGCCGCAAATCCACAATATATGGGCTGTGAGGAGCGTCAGCTTGGATTGCATATTACACTAAGCTAATGTTCTCCAGTTTACCCAAAGAATTGTTCACGATTGCACACGCGCGTTCTCATGCAACCTACGGCCGTCCAAAGCGATTGATATCGGTGTTTGCCCGGGCCGCTGAAGTCGATATCTGTGGATTGTATGGGATGTGGGCTCGCAAATTTTGCGGGTACACTTGAACGAGAGATTAGCATAAGATACAACTGATAGCTTTTAGCGGCCGATTACGTTTTGATTGCGGTGGATTATTATTATAGAGGAGCAAGGTGGATTTTTTGTGTAGCAGCCAGCTCCGTTGCCTCCCGTTTGCAAGCGAACACAGAAGGTCAATGGCGTGACATTTGGTTTGAAACATTATAGCAACAATGTGCGATGATGCTATACATTCGAAATGAATTCGAGCTTTACTCGGACGTTTTCTATTCGATTCCTCTTAGTTTGAGTCTATTTCGGAGGATTTCAGTGAGTCGTTGCAGCAGCTCGTGGAACCTCTGGCTCTTTCTTGAATTGATGCATCACTGGTATATCAATTAACACACATTCAATGACCATACTTGAAGTAGTGATCTGCTCAATGAGTAACGCTACTCTAAACGTCGCCAAGTATGCTATAATTGGGAGTGCCTGTTTACTTGCAAAATGGGATACGATTCTTTGTTATCCGGAAATCTTGGGCTTACATATTATTCACACTAGCTACCCTGAACCTCAACTCACACAACGGTAATAATAATAGCAATACATTTACATACTGCACTAGGAGAGCTGAATCTCGTTCTAGGCACTTCAATATGCTGCAGATGAAGCGTGTAAATTTTCTTCCAAGTATTAACGTGCATACTGCCAGCTCGAACAAGCACAGCAAAGACACTTCACGTAGATCGAGTAAATTCTGCAAGGCGCAGGGGAGTTATAAGCTGCTTTTTAATGTTTATGAAGTCAGCAGATATCGCAAGGTAAATTAAAAATAGTAAATATAACTCGTTCGTATAGGGCTCTAAGAGAACTTAATCTCTATTCAAGTGCTTCACATACGCTTCAGGACTCAACCCCACGATCTCGGTCGGCAAAATCAAGGACCTTGACCTCGGTCTTCAAAGGTGAGCACCTTAACCCCTGAGCCAAACCAGTTGGTAGGGATTTCCAGGCTTCAGGAGGATATGAAATAAATAAATTTTCTAAAATTGATTTAAAATATTTTGGAAGCGCAGCTAAGCGACAAAAAGTCAAAAGAGCGGGCGATGTGATAAGTAGCCTTATTACAAAGAAGTTCGGGTGGAGTAAGAGAAGGAAGAGACCTAAAGGTGCGTGATGCAATCTTGACGTCGATGCGTTGCTTGATGTGGAGCCCATAAAGGTCAGTGAGAAGTGGTGAAATTCTGGCATTGTCACATTAAAAACAGAGAAGCCCGTAGAGTTTCGCAATACGAGCCGAACCTTTCCCTCGATATAGGCTCGGCCGGAATATCGTCTGTGGCATGTGCTCGTAATCTGCCTGTCGTCTTCCAAAGTGACCACCTACTAGGTTATCACATCTGCTCCGCAATCAAGCCTACTTCCTTCCAGCAACGTATCAATTGAAAAACGTAGGCCTTTTTCGACAGGAATGCCACATGCGTCCATTCATTTGCGACACCTCCGCTGCTGTCACCCACTACTTGCATGTCTTCTGGCCTGTTCAATCGGGCGCTTGCAGCTGGGGTGTGCAACTCGGTAGCTGGGCTTCTCTGTCGTGAACGTTGCAGTTGTCACATCACACCACTTTGGACCGAGCCTCGCTGTTTGCCTACCAAGCAGCATATCGACTTCAGTGTTGTGTCGCTCACTTTTAAATCCCTTCTCGCCCCACCTGCCTTCCCGAGCTACTTCCTGATCGTGGAAGGCATCGTATCACCTTGTTGTCATCGGACTCAAGTCTTAGATTTGTGCCTCGAGCCAACCTCAAATCCAGTGGAGACCATGACTTTTGTTCGTACGCTTCGAACGCATGGAATCCACCTCCAACAGACGTCACGAAATTCCCTGACTTGAGAACATTTAAAAGGAAGCTGAAAACGCACCTGTTCTTCGCAAAGCATTTGCCTTTTTGGTCCTTTAGACTTTTCCTTTTTTGCCTACCCGTGCTGCTATATTGCGGACGCTATCACTAACCAACTTAAAATGCCTCCCTTAGAGTCTGTGCAAATTGTCTAGAGAGAGCTTTCGTTGTCTGATGGCACTCTTCTAATGCCTTATTATTATTATTAAGTTTAGTGCATGCTGCTTTGATTATGAAATATAATGTAATGCACCTCCGTCTGTAACTCCGCAGAGCCACAAAGACTAAGTGAGTGCTGCACGGTAGATTTTGGCGCAGCGCACTCGAAGAATCATAGGCGGCTTTCGGTAAGCTTTTGCTTAGCCAGCCGACTTCGTCTCACGCAACCAAGAGAAAATGAGAAGCATAGGTGAGTCAGAAGACCAGGTGAGGTGGTAAATAGCATGGAAGTATCAGCTCATGACGCCTGGAAAGGATGCGCTAAAGTTGGCAGAATTACCGCAGATGCCGTTGCGCAAGAATTGTGAAAATGATTTCCAGAGTCTAGACGTGCAGAGCCAAAAAGCTTCTGTTGCCATCTGTCTTTAAGCAGCCATAGAAGAACAAGTGAGCCAGCGGGGACTGAAATTAGCGCAGCAGTTCAGCTAGGTGAGATTCTTCAGTAAGTAATGTAAGTGAATTATTTAAATGGAGGATTAAGTGGATTATATAAACAGTGTGTTGCAGTGATGTAAGTGGATTATATAAACATATTAATAATTCTTCAGTGGAGACTTAAATTTACTAATTTAAAGGCGCAGCAGCTCAGCTAGGTATGTAAGAGCCAGCCCGTGGCGGGCTGTGTGGTCAGTGTTAGAACTTCCCTCTGTATTCATTGATCAACCGGCGAAATATTGATCTAAAGATATAAAACATTGATATTTATAATCTAAACTACACATTTTGCCATGTCCTGTTCCTATATGTTTTCATGAATCGCTAAAACTCATAGGTTATAGTTAGAATCACTACTGGTCGAGCATGCCGCCATTTCGCCAGCTCATTCCTAAACCCTTAACCCTACGAGTGATTAGACACTTTTGCTTAACCCTTTGTTTCGACCTTGGGTGACCTATGATAGGCTGTGACCTCTCGCTACGGCCTTCGTTACCTAAACAATACGCGTTTCTCGAGTGCCGGACTATTAGCCTAAGCTAGCGGCTTACAGCAGAAGTTGCTACTGCTGACTTCTTGCCGAACCGTGGCTAACCGTAGTCGTGGACAGGACGCGTAACCACTGTCATTCGGCTTCCGTTAGTTTCTGTCTGCGTGCGATTGGTTACTCGTAGGCTGCTATATGAGTATCCGTTATTAAATGGTAACTAAAGAATTTATAACAATTACCTATATATAGTATACTATTACCTATATATAGTATAGTATTGTGTAATATATAATGGTAAAATATATAGGTAGTATAGGTAAAAATATAATATTACATATATAGTATACAAATGGTACATTTATAGTTAATATAAATATTATTAGTTTACTAATGGTAGCAAAATAAGCGGGAATAAACTTTCAACTTTCGAGATTCTTGTGCGGCGGCTTGTACTCGGCTTTAGATGCTAAGAACTTATAGAACTTACTAAATTTAGATGCTACGGATCTACGACGAAGGCAAGCACGTGCTAACTATAAGAATGAATGCATAAGAAGAATCGGCATCGGTTGAATTTTTACCGCTGCTCGGTCGGCTCGTTGGAGCCCAATGATCTAATCTTCCGATGATCCGATCTTCCGACGACTCGATCTTCCGATGATCTCGTGCGATAAAGGGTCACCACCTTAGAGATGCTAGCACTTACCGGGTGACCTGTACGCAACAGCGAAGCGCATTTGCATTCGTTCCGTGCACCTTCAATCTTTTTCAAAATTCGAAAATTACGCGAATTGCTAGGGGAATTACTTCGGTGCCTCTGAACTGAAGCAGAGGATATGGCTCGATGTTAGTACACGATCTAACATACGTATATTTTAATATATATATATATATATGTGTGTGTGTGTGTGTGTGTGTGTGTGTGTGTGTGTGTGTGTGTGTGTGTGTGTGTGTGTGTGTGTGTGTGTGTGTGCGAAATAATGCGATGGAGATCGACAAAATAAAACCGACGAAAACTACCGGTATAACAAGTGTGCATAAATATATTTTTTTAATTTTAAAAAACGATATTCTTGCGAACTTGTTATATTGCCGTTAACTACAATATGAAACATACTCTATTACGATAATGGAAAATCAATTTACTTAAATATGTTTTATTAAGCAGTATAACAAATGAAAAGTATCACAAATTGTATTCTGCAGAATAAGTAATAAAGTCAGCCTACGACTTAAAACTATGAAATACGAAAACGGCCACATTCACACATCAAAATGTATCCAATAAAACTTTAAAAATACGCGAACGGTCATTAGATATAAAAAAGCCGCAAACAGTAGGAAAGAAACGATTTCTGACAGCGTCAGAGCGTATCGTAGTAGAACAAATCATATTCCGTTCGCACCTTACGAAACTTCAAGCTTCGACGGGTTTTCTGGTCCCTGTCTATTTCTTAAGTCGGGGCTGACTTTATTATAAAACTAATTTGTTAATTAGACAACTCTATTTATTCCGCATTTTTTTCTTATTTATTTTTCCGTTTGCCTCCAAATTATTTTTATGCTTCCGTGGCATCGCGTCTTTCAGCAGACAATTTATTGCCGTGATTCGTCTGTATTCAACCTCATCGGGCATTTCTTTAAAGGAGCAGAACAGAGTAGAGGTCGATATTGCACGTTTCCAAGCGAAGAGCCGGCAACCAGAAGTATCGAAGGCGAAGTACGTGCAACTTAATCGGCGTCTTCAAACTCTTTTGCCAACCAGCGATTACATTGAGTATCTGTATTCCCTCCGTAGAATCGCGAAAAATTTTGATAATCTAAATTGCGCTCCAAACGACGTCAAAATGTATCAATCTTACATTACATTTAAATTTTTACTCGAAGCTTGATAACGTCTTGCTCAAGAAAAAATGTTCTTTACCAACTCACTTAACATTATTTATTAGTTATTTATTTATTATGCATTCACTGTGTGTTAGTTATTTTGGTGTTGTAGATAGTGTGAAGGTATCGACTTATTTGAGCAGTTTTTCCTGGGCTGTTTTGTCCTGGGCTGTTGTGTCGGGTAACAAGCCGTGTCAATTTGACTTTTAATCCTCTCATGAGCACTCGTGCATATCATTCTACTAGCTTATTTAAAACGGCCGTCCTAGAAGATCCTGCAACTCTCATTGTGGCGAATGAATGAGTAAAAGAGCACGATGCATTACGTGCAATGCGCGCATCATTCTTTCCAGCAACTGTAATGGACTTTTCGGGCGACAGCAAAAACCAGCAAACTATTTTGATCTGCGGCCGATCAGCGGTTTCGGAATTTTGCTCCGAGTTGCAGTAATTCTGAGCAGGGATCTGACATATTACCGAATGCTGTAGACGCGGTTGCATGGGCTATCGCCGATGAGCGCATCAATATATGGACGGTTTACGGCGGGCACCTCGAATTAAATTCTTCGATTCGTTGATTCCAGCCTTGCGGGTTCCGTGCTAGTTCGGCTGAACTTCATCCAGTTACATGACCTTCATTTAGTCACACGACGATTGTCGTATGACTTCCGGGAAATAACTTCGTAAGCAGAGACGTTCCATTAGCCAGCGACTGCGGCTGTCTCTGTGGGTTCAACTGATAATTGCAGCTCGATGTATTCGACGTGGAATCGCTGGCCTGTTCGAAATAAAGCAAGTCAGCGATGCCTTCTCAAGAGGCATAAGTGCGTATATGACATAGCGAGAGCTCCTCCTCCTCCTCCTCCTCCTCCTCCTCCTCCTCCTCCTCCTCCTCCTCCTCCTCCTCCTCATCCTCCTCCTCCTCCTCCTCCTCCTCCTCCTCCTCCTCCTCCTCCTCCTCCTCCTCCTCCTCCTCCTCCTCCTCCTCCTCCTCCTCCTCCTCCTCCTCCTCCTCCTCCTCCTCCTCCTCCTCCTCCTCCTCCTCCTCCTCCTCCTCCTCCTCCTCCTCCTCCTCCTCCTCCTCCTCCTCCTCCTCCTCCTCCTCCTCCTCCTCCTCCTCCTCCTCCTCCTCCTCCTCCTCCTCCTCCTCCTCCTCCTCCTCCTTTTCCTCCTCCTCCTCATCCTCCTTCTCCTCCTCAGCTAAACCCGGCCTCGTTCTCGATCTCTCAAGAAAAATCGCATGCTCGACAGGAGTACATCGAGTAGGATTGAGCCGGGACAGCTAGACACTAGGTGAGGCGGTTGCTTTTCATGACCTCTGTGCTGAGGTCGCGGGCTCGAATCCTGCGGTAGGCGATCCTTTATTGTCGCTGCAAGCGATGGTGATAGCCATAAAGGCTCTTCTGTCGCTATGGAAAAAGAGACTGCTAAATCAGCTAGTGTTTTTTTTAATTCACCTCGTGGCATCTACGTCACCATTGCCACCATTGCATGTCATCGGTCTCCAGGGAAGGAGAGCGGCCTCGATAGAATGGCGCCGCTTGAATCCCGAATTCGCGTTTTTCCTCTTCATCCGCAGTCATCATCCGTGCGTGCGTGCGTGCGTGCGTGCAAGCGACGAGAGGTTTAGCGAAGCATATCTTCATGAATCTTCTTGGCACAGGTGAACGGAAAGCCGGGACCGTTACTTCCGGTTGATCTTGAAAATGCAACGCACGCTTTGCGTGTAAGGGTTGGACGATTGCCGAAAATTCGAGAGATGCTTTGGAACCACGCATCTATCGAGCGAAGCATGGAAAGACAAAGAGGACCGCCGCCGCCGCCGGCCTAGTAGTGCTGTCCGGAAAAATAAAAGAAGGACCGCTACAAAACCTGCGGCGACGAACTCTCCGCGAACTCCAATCATTCGAGAAAATGGGGGATTTTCTTTAGGCGCTCGTTAGTGGCGACGCGAAATGCGCCAGCAGATGGCGCTGCCTGCGCTGCGAAGAAAGCTCTCGTCATTTCTCCAGCCTTCTCTTCTTGAGGCCAAAGTAGTTGTCTAGCTGCACGGCCGAAATCCCTAGACTACGTACACGTGACACAGGGCACGCAGCAGCAGCAGCGTGCCTGTTTGATCTCGCCAACGTTCCTAGTCCCGGTCGGTCCCGGAGTTTGTAAGCTGCCGCGCGCCGACGCAGAGTTTTTTTGTCTTGCCTCGATGTCGCTGGCATTAGATGCTAGAGACAGAGGCGCCGCAAATGGCCGCAGCCAGGGAGATGACGACGGGTGCTCAGCCAGGACGCAGCGAGCGAGAGAGACAGACAGACAGACAGAGAGCGAGAGAGAGCGAGAGAGAGCGAGAGAGAGAGAGAGAGCGAGAAAGAGAGAGCGAGAGAGAGAAAGAGAGAGCGAGAGAGGGAGCGAGAGAGAGAGCGATTAGCCGACGCAGATGAGGCGAACGGGCGCGTTCCCTGCGAAAACAGCGCGCGAAAATGCGCGAAACGAGGAAGCTCAGTGCCGCGCCGGCGGCGGCAGCAGCAGCGGCTGAGAAGCAGCTCAACAGAGGCGAATGACTTTGACAGAGACGCGGCGGCGGCGGCTCAGCCAGGCAGGCACCGAGAGCGAACAGCTGCGACAGACGCAGCGGCCTCGCTCTTTGGCCTCGCTGGCGGCAGCGAGCGAATCCTAAGAGCGGGTGCGCCTCCGGAATTTCGGCCGCTTCTAGGAAGCCGGATGTGGCCACACTTTCGGCCCTCGAAAGCGAAAGAGCAGCTACGAAAGCAGCCTCCGGCTGAAACGATCAATCGACGATTTGATTGCTGATTGATTAAGCAGGCGAAACGTGCTCTACTGCAATTGACTGCAGCCCGTCCTAAATGAGCGCGAATCGGCAAATCGGCTGCGAGAAAGCTCAGCTTTCCTGAGCTTTCTCGCACTGCAGCGCACCGTCGCTGTCGTGTGTTCGCAAAATTTCACGACTCGTTGTGCCCGCTCGCGCGTTCTCGTGCGAGCGGGCGGCAAAGAAGCGAGCCTCCGCCGCAGTCAGTCAGCCACACTGCACTGCTGTTCGCCGCAGAGCCATCAGATGTCAGCGGCTGCGCGAAGACTCTCTCAGACTCGGATCCAACTGGATTGCAAATCGACAAGCCATCTGCCACGTGCGGCCGCAAGATTCCGCACCATCGAGTGCTTGTGTGCTCTCTCTCTCTCTCTCTCTCTCTCTCTCGCGAAATCGACCGCACAGGTCCTGAGAAAATACCGCAATCCACCGCAAAGCTAAATAAATCTAATGACAGACGCTCCACTGTTGATTGATTGTTGCAGTCCTTTTATTGCGTACGCAAAACACGGCACTACAGCGGGCGTGCGAGTTCTCCTGCAATGCACTTCGATCGACTGCAGAAGCGGGCACGTCCAACGCTCGGGCACACGCTGCGCTCACCACGGTCCTCCGCGAAACTTCCAGCAATCGGATGCTAAACGCTCCTACTGCTGTCGCCGATTAAAGTGTGTTTTTTCAAGCATGATTTTACTTACTATTCTATTGCATATATCACTTTGCAGCAAATGTAAAGCGCCTAGAAAGAGATTAAGTTCTCTGATGGCGCTTTACCAAGTGCAATATTATTATTATTATTATAAAGTGAATTGCGTTAGGTGTGCGACTGCATAGCTTGGCCACTGCGTACGCGTGACCTCGAGAAATGCACTGCAATCGACTAATGCGGCCTGGGACACCGGGACCTTACACCAAACATCCGCCTGAAATCTGCCCAAGGGAAAGCTCCAATTTAGTTTATATGTAAATACCAACCATCGCTTTGAGTATTAGTTTATACATAATACTAACCATCGTTAGAGTACAGTCGCAAAATTTCACTTCTATGCGCACGCGCGATCACGGACTCTGCACAGCAAACCTCGTGCAATTGCCTGAGCCAATCCCGCAGCTTATGCCAAATACCCAGAAAATTCTCAGAAAGGCCTTGTTCAGCGATCCAATTTTGAATACTTATTAAAATGCACTGTGTGTAAATTCCGACCTAATAATTTCAATACGCTCCACACGGAAAATTTTGGGAGATGCACAGCAATGCTCCGGATATTATAGCGACGATAGCGACGATAGCGATTATAGCGTCGATAGCGACGATAGCGACACTCCGGACCCATGCCACAATTCACCGAATCGACCAAAAATTGGCTGCGAGAAGCTCAGCTTTTCATAGCATATAAAATTTCAATGTTTTAAAGTGGATGCAAAAATTAAGCTCACAGTGCATGCACAATCTCGGGAAATTCTCAGCAGCAGTCTACAGAAATACCCAGGGCTAATACTGCGAATCCAAGCAGTCAGCCGCAAATCTATGAAAAACCGAATGGATGAAGCTCCGTTTGGATTTCTGGCTGCAGTAAAAATCTGCCTAAATTGCATCTACTAAATATCGAGCCATCTAAACTGGCTCTGTCGCAGGAGATGCACAGAAATCGACTGCAATGATGGCCTGGACCAAATGCCTAAATCGATGACAACCCCCCGAAAATCGACGAGAAATCAATAGTCAGAAGCTCTGATTTGTATTGCATATAATACTGAATTAAGATTAAGGCACGCAGTAGGCATCAGTTTTCATACCACTAAATATGCTCACTCTCACACGAGCTCGGGCCACAATCCTAATCTCATGTAAATCCGTAACAATCCAACCGACTTTGTTTCGAGTCACTAAATTTTCAATATAATAGTATACCAAGCTCCGCCTAGAGAGCAGGCGCAGAATTTCGTGACATCTCGATTTCATTGAATTTTGCACTTTCGCGTTCTCGCACTGCAGATGGCCAGGACTTGAGCCAATTGCAGTCTACCTTTATCCAACGTGAGCGAAAGTGAATCCATCAAGAATCCTTTTTGAAAGCTTCGTTTCTCATTGAAAATGACACCGCTTCATGTGTACGCACCGAATTTCACGTCGTTGGCGAGCACGTTTTGTTCACTGCACGCTGCAATTGGCTGCAATCGCCAGAGCAAATAAAACACAATAAGCACTGAATCCGCTTCGCAGATCCAATACCGATTGGATGCGGTACTGAACAACATTATAGTCAAAGCCTGTGCACCAAACTTTATGACAGTAGACACGCCAGTTCGCCTGCCTATACGCTGCAAAGGCCCTGCTTAGGCCATAGGTATCCATGCGGTCTTTATATCGATATACGATGATAATAAAAGTAATGACTTTTGCATAGCACTTTAAGAAAACCAAATCTCTATCAAGGCGCTTTACATATCGCTTCAAGGGAAGCAATACACTGGAGTTAATGAAAAGAAAGTTAGCATGCTTAGACCAGCATGCTGAGGGACACACACGCATCATGGTTAAAAATAAATACTGTACTTTCCTATAGCACCCTAATAGAACTAGTGCAAAAGCTAGAACACAAGAAGAGAAAACCGGGCAGGTAAGCTGCTGCGTGCGAACGATACGACCTGTCGGCAAGAGAGGGGGAGAAAGAAATACGGAGAGAGAGAGAGAGAGAGGAGAGGTGAGAGAGGAGAGAGAGAGAGAGAGAGAGAGGGTGCAGAAAGAGACAGAGTGAAACAGAGAGACAGGGAGAAAGGGAGGGAGAGAGAGGCAAAAAGACAGAGACAGAGAAAAAGAGAGATCAAGAGGAGACAGAGACGGAGAGAGGGAACAGAGAGAGAGAGAGAGAGAGAGAGAGAGAGAGAGAGAGAGAGAGAGAGAGAGAGAGAGAGAGAGAGAGAGGGAGAGAGGAAACAGGGAGAGAGAAAGAAAACAGGGAGAGGAAACAGAGAGACAGAGAGACAGACAGAGAGAGCAAGAGAAGAGAGACACTACCTCGGTTAATTTGACGATCTTTGACCGGGAGCCTGTAAAGCTAAGACCTAGTAAGTGGTGTCATGTGGCAGTCATGTGTAATTTCTCTCAGCTCGGCTCCGGATAGAAAATCTAGACAAAACTTGCACCGACTTCACTCAAACTAGCTACCTAAAGTCCACCGAATCATATTCAGGCATCTCTGTAATGGGTGGGATAGAATTTTCTTCTCCACGAGCTGAACTCAATATGCATTGCAGCTCAGGAGGACATTGCGATCGCGCTTCCCTTTGCAGCAAATGTTAAGCGCCTAGAAAGAGATTGAGTTGTCTGATGGTGCTACATCGAATGTGTTATAAATAGTATTCCTATTGTTTGCTTACATGCTACACGAATTGCAAGAGTTTAGAATTATATTTCTCATCCAACAGTTTCAGAATGCTGGGAAGCACTGCATTTCGTCAACCTGCTCTACGTAATTTGCGAACTACTTCATGTTCTTACAATTGCTATCAATATCAACGTCATTGTATTAATCAGAACAGGAATAGCTCGTGTGGAAAGCCAAACCAGACCATGTGGATGGCGTCTTGATAATCCGTGCGCCTGCATTAATTTCAGCGAATCCAGAGATCTAGCTGCGCTCGACTTTTCCCTCTCTGTATCATTTTAAAATAAATTTAAAAAAAACTTAAAAAGAAAGTAACAAGATTTAAAAAGAAATTTAAAACGCACCTATTTAGCACAGCATTTATTGGGTCCCTTTGATTCGTCCTTTATTTGCTTATGCGTGCTGACATTGTGCATGCTGCCACTAACCATACTTGCATGCTGACCCTGTGCATGTCACCCTTCACCATGTTATTCTTGTTGCTTATTAGGCATGCTATTACTAACCATTTTATCGTGCTTCGTTTTGCGGCAAATGCAAAGCGCCCGGAGAGAGACTGGGTTCTCTCAGGGTGCATTATCAAGTGTGTTACTGTTATTATTATTCTCAACTACACATCTTCAGGTTCAGGCTCGAAGACTTGGTGCCCGCGGGATATGCGAAATGCTGTCTGCCAAAATGCCGCAGTCTTCTGCTTGAGTGAGCGCCAAACTCACTATCGCCACGAGTCCGTGGAATCGCACACTCCTTTTGATATCATTCGATTGGGCACTCTTATACTCTTATACTTAGTACTCTTAGCGATCGGGATAAAACTTCGTCAGTTGTCAGCACAGGTCGCATAGGTAGGAAATATGGCACTCTACGTTCGCGTTGGGGCGCAAATGTTAAACTCGTCGACTGCAAAACAATATTTAACTTATGCTTACGTTCTGAATGTGTTCGCTCCTCTGACTAAGCGTTTATAACGCCGTCACTCAGATATGTATTTTTTACTTCAGGCTTTAAATTGACCAATACTACTAAGTTCAATTTTGAGAAAGTATACGATAACTATTGTAACCATAATAATATTAATAACAAAGACAATAACTTGCACAGCACCCTCAGAGAGCTAAATCTCTCTCTCTCTCTCTCTCTCTCTCTCTCTCTCTCAAGATCCTGCGAATCGATCCTACAACAATATAGTCCTTAATTGTGAGCTGGTTATAAATACAAATGTACCTGTGCTTCAATCCCTCTGCCTTCCAAAAAGTCTAGCTCTCTCAACTTATTTGCATTACGTATTTCTGACATTCAAAATTGGTTGACAGAGACTTTCTCGCATTGAAAAACTAAACTACTAGCAATTGGTAAACCCAGTGTAATACTAATTGTTCCTTTAGAGATTGTTTTTCACAGCATTGGCTCAATCCGTGTGACTCGCCTTCCCGCCTCTGCTGCTCGTGCTTCCTGAAATCGAGTGTATTATTATCACAAACTATTTGATATTCTTCTTTCACAGCTTATTTAAATATTTAAAGCCGAGACAAGAGATTTGGTTATCTTCGAGAGCAAAGAAGCGTGTCTGGATTCCCAATTAAGTTAAACAAGCGCGTTCACAACCAAAAACCGTACATCCCATCGATGACTACAAATCCATCCAGTTGAGGAATAGAATAGACATTTTCACCAACGAATAGATGTCAATTATCGTTGTGTACTTTTACATCGAACTCTATTGAACTGTTATTTTACATTTTTGAAAGGGAACTCATCACCCGACATGAGAAGTTCTCCATATATAAAAGCTCTCACGTCGATTGCCTACTCCCGCAACACTGAACGCGTTAAGAGCCTCTTTAAGGCGCTAATTAAATGCCAACTGAATTCTTCGTGACTAAGTAACACCGATTAATGCAACAATCCCACTATGTCCCCGTCGGCTTAGCGAATTTGTCGACTAGCTTGTTTGAAGAACCAAGGCTTACGCCGCCACGACCGTTCGGCGTGCATGCATTCATTCCGGTCTGATTTCCGGCCTGCGCTGAGCGGGCCGCAGGAGAACGAGCGAACCATCTGTCGAAGTAATTACCAAGTCGATGTTGCCATTGTGCCCGCAAGAATGTTGACTCAAAATACCGCTGGACGGCGGCGCCCGCGGAGTGAGCAGTACAACCGCAGCTGCAGTCGAAGTTGTTGTCGAAGTTTTCCCCGAGTTGGTACAGTCACCTGCTCGGCCTATCGTATTGAGCACCAACTCTGCGAATCGCACGAGCGTGTGCTGCAGCAGTACTGGTCCGGGCCATCGCAAGCACTTGATGAAAGATTTAAAAAAAAATAACTTGTAGTTGTATACGGTTTCCGGTCGTTTTGTGGCGCGTAGAGGTGGATCGCGGAGAATTTTCGGAGAATGCGCGCGTGTACAAAGGTCACAAAATCTTTTGGGTGCACTTTTAAAGAGGTTTAGTGCTACATACAATCTAAATTGGATCTCTGCATATTTCGTAGCTTATTTCTTAGCCTATTTCCGGTGGATTTGTGATGTATTAGAGTCGATTGTAGTATAGACCCAGGCTATTCTAGTTTATTGCAATATCTTGCACAAGATCGCACATGCGTACTGGCTTGGTGTTATGTGGGTTCACACGTAACGTGGTGCACTTTAATGTGCAATAAACTTTGGAGCATTTCAAAAGTCCAACTTCTGGGCATTCGGGTGTATATTGTAGTGCATTGCGGTATTGACTCGGGCCACTGGAGCCGATTGCACGAGAACGCCCACGCCCATCGGTGTGAAATTTTGTGCGCTCACTATCTACACAACTTAGTGTACATAACTGTATGTGTCCAAAGAGTGTACTGTAAAATACAATTAGCAACGGAGCTTTGGATTTCTTTCGCTTTTCGGTGGCTTGCATTGGATCGCAGTGGATTCCTCTGGATTGCGACTTTGGCTTGGACCCGTGCAGCCGATTGCATGAGATTGCACGAGAACGCCCACGCTTGCGAATGGCGAAAAGAATTATGTGGGTGCACGAGAAACAGACGCTTGTTGCGTTACGCAATTCAAGTTGGAGCTTTAGGCAGCCGGTTTCCGGTGGACTCGTGGTGGATAGCGGTGTGGATTGCGATGGATGGCGGTAATGATTTACAAGCCTCATTTATATGGCGGCAGAAGAGCCGTGCCGACTATGGCCGCCGCTTCCAGTGGGAAATGAAGGGTCGCCCACCGCAGGACTCGAGCCCGCGACCTGGCGCGAGACGAGCGAGCACCTGACCCCGGTGGCCCCACGTCTTCGCAGCCAATGGCCCGAGATGCACACTCGGGCGACTACGACGTGAAATTCCGTTACTAGATTGCGACGACGGTATACTGCAGCACTGACTCGACGAAATGAAATTCTAGCTCGGGGCCGCCAATTTCCGGCTAATTTTTTTTTTAGTTCGAGCGGAGTGCAGCGGATTGCGGAGAATGGTGGCGGATTCCGTCGAGTCGTTCCGCCTCCTCCCCCTCCCCTAGACACGTCGCCAGCATCCGCGGCACCGCTCGCGCGGCCCTCGGGTGAGCGCTCTCCGATGGACCGTCGTAGGCGGCGTGGCAGCAGCCGCGGCGCCCTCTGCCGTCAGCGCTAGGGAAAGCGGACGCACTGCCTGCCTTGGCGACGCTCCGGCGGCGCTCCGGCGGCGCTCCGGCGGCGCTCCGGCGGGCAGCCTCGGAGCGCGCGCCACGTCAACTGAGCGAGTAACTGGGAAAGAAATGGCGGGGTCGAGCCGCGTGCGAGTCGCGCGCGCGTGCGCCTATTCCTTCGCAGCAGCAGCCCTCCGACGAGGCGTGAGCAGCGCTGGCTGCCGAAGCGTCTTCGCGGTGACTTTCGACTCCAGGCGTTCATCCGCCGCCGCCGCGTTTTTTAAGCACATGCGTCTTCGCTTTCGTCCGTTTCCGCTTCCGCTTCGTCCGCTGCTTGAATCACAACCGTCGGGACCTGGAACGGTCAGTCGATGAGTGGCGAGTCGAATTTATTATACCAACGTAAAGCGCCTAGAAATTGATTTAGTTCTCTGAGGGCACTTTATGGAATGTAATGTATCTCCGTCTGTAACTCCACAAAGCCTTAAAGACTAGACGGGTGTTACACAGGAGAGTTTTGCATAGCGCACTCACAGCCTACGCGGCTTTCAGTGCGCATTCGGTGGCCAGCGGACTTCATCTCACACAACAAAAAGATAGTCGGAAGCGTAGAAAAGCCAGGAGAACAGTTGAGGTGGTGAATAGCATGGAAGTAGCAGCTCAGAACCACTGAAAAAGATGAGCCATAGTCGGCAGCAGGAGAGTAGTTGTCGTTGCCTAAGAATTGTGGAAGCGAGTTCCACAGTCTAGGACCTGCAGAGCTAAAGCTTCTGTTGCCAATGGTCTTTAAGCGGAGGAATGGAACAGCTAATGTATTGTCCACACAGGACCTGAGGTCATGAAAAGGCTGAAACTGGTGCAGCAGTTCAGCTAAGTACGAAGGAGCCAAGCCGTGGGGGCCTTGTGGGTCAGCGTAAGAACTTTGCTCTGTATCCGTTGCTCAACCGGCATTCGTCCTAGCTGTTTTAGCAAAGGAGACACGTGCTCAAACCACTGGGATTTTAAAACTAGCCTTGCAGCCATATTCATAGCCATTTGCAGTGGCCTAGTTGATTTCTTTGGTAGCCCAGCCAAAAGGGAATTACGATATTCAAGCCGAGACAGAAGTAAGGAGCTATTTACATTTTTTACAAGCCACTTTGGAAGACAGCTCCTAATCTTTGATAGGGATCGGACATGATGGCTAGCTGTAGAAGGAGTCTTCTGAATGAAGTTTGTAAAAATTGAGGCAGTTGTCGAAAATGACACCTAATTTAGAGCGCGTGGTGATAGTCGCACAATAGCATCACCTATTAGAAGAGCAAAGCTTTTTTAATCTAGGCACACGCTTGGGGTGTCCTATGAGCAGCAGTTCGGTTTTATCGTCATTTAATTTCAAGAAGTTTTCCGACATCTAGGATCGAATTTCGGCAAGGCAAGCATTCAGTTTATCAGCTGCTGCTGCTGCATCAGATTCCGATGGTTTGAATGACAAATACAGCTGAGTATCGTCAGCATAAAAGTGATATCCTATTCCATGGGCCTTAATCACTTTTCCGAGAGGTTGAGTATAAATAGAGAACAGCAAGGGACCGAGGACGGACCCTTGAGGGACTCTGCAGTTGGCCCTTGTTCTGTGTGTTTCTCCTGACCCCAACATGACATGGATTGAACACGACCAGACAAGTACGATTTGAACTACGCCAGTGCCTCGTCTGCCAGACCGATCGTTGTTCTCAATCGTTCAAGTACAACATCGTGATCAATAGTGTCGAAGGCAGCTGATAGATATAGCAGAGCTAGGGCAGCGACATTCCGGTCAACTTTGCCATATACAATGCCATTGTTAACACGGAAGAGAGCAGTTTCAGTGGAGTGCTGCCTCTTGAACCCTGATTGAAATGCTTCTGACAATTTATTCTCTTAAAAATGTGCTACCAGCTGCTTAGCGAGAATTATTTTCAAGAATCTTTGACAAGAAATGAAGAAGGGAAACTGGGCGACAGTTTGCAAGAACCTCTGTATCTAATCAAGGCTATTTAAGTATCGGTCTAACGATTGCCGATTTGAAGGACTTGGGTACGACCCCTTTTTCCAAAGAAGCATTAAAAATCTCGGCTATGGCAGGGTTAAGTTGGTCTGCCTGTGAAGACTACAGAGATGATGGTATACGGTCTTCAGGAGACGAGCTCTTTTTACTAGACCTTATTAAAGTAGCCAGATCACATGCTGAAACCTCGGAAAACCTTTTAAGACAGGTCGCACGTTGTGATTCCACAATTGCTTTACTCGGATGGGGCTTTATGGAGGCACGAATGAGCACTATTTTTTCAGTGATGAAGGCTGAAAACTTTTCGGCTGAGCCGTTAATATCTGGGGATTCAGTACTCTCAGCATTGGCCAGTAAATTGCCTACCGTCTTGTAAATTTGTTTTAGGTCCGACCGGTAGGAATCCAGTTTTCGAGTGAAAAAAGAATCCCTGGCTTTTTTAAGCTTCCGGGTGTAAACTCGAAGGAAGTCTTTGAAATTGACGAGATCTGCATCAAACCCCGACTTCTTAAAACGACGTTCAAGCCTGCGCTTAACACGGTGCATCTTTTGAAGTTTTTTTGTAAAATGAAAGGAGTCTCAACGACTCTGTACACGGATAGAATGAAAGGCAGCATGCTTGTCAAGAGCACTCCTGAGTGTCATGTTCATTGCACCAGTAAGGGTATCGAGGCTGTCGGTCGAGTCTGGGTGCAAATCAAGAAGACCTGTCTCACAAACAGATTTAAAAGATGTGCCTATGTCAATGCTTTTAAAGTTACGTCGCTGGACAAGTTTGACATTGCCCTGTACATGCAAGGGAGCAGGAACAGTAGGCGAGAGACACAACAATGATCCGAGAGGGTCAGTGGGCACACCACAAGGTCAGCGGGTATGCCATCCCTAGTAATCACGAGATCTAGAATATGGCCACCGACGCGGGTGGTATGATTAACTTGTTGGACCAAACCAAAATTCTACAGACAGTAGAGAAATGGGCGGAGCTAGCCGTTAATATGATTATCAAAGTGAATTTTGAAGTCTCCAAGTGTATCATTATCATTATTATTATTATTTTCATTATTATTATTGTTATAACGAGAACTGTTCGAAAATATCTAAATGTAAAAAATATAAAAATAAATATGAATTAAATCAAACCGAACCTGCCGCCGATCGCGTCTCGATGAGAGCATCCTGTCACCTCGACGTCACGCCAATCACAAGCGTCTGACGTCGGCTGCGAGCGCCACAAAGCGCTACCAAGTCCAGTCGCTTTCGTGCGACACACCGGTCGCTGAGTTCGAGTCGAGTTCGAGTCGAGTTCGAGTCGAGCACCGTTTCTGGCAGCGAACTTCATTTTAGCCCTGGTCCAGGCCCTCACAGGATAAGCGAATCCTGACAAAGTTTCAGAGCCGTGGAGAAAATGTGAAGCGAACGAGTGAAAGAGGAGGACTTGTGGACATGATGTGCCGGACAGGAGTTTCTGGACAGGAAGTGCTGGACAGGAACGGCTGGACAGAAAATGCTGGACAGGAAGTGCAGGAAAGGCAGGAAGGGAAAGACCGGTGGACGGGAAGCACTGGAAACGGAAACACTAGAGCAGTTGGCAGGCTTAAAGGTTTGGATGTCATTTCACAATTCGGTATATCGAAGGAAACGCATATATCGGCAGCAATAACGGAAACGGTTGCTTAGCTAACGAAAGGGACCATCGATCCATCGGCGATCCTGCAATCGATCATCGATCCATCGGCGATCCTGCAATCGGCGATCCTGCAATCGATCGTCGATCCATCGGCGATCCTGCAATCGATCGTCGATCCATCGGCGATCCTGCAATCGATCATCGATCCATCGGCGATCCTGCAATCGATCATCGATCCATCGGCGATCCTGCAATCGATCATCAATCCATCGGCGATCCTGCAAGTGAAACTAAACGAAATAATTCATTTGTATAGCACCCCAAGAGAACTTAATCTCTACGCAGGCGCTTCGCTTGTGCCTCGGGGCTCCAGCCCGCAACCTCGGCCAGGCCTAGGTTGGGGCGAGCACCTTAGCCGCTGGACCAAACCAGCTCGGCAGACGACGATGAGAAGGCGCCGGTTCAGCTGCGGCATCTTAGCCAATGGCTGCACAGCTCAAGCTGTTGGGTAAGAGAGAAATCAGTCTGCCGCCGTGTCCTCTGCTTGGCAAAAAGCCATAGCACTTCCCCATGCAATGACGCAATTGGGGCCGAGTTTCAAGAAATTGAGCTCATTCTAGCTCGCAATAAATTGAAAACGCAAACGTCAGCTGATTTATTTGCCTCATCCATGTAGCGGCAGGACGCAGTCGCGCTGACTTATGCTGTGCCGGTTCCCACGCGGCTGCCTGCTCATTTGCTGTGTGTGTGTGTGCTCACTGCCACTAGCCATTCGATCATGCTTCCTTTGCAGCAAATTTAAAGTGCCCAGAAAGAGAATGAATTCTCTGAGGGGGCGCTAGAAAAAATGTATTTTTATCGTTCTTATTATTATTATTGCCCTCAGCTGCTATCACTCCCGCTTGCAATGGGCTATTAGGAATTGCCGGATGCAGGACTCAAAGCAGCGATCTGGACAGCGAAGTGCGACCACCTTAGCCCTGGGCTACGACCTTTATCAGCGCTATCTGTCGAGGTTCGATAGCAATGCCACGACTGGGTACCCTAGGTCGTGGGTTCGAATCCTACGGTGAGTGATCCGTTTTTGCCACTGCCAGCAGTGGTGATAGCCTTTAAGGTTCTTCTGCTGCTATAGAAAAGAGGCTGTTAAATCAGCTAGTATTTTTTCATTGTTTAGCAAAGCCCACTAAAACCTAGCTCCGGTTGTCTGGCTGAGAGAAGTTCGCAGCTGCCTCGCAGGAGCCTCGCTGGGAGCCGTGGCGCGAGACGGAAGTTGACTGACCTGGGCGCCGGTCGGCTGCAGCACTGGCCTTAGGCAATTGTCACCTGGTCGTAGCCAAACAACAGGGCACCCGCGCTGTGAGCGCCAGACGACGCGCCTTAGATTAAATACTTTAACTTCCGCCTGCACGTTCAGCCTTTCCTGTGAGAATGAGTTCAAGCTTTTCTCAATCAGCCTATTCAGGGATAGTTGACCTACATATTCAGGACTGCAGACGTACCGAATGGTACGGCCCGGCTTTTCCATTACTTACAGTAGAAAATAAAGGATTGCCAGGACGTGATCATGCAAGACGTGACACTCGCGACCTGGGTCGTTAAGAGCGAGCTCCTTGCACCAAGGCTAAGACCCAGGGGCAATGTCATCACACACCAGTTGATATACGGCACCTCCTTTTCAGCATATGCCGAGCCCGGGTCCACTTGGATCCGTCCGATGGGGTTGGGTGCCCCCTCAGCCTTCTTATGAAACTATACCACCGGTAGTGGTTGGGCCTCCCCTCTCCGCTTCCCCCTTCCCTAGCCTGCACGTCTGCAGACAGGTATCGCCAAAAGAACGAGCCTACGTGACACTCTGTAACGAGACCCGACAGCCAACGATAACGATGTGAACTAGACTCGAACGGGCGAGTGCGATCTGAGCCAGGCCAGAACGGCGCGTCGTCAGATCGGAGGTCACGCGACGCTCGGTGTCAGCAGCTCTGAAGGATCTGCTGTCTCAACGTCGCTGCCGACAGGTAGAGGGGGAGCTGGGCAGCGACAGTACCGCCGCCGACCGCTATCGCAGCTGACGCGTTCTTTCTCTGGCACTCGGTCCAGGCACGGTAGACAGCCTCAGATCGTGCCAGTTTTTTCTGATTAGAGAAGACGCTCGTCAGGCGGAGGCGGCAGCTGCTTCGCCAGACTTCGACCATCGCGAAATTCGATGAAAGAAGCGTCGCCGATCGTCGCAGTCCTTGTCTCGGTCTCGGAGCAGTTGTCCTCTGTTGTCCAGTGCAGCTCGCTGCTGCAGTGTTGAAACGCTGGCACGCTGCTGCAGCCTCCGCATTACGACTGCCTAGATGTCATTCTCCGTTGTTTCCCAAATTTCAAGGATCACTCGGAACAGGTCATGAAATAATCTACGGTTAGCTTGGCCAGGTAGCTCGAGCTCGAGTGATGGTCACTTTAGGCTTTGAAATAACTTACTAGCAAGTGGCAAATGGCTTGCTGTGGCAGATACTGTACACTCCTCGGGCTGCCTGTCCCTCGGGTAGGAAATAGATAGGACTACAAAAATGACGCGGCGGACTTTTTACGTCAATAAAAGGGCACTCGCTGTCGACCTCCGCTGCCATCTGAATCGCTGTGTTTATCAAGGCAACATCTGCGATTCATTTGCCATGCATCCAGGCGCCAGCTTTTTAATAATGATACATTTGATATAGCATCCTCAGAGAACTCAATTTCTTTCTAGGCGCTTTACATTTACTGTAAAAGAAGCACGATCGAATGGTTAGCGGTAGCATGCTCAATAAACAACAATAATAACATGGTTAGGGGTGACATGCACAGTGTCAGCACGCATAAGCACGTATAGGTTGACTCACAGGGATCCACTAAAGGCTGTGATGAACAGGTGCGTTTCTAATTTCTTTTTTAAATGTGTTCAAGTCAAGAGATGTCGTGACGGCAGTCGGGAGTGAGTTGCAGGCTTTGGGAGTATACGAACGAAGTATAGGTTTGACAGCTAGATTCCGAAAAGTGGGTGGTACGATTCCTCGGTATTTGTCGCATCGGCGATGGCTGCAACCTTTGCGAGCCCTACGTTTGTGAGAGACAGAGACAGAGACAAAGAGAGACAGACAAAGAGAGGGACGTGGAGAGAGACAGACAGACAAAAAGAGAGAGAGACATAGAGAAAAAGTAATACCACTTTTGTATAGCACCGTCACAGAACTGAATTTCTTTCTAGGCACTATACAGATCTATATAGAAATCACTAGCAAACCATTGGCAGTAACACCCTAACCGCTGGGCGTTATGCCTATGGCATTTCAACCCGGCGCAATGCAATGCCACGATTTGCGTGCCTCTTCACGTCAACTAAATTGTACGGTTACGAAACCAACATGGTTAGTGACTCGGTGTGTCGTAAAGGCAAATGAATTGGACTTCTTGATAAGATTCACGGCAATTAAATTATTCACTGCATTTTTAAAGACAGCCAGAAGGTGTACGCTCAACTAAGACATAAAAAGTGTGCTGCCTGTGCATGTATCTGCTTACACTGTGCTTACTGCTTGCGAATGTTATCACCAATCATTTGCTTTCTATGCAGCAATGTAAAGAGTGCCTAGAAAGAGATTCAACTCTCTGTGGGCGCTATGCACATGGATCATTATTATTACTACAATGTCATGAATGAAAATTATAAGCCGGAGAAGCAAACGCTTGTGCGATGGCGCACGCAGGAAGCGTGCTCCTGCTGACGCTGTGCACGCTAAGCGTGCTGTAACTATTGAAATCGCGTTTTATCCAGATCCAGAGCCGAAGCTAAAGGCGCTCGCATGTCTCCCCAGCAGCTCGATTGGGTGAGCCCGCTGCCGGGGCATCCTCATTGAAACCACTGTTTGTGATACGCAAGCGGCCTAGCCGTACTCCCTTCATTGAAGACGCTTCTTCTTGGTTGCTGAGTTGAAAGGGGCAACTCCTTCAATTGTAGACAGGGAGGAGCCGGGGGGGGATCCTGGTCCTCCTTCCGCCCTTTGACCTTTGACCAAGGCGACGAAATCGCCTGTCCCTGATGGTAGAATGTGTAGCTCTGGGAGAGAGACAGAGACAGAGAGGGAAAAAGAGAGACAAAGAGAGACACGGAGAGACAGACAGACAGAGTGAGACAAAGAGGTGGAGAGAGTGATATAGTGAGACATAGAGAGACACGGGGAGACAGAGAGACAGCGAGAGAGAGAGAGAGAGAGAAAGAGAGAAGCAGAGAGAGACAGAGAGAGAGTGTGAGAGAGAGACAGGGATAGACAGAGAGAGACAGAGTGAGACAGAGAGAGAGTGAGAGAGAGACACAGAGAGACAGAGACAGAGAGACACAAAGAGAGACAGAGACAGAGAGACAGGCAGGCAGACGGACCGATAGACAGACAGCCCGACAGACAGAGAAATAATAATCCCACATTCGATGTTGCACCCTCAGAGAACTGAATCTCGTTCTAGATACTATACAGATCTATATACAAAGCACTGCCAAATTATTGGCTGCAACATCTGCAAGCAGCAGGGACGGTGTAAACAAGTACATGCACACGAGGTACGAATCACAAAGACCTACCAAATGCTGTCATAAACAGCTGCGTCTAAGAGAGAGAGAGAGAGAGAGAGAGAGAGAGAGAGAGAGAGAGAGAGAGAGAGGGGAGCGAGAGAGGGAGTGAGATAGAGTGAAGGGGTGGAGAGAGGGAGAGCTCGCAGCTTCTCGCCGAAGGTTCACAGTCCCAGTATCAGAAGAATCTTCAGAAGACCCGCTCGTAAAAAAAGGAATAACACGCCGCCTATTGAGATCTCATTCGGAGAGCCGCAAGCTACGACGGACTGACCTCTTCCGACAGGTCAATTGAGAATGACCTCATCAGATCATCTAAGCATATGGGCGCTCCCTTTGAAGGGGAAAACACAGCTTCCTCCAAAAAAACGAACCTTAGCGTGCGGAGCGAATTCCGGCAGCTCTACAAGTCTTTTAGCCCTATCTATGAAAGAAAAAAGAGTGGCTGAGGCGCCCTTCCGGATAAACACATTAGCGCCTGCGTCCTAGAAGCGCCGACCGACTGGCCTCCTCTGCAGGTGCTCCGCTCTGCGCGTTCTGCCCCTGAGTCCGTCTGATAAAGCCTGGCAGCCACCTGGCGGGCGAGGCGGAGTGAAGTGGGAGGGGCGGCCGTGCATCCACGAGGAGGTTAAAGCTGGATTTGTTCAGCAACACGGGCTGCTTGAATCGCTGCAGCTTCGATTGACCAGCCCCCCCCCCGCGCCCGCCCGCCCGCCCTCTCCCATTTTGCTAGACCCGAGTGGGTTGTAAGCCTCCTCTCCCTCAGCCACATCCCCCTCCTCGACATGACCGCCGCCCTGGCCCACGCCGCCATTCAGGAGGACCAGACCAGTGTTGCGGTGCTCGTCGCCGCTGCTCCGCCATTGCTTGGAGGAGCAGAGAGAGAGAGAGAGAGAGAGAGAGAGAGAGAGAGAGAGAGAGAGAGAGAGAGAGAGAGAGAGAGAGAGAGAGAGAGAGAGAAAGAGAGAGAGCTCGGAGGGCAGAGTAGCCGCTGCCGCCTCAAGGAGGGCAGAGGTCAAGGCGGCAGGGTAGCCGCCGCTGCCACTGACCGATAATAATAATAATAATAATATTAATAATGCACTTAATAAAGCGCCCTCGGAGAACTCAATCTTTTTCTAGGCGCTTTACATTTGCTGGACAGCCGTCCGATCGCTCGGCAGACGAGGGGGAGCGCCGTCGCTCGCCGAAAAGCGAGCACGGGACGCGAGAACAGTACGCCCTCTACGTCCGCAGGAACGCACGCGATTGTGTCCGCCGAGACAGCGAATCGGTCTTTGTTTCGCGCGGAATGCACTGCTGACGGCGACGACTACGGGCACGGCCGCGACCCCGACGCCGACCGCATGCTGCCTGGCTCGGCGCACGAACGGCCTGGCACGTCGCCGCCGCCGCCGCCCGGCCTGCCTGCGCGGGAGCGACCATTTCATTGGCCTCTTCTTGCTTGGAGTACTCGAAAGCCCTCTTGACCGTCCGTCCGGAATGCAGCATGAGCTACTAGCGTGGGACGGCGCGCAAAAGCTCACCCGGGTCTCGCGAACCCGGCTGCAGAATGCAAAGTGGAGAAACTCGAGAAACGGCGTCTACTGCATTTGATCCTTCCTCTCGATGCGTAGGTCGCATGTCGTCTGCCGGTCTTTCTCAAACGTCCTCCGGCCCGTTTGCCAGGCGTTAAATTAGGCTATCGCTTCAGTGCCAGAGCGAGCTACTATTTCGTGCACTCTGAGTGTAGGACGTAGCGCGGGAGGATGAACTAACCCTAGCGCAGGAGGCAGGCGGCGGTTGCTCTACACGACAGGGGTCGTTGGTTCGAGTCCTGCAAAAGGGCGATTATTTATGCCAACTGCAAGCGGCGGTCTTTGCCGTTAAGGCTCTTCTACCGCTATGCAAATGAGTCATTTCAATCAGCTAATTATCATAACTCACAATAATAATAGTAATAAAAATAAGAATCCATTCGATATAGCACCCTCAGAGAACTGGATCTCTTTCTAGGCGCTCTGCACTTGCTGCAGAGAAAGCACGATCGAATGGTTAGTGGTTACATGCTTGATAAACAACATGAATTACATGGCTAGGGATGAAATGCACAGGGTCAGCATGCAAGTGTGGTTAGTGGCAGCATGCAACAGCGTCAGCACGCATAGGCACATAAAGGAAGGATCACATTGACCCACTAAATGCTGTCATACATAGGTGCGTTTTTAGTTTCTTTTTAAATATGGTCACACCAGGAGATGTCGTGACGCAAGTCGGGAGTGGGCTCCGGGCTTTGGGAGCATACGAACTAAACGCACGGTCTCCAAAGGATTTAAGATATTTACGAAGTATAAGTAAACAGATAGATTCCGAAAAGTGGGTGCACGGTGCTTAGCGTGGTGGGGGGAGTAGATCCAATAACCTGACTAGCGGCCTGAACCCGTTTCGCTCAAGTTCTTCTCTGGCCGGGCCATATCAAATGCAAAGTGAGCTCAATCGCTGTTCTGCGACGTCATATCCGACGGAGCTCGCAGAAGCAAGCCGGTTCACTCAAAAAACCGAGATGGATCGATCTGGCAGATTTATTTTGGCCAGCGCAATGAATTGTGGTAATTCCTGTGGGAATTGAAAACTTCATTCGGTAGGCGCGACCAATGAGAACGTGATGAGGAGAGGGGAAATGAGAGGCAGTCGGGACGCCAGCAGAACCGGTGGCGGTTCGTCAATTATTAGAGCGAGGATTAATGCGCGAGCAGCGCCAGTCCATAGCCGCGAGGTCTTCGCATCTTCAATGCTGCTATATAAGAGCTGCGGCAGCTGCGGCAGCTGCGGCAGCGCCGGAAGTGAATGCACACAGCGGACGCATTCGACTGGAATGCGTCGGCTGGCTGGGTCGGTGCTTCCGCCGGTTGTTTCGCAGCGCTGCTACGTTCGCGACCGGGCGCAACTGGGCTAGCTTGTGCCAATTGGACGCCGAGCGCGTCTGCACGTCTGCGATTTCTCGCGTGGCATAGTTAGCCTTCCTTCTCGACTACGCGCCAGCTGCCGCGGCGTCTCAGCCAATCGGCAAGGTTTCGAACTTCACCAACCAACCAATCCGGCTGCGAAAGCTGCTCGCCATCGTTCCTCCGTTTCCTCCATCACTCACCCCGAGGGCAGCGCATTCGACAGCCGTGCGCTTACGCGAGTGCTTTAACGGCAGCAGCGAAGTTGGCGCCTCCTAGCAGCAGCTAGGTGGCGCCACCTGGCTGGGTGGCGTCAAACTCGCTGTGACTAGACGCTGGCGAATCTACCTCGGCCGTGCGTGTAAAGTTACAAGGCACATTACATATATACATCAGCGTCATTTCATGTGTATCGGTCTGAATTTCTTTTAATCCGAGAGGCGACTTCGACTTCCTTGCGAGCAAACATTTGCATCCATACGACGCTTCCTAGTTCGGCGTTTCCGGCGGATGAGCCACGCTCCAGGCACCCATCGGCCTCTCATTATTGCATGTCCCAGGGACGGCTGGGTGAGGCGGCTTGATCGCCTTCTCCCCTTTCGAGTATCCCTCCACGTATCCCTCCGCGTATCCCTCCACGTATGCCTCGTCGCTAGTGCGAATTTCCAGCCTGCATGTATCCCGCACCAGGGGGCAAAGAGAGCAAGAAATGGCGGCACAAAGTGCTGCGTGCTAACACATGGCAATCCGGTTTTAAAATATGCAAACGCGAGCACATTGTGGGGTTACTTTCGGTGAGACCTGGTTTTACTCGGAAATTGGAGGGAATGATTGGCAGATCCTGTCTGTGCGGTAAGATTCTTACAGCTGGTGCAAGACTTGGAAACTAGGCTTGTCTGCTATAAACGTGCTAGCTGCCACTTTGACCACTTCTCGGCAGTCTGCACTGGCTACGCATCACGCAGCGTCCCGACTTAAAGATATTTCACTCGCATTTAGGTTCCTTCGTTCAATTGGTCCTCCATACTAATCTGAATTACTTTATAATGGCCGGTTTTCCTTCGCACTACCTGTTCTTCTGGCTCAGCTACTTGGGTGTGCCTCTAACGAACTCTGAATCTATTGGAGACCGTGCCTTCAGATACTCGGCTTCCACAGCCTGGAACTCACTACCAACTGAAATCACGTCGTCTCCCGATTTAGAAACATTTAAAAAGAAGCTAAAACCTACCTGCTCCTCGCAGCAGCCTACGCTTGGTCCCAGTGAATTGTGTCCGTGTCCGTGTCCGTGTCCGTGTCCGTGTCCGTGTCCGTGTCCGTTTCCGTGTCCGTGTCCGTGTCTGTGTGTCCGTGTCCGTGTCCGTGTCCGTGTCCGTGTCCGTGTCTGTGTCTGTGTCTGTGTCTGTGTCTGTGTCTGTGTCTGTGTCTGTGTCTGTGTCTGTGTCTGTGTCTGTGTCTGTGTCTGTGTCTGTGTCTGTGTCTGTGTCTGTGTCTGTGTCTGTGTCTGTGTCTGTGTCTGTGTCTGTGTCTGTGTCTGTGTCTGCGTCTGCGTCTGCGTCTGCGTCTGCGTCTGTGTTTGTGTCCGTGTCTGTGTGTCTGTGTGTCTGTGTCTGTGTCTGTGTCTGTGTCTGTGTCTGTGTCTGTGTCTGTGTCTGTGTCTGTGTGTCAGTGTCTGTGTCGGAGTCAATTTCGGTGTCTATGCGTTCGTGCGTGCGTGTGTAAACTACAAGCTCATAAACGATGCAATGCTTGCCTATGTATCTCCGTCTGTAACTCCACGAAGCCATAAAGACTAACTATCTGGGTGTTAGGCAGGAAAGTTTTGCATAGCGCACTCACAGCCTAAGGGCCTATCGGTGCCCATTCAGTAGCCAACAGACTCCGTCTCACGCGACAAAGAGAAAGTGGGAAGCATAGCAGAGTCAGGAGAGCAGTTGAGGTAGTGAGTAGCATGGAAGTAGCAGCTCAGGACCGCTGAAAAGGATGAGCCATAGTCGGCAGCAGGAGAGTAGTTGTCGTTGCCTAAGAATTGTGCAAGCAAGTTCCACAGTCTAGGACCTGCAGAGCTAAAGCTTCTGTCGCCAACGGACTTTAAGCAGAAGAATGGAACAGCTAATTTAATGCCCACACAGAACCTTTTGGCACGAATAGGCTGAAATGGGTGCGGCAGCTCAGCTATGGAGGTATGGAGGAGATAGGCCTTGGCGGCGGGCCTTGTGCTGCCGTCTGCCGACACACACGCCTCTACTTCGTCTTCGTGTTGCATAATACAGAACCGACCGAGCAGCATTTGAGCCACGCAATAGGAAGAACTCGGATCCGCGTACGTCATCCGTGTAAGTCATTGTTGTTCAGAGGTTTCTCTCTTTCGCGTCTCCACGCCTGCACGCACGTCCATCGTACGCGCTGGCGTGAATGCGCGTCGAATGCACGAGACATGGAAAACATAAAAGGACGGCTGATCCGATTGCGTCACGTATTCGTGTGGCGGCGGTAGAGCATTCAAAGGATACCGTCCCACTCGAAGCAGGCAATACAGGGTTGCCTGCTGCAGGACTCGAACCCAGACTCTCTGGTCTCTCCGGGAAGAAATAGCCGTCCGCTCGCTGTAATGCCCAGTTGCTAGACTTTTTTTCGAAGAACTAATTGAGTCGTCCAGCGTAAAGTTGAAATGCTCTCTCTCTCTCTCCCTCGCTCTGTTCATCTATTTAGCTAGAATCCATCTATCTTTGATTAATGGATTAATGATTTAAGCAATTAATTAGTCCACCTTTAGTCTAACGAACTAGAAATTTCTTCCGAGCGCGCACCGGAAATTGCGATGGCCGCGGAAGTACAGTCACCTCGAGCGGTTGCTCTCGACCGTCCGTCGCTCTGGGCACGAGCGAATAGGTAGGCGCGTGAATCTTTTCTTTGCGCTCGCCTACGCGCGCCGTAGAATAGTACGGTGGGCGGTAGTAGAGTGACTAGTGGCGTAGCGGCGGCGGTAGAGTGACTGACGCGGATGCGGCGAGTCTCCGCCGGATCCGGCTGTCTGCTGCGACCAGCCTTTTTAATTAAGATAGAGAGTCACGCAGGCGTGCGAGCGGCGTCGCAAACGTGCCAGGATGAATTGCTATTTTGCTATGAGTCGGACATCTTCCTTATCAGCTGCGCGAGCGCATTCTCTCCGTGACGAATAGCCAGTCTCTCTCTCTCTCTCTGTCTGTCTCTCTCTCTGTCTCTCTCTCTCTCTCTCTCTCTGTCTCTCTCTCTCTCTCTCTCTCTCTCTCTCTCTCTCTCTCTCTCTCTCTCTCTCTCTCTCTCTCTCTCTCTCTCTCTCTCTCTCTCTCTCTCTCTCTCTCTCTCTCTCTCTCTCTCTCTCTCTCTCTCTCTCTCTCTCTCTCTCTCTCTCTCTCTCTCTCTCTCTCTCTCTCTCTCTCTCTCTCTCTCTCTCTGTCGGTCGCTATCTCCTCGGTAAGCCGCACTGCGCCCGCCTGCTGGCAGTTCGCACGAGCTCTAGCGAGTGCTAACTGCGAGGGGGTAACGCTATAATATATATGTAGAGCTCTCGTCGCTCGCGTCCGCGCGTAACGGAGCACGCTATGCAAGAGACGGTTCGTCAGTAATACTTAGACTTTGGAGCAGAGAGTTGCACTTCGGCTTCGGCTCCGGCTCGCCTTGTGGGCTTCGAAGTGAGCTGTACGCTTTGGCTGGAGCTGTGCACCCGCGCACGCCTCTCTGTGGCCACAGAATGAACTGGCCAGCCATAGCGACAGAACTTTTAAATTATAAATTGCTTATTGTGTATATTAATTTTTAATCAATTTTAAACGTCAGTTGCCCCTCCCTGCGTCTAAGACCTGGGTAAAGGTGCCCGCTCTTTACGATCAGGGCTTACGGTTCGAGTCCTGATGAGTCGTGATGGCCCGCTAGATAAGGCGGTTGCATTTCACGGCCTCGGTCCCGGGGTCATGGGTTCGAATCCTGCTGCTGGCGATCCCTTATTGCCACTGCAAAGCGGTGGTGATGGTGATAGCCTTAAAGGCTCTTCTGCCGCTATGAAAAAAGAGGCTGTTAAATTAGCTAGTATTTATTTATGCATGTATGTATTTATTTATTCATTTATTCTATAATACTTCATTGACCGCTTCCAGCGGTTGCGATAGCTGACAAGGCTCTATATGTCGCTTTGTAAATGAGGCTGTTGAATCGGCCTTGAACCTTGTTTTCCTTGCACGGCCCCATCAGCACAGTTCAGTTATAAACGGAGGGTGGGGCGGGGCGGGGCGGGGCAGCGGCTACCACATCCGGACAGGACTAGGCAGACAGCACGGCGCACTCGTAGATCCACTCGTAGATCCACTCGATGATCCACTCGTAGATCCACTCGTAGATCCAAGAGCCGACGCGCCACAAATCCCGGCGAAGCCCTGAGGCCTTGGAATCACGGCTGAGGTCTTAGCCGTCATGGGTAAGGTGCTCGCTCTTCATGACCTTCACGACCTTCACGGCGGCGGGTTTGAGTCCGGAAGAGGACGAAATTGTATTGTCCTCAGCAAGGGATGGTGATATCAATTAAGGCTCTTCTGCCGCTATATAAATGAGGCAGCTAAATCCGCTAAGGATTTGTTGGTCCTGCACCAATACACGCAGGTCAAAGGCCACAGTAACGGAATGCGGCAGCGGCGTAGAGCGTCCTTGAGAAGATGAGTCCTATCCATAAGCGTAGATAAGTGTCTATTCGATAGCCTCGCTAAATCAGAGCCATTCAGCAGCGACCATGGCGTGCAGAAGCTCTAGCATGGCTCAAAGACTAAGCTCAGATCAGCTCAAATGCCAAGGCCGACAACTTCTGAAGCACAGCTGACTTCGCCTCATTTGGCTTTATAATGATAACATGAAGAAGAAGAAGAAGAATGCACTTGATAAAGCGCCCTCGGAGAGCTCAATCTCTTTCTAGGCGCTTTACATTTGCTGCAAAGGGAAGCGAGATCGAATGATGAGTGATATCATGCTTGATAAACATGAATACCGTGGCTTTGGCTTGTTTTCTGCCTTGATCGTCGATTATCGCATAATCGGTTGCTAGCCTTTATCCTGTTTGCATCGCGAAGAATAACTAGCAATCATAATCTGGCTGATCGATCGCACCGTCGCCGTGTCACTTCGCACGTCGCTGTAATGCCTGCATAACTCCGGCGGCCAGGGCGAGACTCCGCCCTCTGCCGCAGGCAGGACCGGTCGTTTTCTAGAAACGAGCGATCCCTCTCAGATAGTGTGTGCATTTAATCGTTATTCTTTTGTGGTCTGAAGAAATGGCGCTGACTTTACAAAGCGACGTTCGCATCGACTTCCCTCGATCGCGCGCAGGTCACGAGAAGCCCCGCGAATGGGCGGCTAGGCTAGCGGAATGGGGCAAGATGGCGTGCGAGCAGCCGGGCGACCGGGCGATTGAGCCGCGAATGCGGATCGTTAAGCTGCGACGAAAACTACGCGTCGGAGCTAAAGACCAAAGGATTCGCTAAAATGAAGCGACGCCGGAGTCGCTTCGTTTCCGACCCATGGAGTTTCGCCATGGCGAAATGGCGTGCTCGATCGGCTTGATTAAGACTGCCGAAATTACCGGATCCTGAATTGTCACGAATAGGATTCGGTTGACGTTACGATTCACGGTTAGCCTACGTGAAATCCAAAGTCGTGTGATAGTCAGGCAGCTGCTGAGCTCTCGGCTTTGACCCAGACATGAGTTTTAGGTCATCTAGGTTTTTGAGCCAGGCATTTGAGAGGTCCCCTACGGTGGAGAAAGCCACCTGGCCCGCCCCCTATTCCTACGCCCCGCCCCCTCCGGACCGTCACCAACGACGAATTTGTCTGAATTCTACTCGATGAGCAACCACAACCAACGGCGAGCGTGTCGAATGAACCCTGTGAGCTTGGGCTATAATCTTTCATTACTTGTGGTTCTAGCCCCGCCTACATAGGAATTGTGCAGGTCTTGCCGGCCCCTGGAAGAAAATCCGAAACAGTCTGTAACAGCCGAGGGCCAAGGTGCCGTAATTGTTTACTCAGATCGTCGGCTCGAGTCCTGCAGCTTGCAATTTTGTATTGCCTGCAGCAAGAGGAATAAGGGATAATCGCTAAGGCTCTTCTACCACAATGCAAACGAGACTCTTCAATCAGTTGACTTTTACTTACATAACTGGATGCACTGCTAGACGGCGGTCAGTTGATATAAACAGACTCACGATACCTAAACCAAAAAAGTGTATACACTGGCTCCATTTTAGCTCTTCCAGAAAGGAGGTAATTTAACCGGTAACCCTGCCAGCCGGATGGCCGACTTTAGACAACGGTCGCAAGCCGACCTCACAGCAGCGGCGGCCGCAGCAGTCGGAAAAACATCGAGATTTCAAAAAACCTTGACGCCTCTGTGGAAGCCCGGCCGCACTGGCTTCGCTTCGACGGAGTGGTCAAGGCTCCTCGACAAAGTATGGCTGGCTCCTGTCATTGTCAGTCCAAGGGTGCCACGGGCACACACACCCTGCTGGCGATCGGCCCACTCCTGAGCTGAGCAGATACAGTAGATGCTACTATACTCGCTACGCGAGCTAGATACTACCATACTCGCTACTAGATACTCGCCTGCGCTCCTACAAGATAATGAGCTGAGCAGTGCAAGACGGCAGAGATGGGAAGAGGCTCGCGGCCATCTTGGAAAGTGTGCCTAGATGTGAGAAGCAGTAGCCAAACCATCCAATCACTAGGGCGCGGCCTGGCGGCTCCTCGTTGGAGCTACCTTGGTTCTCTCTTGTGTATGGACAGTGCATACTCACACACACACGCGCACACACACACACACACACACACACACATTCTTTCTCTCTCTGTCTCTCTCTCTGTCTCTCTCTCTCTCTCTCTCTCTCTCTCTCTCTCTCTCTCTCTCTCTCTCTCTCTCTCTCCCTCTCTCTCTATCTCTCTCTCTCTCTCTCTCTCTCTCTCTCTCTCTCTCTCTCTCTCTCTCTCTCTCTCTCTCTCTCTCTCTCTCTCTCTCTCTCTCTCTCTCTCTCTCTCTCTCTCTCTCTCTCTCTCTCATCTCACACTCTCACTTTCTGCATCTCAGTTTATCATTGTTTCTGTTTTGTCTGACTCGGTTCGTGTCTCGATCTGTCTCTGTCGGTATCTCTGTCTGTCTGTCTGTCTGTCTATCTGCCTGTCTGTCTGTGGGTATCTTTCTATCTACGACCAATTTTTCTATCTGTCTTTTAATCCAACTATCTACCTGTGTACATACTAACTATCTAAATATCTTTCTATCAGTTTAATAAATGCGTACCTATCTACGAACTGTCTAGCTGTCTGTCTATCAATCAAAGTAATCACGCACCAAGTAACTTCTGATTGCCTAGATGTCAGTTTATCCTAGGCCAGACCCTCTCCGAAGCCAGACTGCCGGCTTCTTCCGTGGCGCCGCTCCGTGTCTATGCCAATAACTTTGCAGCTGTAGCTAACGTGCACTCTTAGCCACCGTCCCAAGCAGCTGCATCGAGTAGTCTTTGGGCGTCGATCCTTGCGACGCCGATGCGACGGCATCCTCAGCAGCGGAGGCAGCAGCCTCGCTGCTCGGCCGCTGACTGACGTCAGCAATTTGTCGTCGAGCTACTCAGTGACGGAAGCGAAGCGGGTCTCGGAGGCGGCGGTGGCGTGGGGGGACCAGGTAATACGTAGCGGTTTTCTGCAGCAGGCTCGTTGTCGGCGGATGGCCACTGCTACTACACTAAAGCCACGATGTTCAGCAGGTCAACTCTGGCATTCGAAAGTCATTTCCTATGTCTTTGTCAGTCACTTTGGCCCCGGGACGTGGGCGGCTTGGCCGCAGCGTTCGAGATATGCGAAGGCTTGGCGGGAGGGTACAGTGAGCCGACGACAACTCGGCGGGCTTCTCTAGAGACCATGGAAATCAGTACCGGCTGGCCGTCGGATGACGGCTTCGAGACCGGGCCCCGTATTTTCGACGGCGAGCTGACAAGACAGATCGAGTAATCACCGATCCAACCAGATGCGATCGACCTCTGGGCTCCGGCTTTCCCCTCGGTAGCCAAACAGCTTCAATCTGAACAAACCGAATTCAGGTGACGATCTGCTTATTCCCTGGTCGATTATCAATATGGATTGTGTGACGCCACTATCGTGACGAGAGCGCCACGGCTTGTCGACTATCGCCGTGCCGGCTGAGCATTACTCAGAGTGAGCATTCCTTGGCGGCAGCCACCGTAGATCAGTCGCTCCGATCAAGTGGGGTGACATTAACGCTGCCTTGGGGCCATAGATTACTGAACAATCGGCTCCCAGCCGGTAGAATTCAGAAATATCGCGAATAACGAATATCGGTCATAATCTGGCTGACTTAGCTCGAGGCCGTTTCAAACCGAAAGTTGGGTGCAGCCGTTCTCCCATTGTACAGCGAGCGCCCGCTTCTCATTGACTAGCTCCATTTCGCTCTGGGCTATTGGAAATCACTTTTTCGCACACAGAAGAAGACCTAGACGAGCAAAAGGCAGCCAACAGAAGCGCTTCTGCTCTTATTTTTGGATTGATTCCGTCGGGAAGACAGTCCGGCTCTCGTGGCTTCCCTCTCCGATCCGGGGCCGCGAGAGCACGAAGCCGGCGCGCCGGCCGGCGCAGAGATTCCAGGTCGGCTAAGCGAAAGCTCGAAGCGCAAAAGAAGCTCGCACTTCGCTGCGGTTTCCGCTCTGCGGTTTCCTCAAGCCTGGCTAGCTGAGCGGCCGCTCTGTTCGCTGGAGAGCTGCTCGCCAGCGTCCTCTACTGCATGCGACGAACGGCGGCCGGCGGAGAAGCGCATTTCAACAGGATCGGACGGCTAGGATAGCAGAGCGAGTAGCTGGCGCACGATTAGTGGCAAAGGGCTGCTGGGCTGCTGTTGCCGCGCGCCGCACGCAAGCGGACCTTTCGCTAGCTTCAGCGAGTCCGAGAAGCAGCGGGAGAGAGGAGGAGGCGGCGGCAGCCCCCAGCGAGGAGGCGACGCTCAGCTACGCCAAAACGCTCAGCGACGCCGAAACGATCAGCGACGCCAAGACGCTACCGAAACCGAGACGCTACCGACATCGAGACGAGCTCTGGCTGCATTAGTTGTTCCTCGAATTCAGGTCGGGTCGGTGGCCTCCCGCTCGATTAACGTTGTTACCAACGCGGTGTATGGCTTCCACGTCCGGTGATAATTAGGCCCCAACTTCCCGCCTACCTCAGGGCGCCGGTTTTTATACGGCCTCGGCAATAAACTAGCGACTAATTGCATAATCGTGAATAATAATTATCCGCCATAATTGGGCTGGCCTAGCTGGCGCCGCCATTTCAACTTGACTTAGGCACTCTCCAAATGACACCAGCCGCTTGTCGGCGACCGAATACTGAACAGCCGGCAGCCTAAATTAGACTGATTATGACTGCTAGCGATTATAGGCGATTCCCTGCTGGTTAGGCCCACTAGTTAAGGTGCAGGCCCCCACCAGGGTCAAGGTGGATGTATTCCATGACCGAGGTCGTGGGCTAGAGGTGAAGTGCCTGATTCGCGCTATATAAGCAAATTTTATTTATAAATATTCCGGATTTATAATTAGATGGAACTGAGTATTCAGAATCTATTGTTCAGGACAGATTAAAACGCCGCGTGCGGTATTACGATTCGGGCGTTCTCGATTGCCGTCACGCTCCACCTTCGTCGGCGCAACTGCGCTCATCGGCGCGCTTCTGCACCGCCGCCGCCGCATCGTTTGCCGCGCTTCGAGGTGAGAGCGTCGCGCGTCGTCTGCCGAGGACGGACATCGTCTGCCGCCGTCGTCGTCGTTGTCGCGTTCGTTCCATTCGTTCGCAGAACAGACTTCTTTAGTTCCGGCGCCGCACCCTCACGCTGCTACGAGCTGCCGAGTGGCCAGAAGCAGCTAGAAATAAGAGCAAAATTGCTCCGACCACCGTGGCTCCTCGAGGCGAGCTATCGCGGCGAGCGAGGCCGCCATCGAGGTCGCCGCGGGCGGCGAGCGCTCTTCGGTGCGAGCGACGGGGTGAGCATTCTCTCACGGAGCGCCCGGCGGCCGCCTCGGATCGCAGCACCGCGCGAAGTTGCCGACTGATTTTTATCTATAATTGATTGCTCTCCGACGCCGCTCGCGCTGCAGCAGCGCACGTGCGATCGTACGATCCGAACTCGGACCGAAGAATCTGCCGCAGCACGCTGCTCGGGGCACTTCCTTTGTTCGCCGTCGCCGCCGCCGCTGCTCGGCCGCGAGACGCGCGGGGACTGGCACCGAGCGGCCGCAGCGATCTACCGCTGAATCGCGCCGACCGGGACGGCGGCGGCGGCGGATCCAGCGGCGGTGGCGAAGTGGACGCGTTACACACACATCGCCCCCACCCTGCGAGCTCAGGGCCAACTGATGGGAAGCTGCATCGCTGACGGGACGAGCTGGCCTCGCGACTCCGCTCGCCGCCCGCCTGGCGGCTTCGCGAGAGCGCCACATTGGCGGTCGCCTCCGACGTCAGAGGTGGCGGCTTCGATTGCTGAGGCGAACTCGAGGCACCATTTTTCGCGCTTCTCGCTAATCGCTCCGGCATCCGGCGTTGTGCTCGATTCAACAGATGCTACTACTAACCGCCGGCTCCGGTAGTGTCTCCCGGGCGTTTGAATGCTCGCCTAAGATCGATAGCTTGCACGTGCATCTTTGCACATTACTTCACTTGCAGCGAGTCGTGAAGTCGTGGGATAGGGATTTCGTTTTCTTTAGTGGGCTATTCAAGTGACTCGCTACTTATTTTTATCATTATTATCGTTGCTGTTTTTCCTGCTTTGTAATAATTTTCGTCGTCCTCATCGTCGTCGTCGTCGTCATCATCGCCGTCACGTGCAAGCGACTTCGGCTGCGAAATTGTTTTAAATTTCGGACCTAGCTAGTAAGTTCAAGTCTGGTTTTAGAGCCGATCAATCCAAAGAGTCACGAGTGCTTCGAGTGTATAACGACCTTCTTAGGAATGCAGACTTAGGTAGACGCTCTGTGCATGTATTTTTTGCTCGATCTTTCGGCAGCTTTTGATACTATTGATCACCAAGTTCTTTCTTCTAGAGCCCCTCTCATCTCGCCTGGGGCTGCATTGCAGTACGCTTCGATCAGCTTCACCGGCCTCGGGTCTGGCTCCGAGCGAGTCTGACCGGTACGGCAGCTGCTGCGCTCATTTCGAAGCAGAGATGCCCACTTTTCGAGGGGTCAGAGTCAAATGTGCTGCTTTTCTGGGAAGTCTACTAGAAGTGGTGCTGCAGTAGGAAGGTGTTAAAAGGAACGGGGGACCTTGGACGATTACTTGGGCGACCGGTGGCATTCCAGCAAGTCACGTGAGCACTTCAAAAGAGAAGAGGCGATTGAACAGCGTGGATTGGCTGGTTTCCTTGCCGGCCATCCATAGACTGGACTGCCCGGCAAGCCAGTGATAGCCTGATTTCAACAGTTTTGCGCTTACATCCACAGAAAAGCCGTACGCGATCAAACTTACTGCATATGCAAACGTGCCGCAGTGAAATGGCTTAATTCCTATCACAGTGGGAGGCTTAAGAGTATTTATGTGAACGGAAAACGATCATCCAAAAAAGCACTGAAGTATGGGGTACCGCAGGGCAGCTCTGTGCTTGGTACGGTTCTTTTAACGGTTTATAATCCCCCTGCAATGGGCAATGCGTCGCTCTGTCGCTGACTCTGTACTCGTTGCTCTAGCAACGTCAGCTCAAGTCTCTACCTCTCTCTCTCTCTCTCTCTCTCTCTCTCTCTCTCTCTCTCTCTCTCTCTCTCTCTCTCTCTCTCTCTCTCTCTCTCTCTCTCTCTCTCGCTCTCCTCTCTCTCTCTCTCTCTCTCTCTCTCTCTCTCTCTCTCTCTCTCTCTCTCTCCTTCGCTCTCTCTCTCTCGCCACATTGCTTGGTACTTTTTCGCGACTGATGGCCTCTAACCGTATAACTAGGGCGATAACTACCAACTACTGTCGTCGGCCTTGCAAGTCTTTGCACCAGTTATCATGTGTTCACCTATATTAGAGCATTGGTAAGAAATTTATCCTGCTATGTAATTTTAGTAATAAAAAATTTATAGTGAAGCATCTCAAAATAAATTTACTTCCTTCTGAGCAGTTTACTTTTTTCTGGAAAGGAACCACGTTACGCTTGCTGGCATTGTGCATGCTACCGCTATCCACAATTCGATCATTCTTCCTTTGCAGCAGACATGAAGTTCCTAGAAAGAGTCTAAAGTTCTTTGATGGCGTTAGTATCCCGTTGAAGAGCGATTGAACAAGGATTTCATTAACCACTTGGGCAGTCTCAAAGATCAATCTGTCAAAACTACGCTAAATTTTCCAGGAAATCTACCGTTTCGTCTATTTGGAATCAACCATGTAGTAGTTGTCGTCGAACAGTTGTCAAATGATGCTGAAAGTGTGAACTTGTCTCTTCAAGATAAATTGAATTTGTTGCTTCCAAAAGATGGATCATCAATTCCAGTCGGAGTGCAAGACAATTTCAAATGGATCTAGTCCGAATTCACGCTCTTCAGAAGCTGTGGCCAGCGCACAGTGAAAGTCTCCACGAATCGTTCAACGAAATTCTATCCATTAAAACCAACATCAACGGACGTTGAAAGAGTTTTTCGGCCAACACGAATTAATGTACCGAATTAAGATCGCACATCTTCAATAAGTCGCTAAATGCACTTGTATTCTTGAAACATTATTATAAGAAGTAAAAATGTATTGTTTTGCAATGTATCATGAAAGATGTATAATAAAACTGCGTTCATTACAAGCATAAGCTGACATTGACTGTAAAATTGGTTGAAAGAATGGAAAAGCAGCTGTTAACAGCTTTTTTCTTTGAAAAGGGAAAACAGTCGTTGCAGCTGTTGTCTTTGCAAAAAAATACTGTTTTTCAGAAATCCTACGTGCAAGCGACTGTGGCTTTGCAATTTCGCTCTGTCATCTCGAGGTAGACATAGCCGACGGTGCAGCTATAAAGAAGTTCTCACCGAGGGTAATGACGCACTGAGCACAGCGTTACTTGAAGGCTTTGTTACCGGACCTCCGCCGTCTCATCTGCCACTGCCGTTGCCGCCGCTGCTACCGCTGCCCCTCCTCCTCCTTCTCCTCCTCCTTCTCCTCCTCCTCCTCCTCCTCCTCCTCCTCCTCCTCCTCCTCCTCCTCCTCCTCCTCCCCCCCCTCCCCCCCCTCCTCCTCCTCCTCCTCCTCCTCCTCCTCCTCCTCCTCCTCCTCCTCCTCCTCCTCCTCCTCCTCCTCCTCCTCCTCCTCCTCCTCCTCCTCCTCCTCCTCCTCCTCCTCCTCCTCCTCCTCCTCCTCCTCCTCCTCCTTCTCCTTCTCCTCCCTCCTTCTCCTCCTCTCCTCCTCCTTCTCCTCCTCCTCCTCCTCCTCCTCCTTCTCCCTCCTCCTCCTCCTCCTCCTCCTCCTCCTCCTCCTCCTCCTCCTCCTCTTCTTCCTCCTCCTGTTCTTCCTTCTCCTTCTCCCACTCCTCCTCCTCCGCCCACTACTCAGTTCTTACTGAGCTAGCCCGAGTCCGCGTTTCGAAGCGTGATATTAAGCCTCGGTGCCGGCGCATCGCCGCCAGAGCTGCGTCCGATTCGATTTTTCGGCGTCCGCGAACAATTGGTCGTGCTAATACAGCCCTAAACGCCTTCTTCTTTCCGTTTAGGAACAATTGACGCTTCGGCCCCGACGCTGGCCGCTCGCCGCCACCGCTTCCTTCGACGGCGCCGACTCTGTTTGCTGTATGCTGTATGCGATTTCGAGAGCCCGTCAATAGCGCTGCTGCCGCAAACGAAAACGTCGACTTTCCCGTCCATTAGACGCGAGCGCAGCGTCGCTTGCCTGCCTGAGCGGGGCTGTCGGCGGCACGATTGTGAACGACCGCCGCCGGCTTCGCTGGTCTCCAAACGACAGGCCTCGCGCCGCCACGCGAGACTGGCGCGCCGCGGCGGCGCATTGACAGAGTCACGGCGTCGCAGCGCGCTCATTGTCGGGTTTTCCGCTATAGGCCGGTAGGCTGGCGATTGGAACCCACGAAGCACCCGCCCGCCCGTCGGCGGCTCTAGAATAGGAGAGACGCGCGTCGCCTTCCCGTTCGCAACGCTATTTGCTCAGTCGGCGCGATCTCGCCCGTCGCCTCGCCACCCGACCGCGAGCGGGCGCGCTGGTTCGCGCGCGCCGGTGCGCGAGCCCTGCCGACGGGCGGCGGTCGGGCGCGGCGCGGCGGCCCAGACTTTAGCGGCGGCGGCCGCTACAGGCTCAGCAGAGTCGCCGCTGGCGGCGCAGGCCGCTCGGTGCCGCTCCGCACGAGCTCGTTTCCTCGGCGGAAGCTCCGTAAGGAGTCGTGCCAGCGACGGCTCGGCGTGCGGCCATTTTCGCGACGCAATCGTCGAGTCTGCTTTCGGAGCCAAGGTGCGCATCCGCTCTGACAATCGACACACGGCTTCGAAGCGCCGCCAGGTAACGCCGCCAGCTCCACGAGGCGCAAGATGGCGGCGACAGCGTCGGCTTTACCCCGCCGTCGTTGCAAGCGATTCAAGACTTCCACGAGCTCGCGCGGCGCTTCTCGTCCTCTCTCCCGTGGATACACTGCTGCCGCAGCGCGCTTCCACTAAGCGCTGGCCTCAAATTTGCTGCTCGATTAAAAGCGGCGAGCGAGAGTCGTCCGCTCGCCGTGCTCGCTGGTGAACTCGGTGCGCGCAGGCCCAGCTTCCGTCGATCGGCGCGCTTTCCCAGCGCGCAAATCGGCGGAAGCTGGGAAAAGCGAGAAGCGGAAGCTGGGAAAGCGCCGCGAGGCGACGACGGAGATGCGGTCGCGCCACATCGCACCGCATCCCCCTCGTCGCCTAGCCGCTCGCCCAGGTCGTCGAGGTAAAGGCGACCTCCGACCTCGGACGCCGCCGACACGTTCCACGTCGGCCGCCTGCAACGCGACTTCGAGACCTCCGTCGGCGGCGCCGGCCGGCCGCTCGGCGAAGAGCGCGCCGCCCGCATGCGCGCGGCGTGCGCGGTGCCGCAGGCGCGCGTGCGCGCGCGAACCGCGAAAGTGCGCCCGCCGCTGGCGCGCACAGTACGCATGAGCGTCTGCTCGAAAGGCTTGCTGCGCTGGGCGCGCGCGCGCGCAACCGTGAGCGCCCGGGGTATCGGCGCACGGAGGGGGAGGCGGGCGTCCTGCGCTCCATATGGGCGCTCTTTTTGTGCTCGAGCTTTGCGCAAGAGCGGCGAGCAACTGCGGTGGATTTATTATCGCTTGCGAGAAAGCCAACTCTCCGGAAGTCGCGAAGGAAGCTTGAAAGCGGCGACGGAACGACTATGGGCGTACGTCGAACCTTACCATTTGACAGGGCCCTCTGTCCGGTACACTTTGGAGGCGAAGGCGGGGAATATCTCGCACGACCACTCGCACGCGGCCGCAGCGGATCGTCCTCCATGAGCGCGAAGGCTCTGGCTTGTCATTGCGCTGGCATCATCAGGAGCCGCAAGCGGTGGCTTCCGGGAATCTCTCCTGCTAAATGTAATTAAACCTGTGACCAATTATTGCTAATTAAATCCTATTCAACGTAATGGTCACCTAATTAGAGACCCGGTTTTTAAAGTAATTATTCGAGAGAATTCTGTGATAGCTGGAGAGGTTTAGAAAGGCTTTAGCCCACTCAAACGATCTCTCAGGTGTGGTAGGACGAAGGCTTGCTACTAGTAATAATGCAAACGGTTAAGGTCGGTTGATACAAAAGCCTACTATGCGTAGCAGTGAAATATCTCTCCGTTTGAAGTGGGCAACATTCTAGTGCATGCCGCTCGACTCAAACTCACGACCTACGTCATGCAATGCAAGCACCTAGCCCCCTTTCCCTGCTAAGAACCAGTCCACTCTAAAAATAAAATCGTCACTAGTAAACCAGTAGAGCCTCTGCAGACAGCCCCCATACTAGAGCCTGTCGAAGCCGCTACAATAGTAGCCTTGCGAGCCTTTGCTTCCCTAAGCCAGGCAGCTCCCAGCACCCTGGAAGCACAGTGGCCCAGTCTGCCTGAGAGGGATCGTGGGCGCTTACCGGATGGGGCACTACTTCTGGGTCACATCAAGGTATGGAGGGGGCGTGGTTATCTGAAGTCTCCTAATCCTCCTTTGCTCGCGATCAAGAATGCCCATTCCGAACTTTTTGGCTTGATGCCAAGTGGCATCTACCTGCTGCTGCTGCTGCTGCTGCTGCTGCTGCTGCTGCTGCTGCTGCTGCTGCTGCTGCTGCTGCTGCTGCTGCTGCTGCTGCTGCTGCTGCTGCTGATGCTGCTGCTGCTGCTGCAGCTGCTGCTGCTGCTGCTGCTGCTGCTGCTGCTGCTGCTGCTGCTGCTGCTGCTGCTGCTGCTGCTGCTGCTGCTGCTGCTGCTGCTGCTGCTGCTGCTGCTGCTGCTGCTGCTGCTGCTGCTGCTGCTGCTGCTGCTGCTGCTGCTGCTGCTGCTGCTGCTGCTGCTGTGTTTTGGCAGCTGAAGGCACGACAACTACTCTCCTGTTGCCGACTATGGCTCATCCTTGCCAGCGGCCCTGAGCTGCTACTTTCGTGCTACTCACTACCTCAACTGCTCTCCTGACTCTGCTATGCTTCCCACTTTCTCTTTGTTGCGTGAGACGAAGTCTGTTGGTTGCCGAATGCGTACCGATAGCCGGTTAGGCTGCGAGTGCACTATACAAGACTCTCCTGCGTTAACACCCACATGGTCTTTGTGGCTTTGTGGAGTTACAGGCGGACATACATTACATTACTGTCGTGAACTGGCACTTGATTGCAGGATTGGAGGAATTACAGGGAGTGGCCTGCCTACACAAGTGTTCTGCCTCATCCGAGTGAGATGCCTCCTGTACGACGGACGAAGGAATGGCACGATCGCTGCGACCTCATTCATCGAGTATTCAATCCGAACCCTCCCTCTCCCCACTACTTCGCCGATGTGCCACGGCGATAGCCGTGCTCTGCTCCGATGCGTAATTAAATTGAACTTGCGACCATTGGCCGGCTTCGTCTGTCTCCGCGTCCTGCTCACGGCGACAGCACCCGGTGGTGCGACGCGATCCACTTGTTTTAGTCAGTCCTTCGTGCAGGGCACGTCGGAGCACGCAGTTGGACTGAGCCAGCGAGCGGAGCAGCGCTCGCTGGCGATGTAGAGCCTGTGCCGATGAGAGCTCCGGTCGGTCGAGAGCACTGGCCGACGATAGCAAGCGATCGCAAGCTCCGATCGCAAGCGCCGAGCGAACGCAGAGGCAGACGTGGAGTCCGCGGCGACGGCCTCACGCCTTTGCCATTGGTCCGCCCAGCGGCGATCGGAGTCCTTCACCTAACCCCCCCCCCCGTGTAATTATAGTTAATGTAAAAATAATAATATATTTGTATAGCGCCCTCAAAGAATTTAATCTCTCTCTAGGTAATTGGCATATGCTGCAAAGGAAACAGGGTCGAATGTTTAGTGGTAGTATTCTCATCGTCAACAAGCGCAACACGGTTAGAGGTGACATACACAAGGTCAGCATGCAAATATGGTTAGCGGCAGCATGCACGGTGTCGGCACGCATAAGCAGACAAAGTACGAATCGCAGCGACCCACTGAACTCTTTGCATAGATGCGTTTTTGTTGTTGTTTTTTTTTATAATGCGGTCAAGTGGGGGGGTGTGTCGCGACGTCAGTAGCTGTGCATGCTCTAGCGAAACCAGCCCATTGTGGGCTGTGGGCACATCAATTTCTAACGCAAATGATGACAACCATTTAATTTGCATCGAGCATTATGTCGCTGAAATGCGAGGGAGAGGCTTCGCATCTGAATGCCTGCAGAGCCTCGGTATCGTTCGTCTGCGGAAACGCGTGTCGACTCGACGCTTCGAGCCCCAATAGCTCGCAGTGAAATCATCGGAGCCCGGAGAGCTGGTCGATCGTCGAGCGCGGGCCGCAGTTATTTAATTGAGAACAGTGAATCATCGCTTGCCTTAGAAAAGCAGCAGGCATATAAGGCAGCAGTATTAGTAATAACAATAATAATAATTGCACAATAAAGGACACTCGGGGCCGCTATTTAGAAGGATCTCGGATATTCGCTATATCGTGCACACGTAAACCACTTAGAGCACACCGAAAACAAAGACGGATTCACTTTGGTGCAGGAAAAGCTGAGCCGAACAGATGCGTCGTTAGCCGAGGCTTTAAAGGTGGCAAACTCGCTGCAGGCGGTGACTGAAGCCCTGAAACCTGAGTTCCACACTTCCGGTAAGACAGCATTGCCGGCTGCATGGGCGTGCCTTTTCGAGAGCGTGAAGCCCGACTTCCATGGACTTGCGTGGCTGATTCGACCGACTAAAAAGCTTATGAAAGTCGTCTTCAATGTTATAGTGGTTCGTGGTGCGAAGTTCGCTGTGCAGCGTTTCATAGTGCGAGTTTCTTGCAGGTTCGCGCGAAGCGTCATAATGCGAAGAAACTCGTGCGCGTGCATGCGTGGGTTTGTGTGTACGTACACTTGTGTATGAGTGCACAAAGCTATATATATATATATATATATATATAAAGAAATAAAGTACGAAAGATACAAAAACCAATATAGAAATGTTCTTAGGCCATATGGGTGTGCGTTCCCCTTATTACAGAGCGCTATCGGCGAAAGTGTTCATGTAGTTTGAGCGACCAGTTGAGTTACCCCCAGACGTGCTGGAAGGCCCCCACCACCACTGCCGAAGGAATGCGGAACTATTGAGGACATTTGTTTCACCTTCGACTGGAGCTGGTTCTTCTGCCCTCACTCTCTCACTCACTCACTCACTCACTCACTCAGTCACTCACTCACTCACTCACTCACTCACTCACTCACTCACTCACTCACTCACTCACTCACTCACTCACTCACTCACTCACTCACTCACTCACTCACTCACTCACTCACTGATTCACCCTCTCTCTCTCTCTCTCTCTCTCTCTCTCTCTCTCTCTCTCTCTCTCTCTCTCTCTCTCTCTCTCTCTCTCTAGCTTTCCCTCTCTCTCGCTCCCTCCCTCTCTATATCTCTCCCTTCCTCTCTCTTTCCCTCTCCCTCCCTCTCTCTCTCTCTCTCTCTCTCTCTCTCTCTCTCTCTCTCTCTCTCTCTCTCTCTCTCCCTCTCTCTCTCTCCCTCTCTCCCCTTCTCTCTCTCTCCCTCTCTCCCCTTTTCTCTCTCTCCCTCTCTCTCCCTCTCTCTCTCTCTCTCCTCCCTGTCTCTCTCCCTCCCTGTCTCTCTCTCTCTCCCTCCCTCTCTCTCTCCCTCTCTCTCCATCTCTCTTCCAGCTCTAGCGGCTGCCAAGGTAATGACTCGCAGATGGGATATTAGTCATCACTTGCCCAGATCGTGCGGTTCGGTTAATAAGGATCGCCTAACTGTCTGGGTAAGCTGAAACGCAGGAGCCGCGCGGTCACTGAGTAACCTCAGCCTCGGACACTTGGGCTGGAAAGAGGGACGTTCCGCTCTCCGCCCGTAAAGCCCAATGACAATTCAATTGCTGGCTGTACTCAGATCAAAGCGAAACGCCTTTTAGGCAAAGAAACCACCTGCAGTGCACATGGCAGCTACTGCTTTACCATCGTGAGTCCTTCGCATTTGTAGTCGGAAGCAGGCGCAATGAATTGCTAGGGCACAAATGGCCCATTCTAAGCCAGCCAGCCCAGTTGCCCAGAGCTCCGAGTTCTGAAGAGCCGATGGTGCAGGACCTGGTGGGTCAGAAACTTGGGCCATGAAGGCGAGACACTCGTGCGACCCGATTCCGCTGACGTAGGACGCTGATGTAGGATGCTGACGTAGAACGCTAAACTGAGAGAGCTCTAGTGGCTGTCGTAAAGCAAGGCACTACAGGAGGAAGCAGCTGAACCTGTGCGCTGCTGCCTTCGAAGTTTAACCCATGCTCTGCCGCTGCAAATGTGAAGGCAGATTGCAAACCGGTGCGCTGCCTCGGGATTTAAATCATTGCCTCCAAAGGTCTGGAAAACATCACGGTCACCCTTCACTCGACAGCTGGCAGACAAGGGCACGCCGTTGCACTTTTGGAGCCAATCTGCTGTCCAATGGATTGCTGCTCTACGTCAGGACAATCCGTGATCGCTTCGCGCGAGCTCGCGGGCTTTGCAAAACCAGACTTATATAAAATTGTCTGGCCAGCTGTGGCTACTCACTCGTGTCGTGCACTTGAGACCGGCCAATGCAACGCAGCAACTACTGTTCAGGGACTAACTACTAGTTCAGAAGACTGGTACTGAGACGATATGCCAATAAAGAGTGCTTGTGTTTCAACTGCTAAAATGTGCGTGTGCATGAGCGGGTACATACGCACAGGTGCCAACCATCGCATGAAGAGAGCTCTCGGGGAGGGAGGGACGAGAGCTCTCACGCAGCGAGTAATGTAATGTAATGTAATGTATCTCCGTCTGTAACTCCACAAAGTCATAAAGACCATGTGGGTGTTACGCAGGAGAGTTTTGTGTAGCGCACTCACAGCCTAAGCGGCTTTCGGTACGCATTCGGTAGCCAACAGACTTCGTCTCACGCAACAAAGAGAAAGTGGGAAGCATAGCAGAGTCAGGAGAGCAGTTGAGGTAGTGAGTAGCATGGAAGTAGCAGTTCAGGACCGCTGAAAAGGATGTGCCATAGTCGGCAGTTGGAGAGTAGTTGTCGTTGCGTAAGAATTGTGGAAGCGAGTTATCCCTCCTCGCGAGTTATGTAGAGTACTCAAAGTTTGAGCGACTTCAGTGCTCAATAATTTGTGTACCAATGTCCTCTCTATCAATGAAAACATTATAACAATATCGGACCATGTGTATAGCACCCTTGGAGAACTATCTCTCTCTCTCTCTCTCTCTCTCTCTCTCTCTCTCTCTCTCTCTCTCTCTCTCTCTCTCTCTCTCTCTCTCTCTCTCTCTCTCTCTCTCTCTCTCTCTTTAGGCAGTGCACTGTGTTGGAAATGAATTGCTTGGTAATCTGTTTGGTGACAGACAACATGCACAATTGCAGCATGCATAAGCGGAATGCCATGAGGAGCAGGTCCGTCTTTAGCTTCTTTAAAGTCAAGTCGGGGAATGTCGTCAATTGCAGTCGCTAGTAAGTTTAAGGCTTTGGGGCATAGGTCATGCGGTCTCCAAACGATTTGTGGTTGTTTAGCTGCATGACGAAAACCAGAAGAGCAGATGCTGCAATGGATGGATAAGGTGAGTATTAAGGTGAGGATTAAGTATTTTTTGAGGATTAGGGTGAAGATTAAGTATTTCTTAAGATTAGGTTAGAGCTAAAATCATGTAATGGGCCTAAAGTTGATTTACAGGACTTTGAAGGTGGTGCATTTTTTGAGAGTCAATACAGGTCAGGTAGAAGTGGTGTAATGTAGCAACTTATCAACCAAGTTTTGCACCAACTGCATAATTTAATGCAACGAATCTCCTTCTGTCACTCACAAAGCGACAAAGACTAAGCGGGTGTTACGCAGGGGATTTTGTAATAGTGCACTCACAGCCTAAGCGGCTTTCGGTTCGGTAGCCAACAGACTTCGTCTCACGCAACAAAGAGAAAGTGGGAAGCATGGCTGAGTCAGAAGAGCAGTTGAGGTAGTGAGTAGCATAGAAGTAGCAGCAGCTCAGGACCGCTGGAGACCATGAGCTTCTCATCGCACAGGTAGGAAGTCCTGCAAGTTGTGAGTCGCAGATTTCTTTACATAATGTCACTTACACGTGGATCAGCTTAACTGCGGTACCCTAACTTAAGCAAGCCAAACATTTTCGAAGTTTCATATCTCCGTCTGTAACTCCACAAAGTTGTAAAGACCATGAAGGTGTTACGCAGGAGAGTTTTGTGTAGCGCACTCACAGCCTAAGCGGCTTTCGGTACGCATTCGGTAGCCAGCAGACTTCGTCTCACGCAACAAAGAGAAAGTGGGAAGCATAGCAGAGTCAGGAGAGCAGTTGAGGTAGTGAGTAGCATAGAAGTAGCAGTTCAGGACCGCTGAAAAGGATGTGCCATAGTCGGCAGTTGGAGAGTAGTTGTCGTTGCGTAAGAAGTAGGTGAAGGTAGGCTAACTTGACGGTGGAGCTAACCAGGTCGTCTAGTGTAAGGTTCTTTTTTAAAGCGCACCCAGATTCCGCTCAGAGACTGCACTAAAGTACGTACTGCAGTAGATTTAAGAGAGTTTCATATGCTAGAAGGCAGGGATGGATGATAGAGCGAGTACAGATGTGCGTCGTCTGCATAAAACTGAAAGCCCGGCTTGTGCTTGGAGCTTACGTCTGCAAGAGGACGAATATCGATTGCTCAAACCTCTTATTTTGGAGGCTCACCCTCAGCGGCCATTTGACACCCACACTCTGACATGACTATTGTTCTACATATATAGAACATGCATAATATAGAGTTGTGTAATACAGGGCATAATACAGCGGCCAAAATCAGCAGTACACGTATAATATAAACAAGTTCAGGTATACAGTAGCCGGTTTTACACGGTGAGTCTAGCTCTCTACCTGGTTCCCACCAACTTGAGTCTTCGGTGTACACCTGCATACGTCACCAAAGCTAGGGGGCGGTCCAAGACTTATGGAAAGTGTGAGCTCGAGCCTTTGCGTGGCATTTGCTGTTCGCCTGAATAGAGATTGACTTCGCAGAGCACCTAGAAAGAGATTGGGTTCTCTGAGGGCGCTATACCAAGTGTATTAGTAGTATTATTTCTGTCATTATTATTATTAGAGCGCCGTGCTACTCGCTGTCGAGCGCCGCCCCTACTCGGGCGCTCGTCACTCTTGGGTGGGGCGTGGCATTCTGCTGGTGGTCGTCTCCCCCGGCGGAAAGCACCGGTAGGTGGGCAGCTCCTCGACCCCTTAGGTTCGGGAATCTGTAGGCTAGAGAGAGAGCTGGTTCTGTTGCGGCTATTAGGCGAAGGCGAAATACTGTCGGGAAGTGTCGTCGCTTAGTGTCTGAGAGAGAGAGAGAGAGAGAGAGAGAGAGAGAGAGAGAGAGAGAGAGAGAGAGAGAGAGAGAGAGAGAGAGAGAGAGAGAGAGAGTGAGAGAGTGAGAGGAGTGAGAGAGAGAGAGTCGCTTAGTATCGGAACGAGTCGTCTCAGGCAGTCCGCTTCCGCGCGCCGGCTTCGGCCGCCTACGGGGAATCGCGGGAGCGGTGCCGCCAGGCGGCGAAACGGCAGCGGGCCTAAAAGTGACTCGCCGGTTGCTCGCCCTATCGTCAAGCTGTTCAAGCTCATGCAGCAAGGTCAAGGCTCGCGCTGCACTGCGGCTTCCTGATCGGACGGCGAGCGTACGCTGGCAGCCACCTTTCGAGCTCTTACTATTAGTTAGGCTAATGAGAACATCATCTGATGATACAGCCACAGTTTCAGCAGCAGAAAGTCTCTCTCTTAGCTGCGCGTCTTATAGCACGTCGATCAATGCAGTAAGCTTTTCAAATGGACCTGAACCCCCTGCGATGAGTTAGGGATTATGTCCCCTGTAAGTAAATGGGCTAGCTAATATAACCGATGAAAACTTACTCCGGTGTCTTATGGTAAATTAAAGCAAGTTAAAATTGTATATAAAGGCGTCTTATATGTTTTTAATATCACTCTTTTATAAATGAATTATATTAATTATATACTCTTACTATTAAAAGGTATTGACACTTGTATTAACAAGATTCTGTAATTCAGTCTATATATACAACTGAATGCACCGTTAGGGTTGCCCGGATGAACCTCAGTGGTCTGGGGTGCAGGCTTCAAACCTGTAGTCGACTGGCGTCGAAGCGGTTCAATTCCGCCTTCCGGGCGAACTATCCCTTTTTTTGACGAATCCAGGTTTGGAACTGCTATGGAAACCAAGCCATCTGCCATATCTGAATCCTGTGGATCAGCTGTTCTCAACCTTTCACGGGGTTTTCAATTAAGAATGTAGGACAACACATTTTGCACACCATGATATTATAGTTGGGGTATCGCCACAACATTAACTGTATTTAAGGGTTTCGGCATTAGGAAGGTAAAAAAACCACTGCCCTAGATCGACCATGGAGGAGAAGAGATGCCAGCAAGCAGCTGACTAGAGGCGCTCGGCGTACATCCATAGGCGACCATTGCAGTAAAATTCATTTGCAATGGGCGGCAGAAGAAGAGACGGCGCAGCCACCTGTGACCTCTATTCTATGGCCACTCTGTGACCTCTACGCCTGGTCAGGTAAGGGAGTTGATAAAGAATCGTGGTGAGACGACGTCACACGAATTGCACACCAGGCAATATATGTTTGTTTGTTTCTGGGCCGTGAGTCGCTATTTTCACAAGCTGGCTGCACCCATTTCTAGCATGCCTCGATCCGGTACTTAGTACCCGAACGGAGTGGCAGCAGCTACGGGAGCAGCTGCTAAGTGGGAAGGGGGCCTTTTTACCAAGGTTGCAGCGCTCAATGGCAATTTCGACAGACTGAACCGCGCCGACGCCTGACTAGAAGTTGTAGAGAGCACCGTGACGGCATTGAATCCCTTTTCTGGGGCCCCGGGCACTTTTTACGTACACCGAAAAGGAAGTGCCTGCCTCGACTGGACGCTAGCAATGCCCGGCGTCAGCCGCCTAAGAACATCAAGGACAGTTCACACGGGCAGAGCAACAAATCCTGTAATGAACAGGCACCTATTTAGCTTCTCTTTAAAGGTCACGGAATGTCGTGACGTACGTGGGCAGGTAAGGAGTTCGAGGCTTTGGGAGGCTATGTACTCAACGCACAGTCTCCCGAGGATTTGAGTTCGGTGATAGGCACATCTAAACCGCCAGAGTCAGACGAGCGTGTGGCACGATGCATAGCCGGATAATGAAGTAATTCAGATAGGTTCAGCAGGGGGGAGGAGAAAGGGCACCAAAGAAGAGAGCGAGGAAGGTGAATGCCAGAACGTCGAAGACGATACAGGACTGCTTGACGGGCAGCCAGTGCAGACCGGTGTGAAGCACTGTGGCAGGGCGGAGCGAAGTGACGCAATATGGCAGCTGCAACGGTCTTCACTGCTGAAGAGCTCATCAGCAGAGTTTTGCACCGACGAGTTAAGCATCATATTGCACACCTAGAAAGAACAGCTAACAGTAAATGACAGTCTATTCGGTATGTCAAAAGTCGCGAAACAACTTGGCGGCAGTTCCTCACCTAACTAAGCAGGTCCCAATTTCGTGCAATGCTGCGTAGCTGAAGGCACGCAGATTCGACTGTTGGGGAGGGAATGGAGGCATGTTGATTTGATCATATAATGAACAATCACTTTATAGTCAGGACACCCAGTCAGATTGCATGCAGAAAACACAGTGGGTGTATTGTCCGACTCTATTTCGAGGATGAGGCTTTCACGTTTCTAATTGACACAGGGTTTGCCAATAGCTAGTACTTGTTCTCATCACCATTCTATTGCAGAATGTTTGCTGCAATCCAAGTGTCAGAGTGCGAATGTGCGCAAGACGCTTCTGATCATGTCAACTTTCCCTTCGCCTCAGGGAAGGTGACCTTGAACTTGACAAGTTTCGAGTCAGTTTGGATTTCTGTGTGTTTTTCGTGGTGCTCATTTCGCTGTATGAGACTGGGTGTGTGTTACTAGCCAGAGGTCCTAATAATCGTTGGCCGTAAGTGACTCGATGTTTTGCTTTAGCATACTGGTCTAGGCACGATTCTTGTTTGCTTAGAATGCTTGATACCGTTCTTAAACAAATATATAAGTACAATTCCATTGCATAGCACCTTAAGAGAACTTAATCTCTATCCAGGCACTTTAAATATGCAGCAGCAGAGCTCGAGCCCACGATCAGTTGGTGGCATGCCACCAAGTCCTGATCTGACTGATGACATTCTAGCTGCTGTTGTAAAGCGCCTGGATTGAGATTTAGCTCACTTACATCGCTGTACAAGTGAATTATTGTTAATATTGTCACTATTAATTAGTGTCAGAAGGAAGTTGAATGAGTTCATCTTGCTAGAAGGCATGGAGGGTTCAAAGCAGGGACACTGGTTGTGTTTCATCTGCATGGAATAAAAGCCTAGATTCTAGTTGGCTAGATTATATCGACAAGAGAGAGAGAGAGAGAGAGAGAGAGAGAGTGTGTGTGTGTGTGTGTGTGTGTGTGTGTGTGTGTGTGTAATTTTCAAAAACGTTGACCTAGCGCAGATCTCTGGAATACGATATGCTTAAAAAGCTCGTCGAATCACCACTGTCTGTTGACATTGACGCTCTGATAACTCCTTGTGAAATAGTAATAATAGTTATAAATCTGTCTCGCATCCTCAGAGCACTTAATCTCTTTCTAGATACTTTACATATGCAGCAAAGGAAGCACAATTGAATGGTTAGTAGTAGAATGATCAATAATAACAAGCATAACTTGGTTAGAGGTGACATGCACAGGGTCAGCGTGCAAGTATGGTTAGTGGTACCATGCACAGTGTCAGCAAGCATGAGTACACAAATCATGTTGACCGGCTAAATGAGGCGATAAATAGGTGCGTTTTTGGTTTCTTTTTAAATGTGGTCAACTCAGGGAATCGTGACGGTAGTCGGGAGTGAATTCTAGGCTTTGGGAGCATATGAACTAAAGGCACGGTCTCCAAAGGGTTTGAGGTTCGTTCGAAGTACCGGTAAACGACTAGATTTCGAAAAGCGGGTGGTACGATGTTTAGGCTGGTGGTGCGGAGTAGATCTGATAGGTAGGTTGGAGCCAAAGAATGAAAGGACCTAAAAGTGAGTGACAGAACCTTGGAAGTCGATGCGCTGCTTGGCTGGGAGCCAGAGCAGGTCGGTTAGAAGTTGTTTGATGTGGCAACTGCGATGCTCACGACAGACAAGCCTAGCTGCAGAGCTGTGTACCAGCTGTAAGCACCTGATTGCACAGGCCGGTAGATCAGTACAACTTAAACCACGGCAGCACAGTGCCAGCACAGATCCCGGGGGCCGTTCGATTGGCACTCGGGTAGGGCTAGGCGATCAATGGCATTAAACGGTGATATGAGACCCAGCAGAGAGGCTATATCTAAGTCAGTATTTCTGAGAAAGGCGTCACACAGTCGCAGCAGTGCTCACACTGCAGTGATTAGCTCTTAAACTTGATTGGAACTAGCTTTCTAGGATGGACGTTTTGATATAATATAGTGCATATAAGAGTTTAGCTGGTCTCCCTTTTCCAAAACAAATCTCGTACAGAAGCAGCAATAGGTAGAGACGAGGTACAAGCGGCTTAGATTCTGGTGCCGACACCTTAGCAGGTGATCTAGCAGCAGCAGCTTTTGAAGGATGCAGGGACAGGTGCCGAGACCAAGGGTGCATTTGTTTGTATTTTTTTGCAGCCCAACGGTAAATACATGCATCTCAGAAGGAGAAGAAGCCAGTGCGGGGGGGGGGGGGGTCTATTCAGCCAGTCGTCTTTTTCGAATGGGAGATAACTTTGAGCTCAGGTCGATAGTGTCGCCGCGTCGAAGGCGACGTTAATGTATAGTATAGAAAGGTTCGGAGTCCAGAGAGAACATTGCTTCTTTTGGGATAGGCTCTACTGAGATCGTATCTAGTATCAATCTGATCACGAAGCTATACATGTATATGGGAAGCTATATATGTGTAAAGAGAGAGAGAGAGAAAAAGAGAGATAAGTAGATAGATAGACAGCTAGATTGATATAAATATAGATATACCCTGTAGATAAAGATATATATCCATATAACTTATTTCTATTGCGCCCTAAGACAACTTAATCTCTACCCAGGCGCTTCACATATGCAGCAGGGTTCGAGTCCACGACCTAGGTAGTTAAAGGCAAGCATCTTACCATCTTATCCCTTGGCCAAACCAGGGCTGTAGCTACAAAAAACGTTCTACTAGATGTCCACTAGAGTTGCTGGCTATAAGATACTAACCAGTGAGCTGTGCAAAAGATGGCTCATGGTTGCATTCGCATTTTTAGTTGGGCGATTGCGATTGCGCTAGGTTCTTGTAGAAGCTAGGCTTAGCCTTGGCGATTTATACGATTTGTGTTGGTGCGATTGGTACGAGCTACACCAGTCCGGGTCGAGGCTACTCGACTGACCGTCAGTCCTGATCCTTTCCCAGGTTTACCTTCAGTAGTCCCAGCTAGTTAAATGCTTACAGTGAACCGTGGACCGTTTGGGTGAGTACGTGTGAAGTATGCTCTGATCGGGCCATACAGGAGAAGCTAGATGCATTTCTGCTGACCGAGACGCGAATGGCGGCCTGCTCCTGTGGCTGTGTATGTGAGAACACCACAACCGGGTTCTTATTCTTTCAATGCCTGCAGTCTGGCAAGGTGGGTGGCCAGGTAGCTACTGTTGTTTGTGAATCGCTTTGCAATAAGACGTGCGGTTTTTCGCATGGGACCTCGTTTGAATCAGTTGCAACCATGCCCTCATCAAAGACCACGCCTCTCACTGTTGCGATCTGCCGACATCCGTCTGGCCCTCTGGTCTTGTTTACGTAAGAGTTTTTCGGAGCTCCTCGCTAAAATATTTGTGTGTGACTGGCTGTCACCGATTGCAGGAGACTTCAGCGTTCACGTTGACAACCCTAGCAAAAGCCAGATCCTCTCATTTCTTGACTGTCTGGAGAACTTCGGTTTGATTCAACACGTTAACCATATCACTCACGCCATTAGCCATATCCTGGATGTCACTGTCAGTAAGGATGTGAGCATCACTGACCTTGTCATTTGCCCGCTGACCATCTCAGACGTTGCTCCGTCTCATTTATCGTTTCCGCACCGTTATAATTACAGGATAGCGTAACATACCGTCGAGTTTGTCGAGCTGCGAAATTTAACAAGCGCATCAACCAGGAGAATTTTTTTAATCTGTCAGCAATGCAAGTCTTCGTGATCTGCACCCAGACTCGACGGACAGCCTCGACACCCTCATGGTGCAGTGAACACAACATTTAGGAGTACCCTTAGCGATTTCCCTCCCCTACATTTTGTCCGCGTACAGTCGCAGAGATTTATAGAAAAGCATCTCATCTCACGGATGTGCCGTGTTAAGCGACGGCTTGAACAACGCCGCTTCAAGAAGTTTGCAAATGATGACGATCTAGCCAATTTCAAATATTTCCTTCAAGTCTACACCGGTAATCTTCTTTTTCCAATCGAAACCTCAAGTCATGCCAGTCAGACAGAACAGATTTACGAGACGGTAAACAATTTGCTTGCTAATTCTGAGAGGTTTCATTCACCAGGTATTAACGGCTCGGTCAACAAGTTTTTGGTCCTCTTCACTAAAAGAATTGCGTATATTCGTGGCTCCATAAAGCCGCATCCGACTGAAGCAATTATTGAATCGCAACCTGCGACCTTCCTTAAGAGATTTTTCGAGGCTTCTGCATGCGATTTAGCTACCTTAATAATAAAATCTAGTAAAAAAGAGCTCATCTCCTGAAGACCCTATACCGTCGCCTCTGTGAACTTTACTAACTGAAAAACTAAGCCCAGCCTCAGCTGATATCTGTAATGCTTCTCTGGAAAAGAGGGTTGTGCCCAAGTCCTTCAAATCGGCTGTCATTAAACCGATACTTTAAAAGCCTGGATTCGATTCAGAGGTCCTAGCAATTATCGTTCAGTTACTTTCTTTCTTTTTGTAAAAGCTTCTTGAAAAAATTGTCGCTAAGCGGCTTGTTGCAGCATACGTTAAAAAGAAAGAATTTTCAGAAAACTGTTAGTTGGGATTCACGAGACACCACTCCACTGGAACTGTTCTCCTCTGCGTAACCAATTACATCCTATGCAGCAACGATTACGGAAATGTCACTGCCCTGCTGGATCTATCAGCTGCCGTCGACACTATCGATCACGATAATAATAATAATAATAGGAATACGTTTGATGTAGCGCCCTCAGAGAACTCAATCTCTTTCTAGGCACTTTACATTTGCTGCAAAGGAAGCATGGTCAAATGATTAGTGGTAGCATGCTCAATAAGCAACAAGAATAACGTGGTTAGGGGTGACACGCACGTGGTCAGCATGCAAGTATAGTTAGCGGCAGCATGCACAGTCTCAGGAGATGTGACGCAAGTCGGGAGTGAGTTGCAAACTTTGAGACCATGCGAATTAAATGCACGGTCTCCAAAGGATTTGAGGTTTTGAGTTTATGTCCTACTTAAACGACTGAAAGCAATTGATCCGACTGATGAGGTGCTTGTGTGGTTTGCATGGTATTCGTCCGATCGTGTTCAATCCGTGTCGTATGAGGGTCAGGTCGCATCCACCAGATCAGTTATCTGTGGAGTCCCACAAGGGTCCGTCCCTAGTCTGTCCTTTGCTGTTCTCGCTTTTTACTGAACCTCTGGGAAAAGTGATTCGGGCCCGTGGAATCGGCCGTCACTTTTATGCTGATGATACTCAGCTGCATTTGTCGTTTAAACTGTCGGAAACTGCTGCAGCAACTGGCGAACTGAATGCTTGCCTTCCAAACTTCACGATCCTGGATGTCTGAAAACTCCTTTAACTAAACGGCGACAAAGCAGAAGTGCTCCTCATAGGACAACCCAAGCATGCGGCTGGACTAAAAGACTTTGCTCTTCAAATAGGTGATGCTCTTATGAGGCTAATGATCACCGTATCCTCGAAATGTAGGTGTCGTCATTGACAGCTTCTTTAATTTTGAAAGCTTCGTTAAGAAGACAGCCTCCACAGCTTGCCATCACGCCCGATCCCTATCTAAGATCAGGAATTGTCAACTACGGTGGCATGCAAAAACTTTCACTAGCTCCCTGGTTCTGTCTCAGCTGCAAGGATAGTTTACAAATCCCAGAGGTTTGACTATGCGCCTCCTTTGCTACAAGAGGATGGCTGCGGGTTGATCTACGGATACAGAACAAAGTTCTCACGCTGACCCATCAGGCTGGCAACGGCTTGGCTCCTTCATACCTAATAATAATAATAATAATAATATTGCACTTGATAAAGCGCCCTCAGAGAACTTAATCTCTTTCTAGGCGCTTTACATTTGCTGCAAAGTGATACGCAATAGAATAGTAAGTAAAATCATGCTTGAAAAACAAACAAAATGAATAACATGGTTAGGGGTTACATGCACTGGGTCAGCATGCAAATGTGGTTAGTGGCAGCATGAACAGTGTCAGCACGCATAAGCACATCGAGGACGAATCACAAGGACCCACTAAATGCTGTCCTAAATAGGTATGTTTTCAAGTTTCTTTTAAATGTGGTCAGGTCAGGGGATGTTCTGATGCAGGTCGGGAGGGAGTTCCAGGCTGTGGGAGCATCGATGGTTTTCGATATCAAAGCGAGCGCAATCTGCAAAGTGAATTAGATACGTAGGTGGTCAGATGGGCAGAATTAGGTATCAATGGGATTTCAAGGGAAATAATCCTCTATGCGACTTTGTTTCTACTGGACATGCACATGAGCAAAAAGATAAGAAATTGAATGAGCCAGCATGCGAAATTTGGATCGTAAGCTGTCCAGTGGGTTATCGAGATTATTTTTTTCCGAGCCATCCAGTAAGAGGAGGTTACGATTTTTGGATGTACCTTTTACCAGAGAAAATCTGATTTACCAGATTTACCAGAGATTCGAAGGACTGCTTCAAGTTGACTGCAATTGGCTTGAAATTGAGGAAGGAACGAGCGATAATGGTGACTCCACTACCGCTTTCTACGAACCTAGGGATAATAATGAATTGGAAGCCTGATCAATTACGGCTAGGCTGTTGAGTCGATTTGAGCCAGGTGCTGGCCACTGAAAACAAGTCGTTTGAAAGCGAATTGCATAGTTTAAGAATCGGCCACCCCGGCTTTTTTGTCTTATGACCACTACGCAGTGGATGAGCCAGGGTTAGGGGGCAGTGGCCCCTCCACAGCTGGGCAGTGACTTGAGACGCCCCTATTCCTACGAGTGAGTATCCCCTATTCCTGTACACACACACACACACACACACACACACACACACACACACACACACACACACACACACACACACGCACGCGCGCGCGCACGCACGCACACACACACACACACACACACACACACACACACACACACGCACACACACACACACACATATATATATATATATATATATATATATATTATCCCTTATATTTTATATCTACGCGCCCCCGACCGCTGCCAAAGACGAAATTATGTCTTAATTTCACTCGATGAGCGGTTCGTGTCTAACAGACGCTACGATGTGGTTTTGCTCTCCAGCCGCTCATTAATTGCGGCTCTAGCCCAGCCTACAAGAAAATCTCGGGGGTCTTGCCCCCTGAACATAAAAATTCTGCAAGTCTAGCCCCCTTGGATGAAAACCCTGGCTCCGCCACTGCAGCTGAGCTATATGGCGATGCACTGCTCTTCTCGACGGACCATTGTGCTACGTGAGGGACCCCTTGCGCTCTTAGCTCGATGCATAGGATGGAGATGGATAAGATGTCGGCCGGTGCGGTGGGCGGGGCTCAGCAACAGCCTCAGCCGGTCACACGGTACAGAGATAGGAAGGCAGCCGCAGCGTCTGCTGCTGGCTCGTGTCTTTGTTCACGCTACCCGGTCGCATAGCGGCTCCCTTCTCTAAGCTGAACAAGAGCTGGCGACGAACAATGCCATCCGGCATTGCATCTTCAACAATGACAGCCCTGATACGATGGACAGTGCCGAGGGACAGTGCCGGAGGAGTGTCGGAGAAGCTGGACGGAAGCTCGCACAAACGGAGACGAGACGCGTGCTCGTCGACCCGGCAACGAGGCGCACCAGTCGAGGGTTTCGAACGGCTCCCCTCGAGCTATGCTCCTATGATCCGGAAACGGCGTCGACCGCCGTGCACCCCCTCCCTCCGCAGCAGGTTGCTTCGGAGGCGTTAGCTTCACCTGTATGGGTCTCGCGTCAACGAGGACTGGCTCGGCTGTATGCGCCACGTCCGCGACGTGCGACTTTAGTAGCTCAGCTGCAAACTTCTACGCACGAGTTGGCAACACTCGTGACGAGTCGTTGACGCTACAGCGAGAGAGAGAGAGAGAGAGAGAGAGAGAGAGAGAGAGAGAGAGAGAGAGAGAGAGAGAGAGAGAGAGAGAGAGAGAACGCTCCACCCACTCAATCATTCAGGCGCTCCACAGGTCAATCCTCTTCGAGTCAACTCTGCGGGCATTGCACCGTGCATCGGAAAGGAGGTAATTTTGGCCCACGGCGCTTTCCACGAACGTGCTCATCCCAGCGGGGCGATGCACCCTCGGCGAGTGAGGCTAGGCCGAACTAAGTCATGGCGGCGGCGGTGGAATTCGCAGAGCGACGGTTTCACCTGTCTGCTGCTGGTGAAGGGGCCCGTTGCGGTCCAAAGCCGCAGCCGCTGGATCAGGTGCGAAACTGAGCAGCGGCGCCAGCAGGGTGGGCCGCCTAATCGGTAACGCAGAGCACCCACCGCTTTCCGAGGAGGGCGCAGGCACAATCGCGCACCGGTTCATCTCCCTCTAACCGTCCAAGTCAGCGTCCGTTCCCATCACCTGCTCCTCCTCCTCCTCCTCCTCCTCCTCGATCGGGAAGCGGGGCACTAAGTGCGAACCACTACCCAAGACCCACCTGTCGTCTCCGAACGCAGCCGAACGCCACAGCCGACGGCAACCAACGCCAGCAGTCCGGACCGCGCTAGCGCCTCCGTGACGTGACCGACCGGCGCGCTGGATGCGCGCCCTTCGACGCAGCGTCGCACGCACCGGTCCGCACGACCGGCGGATACGGTCCACGCGCGCGCGCGCGCGGCCACTGGGGCGCGGGCGTCTGAAACGTCACGAAGCCGGAAGCTTCACTACGACCGCTGCACAGTTTGAGCGACAAGCTTCGTCCAAGCGGCAGCGGCTTCCATGCGGCTTCCCGAGACCACCGAGCAGCACCGGTCGTCTCACTCGGAGCCGCGGCGGCGGCGGCAGCAGAGAATGAGAGGCATAGGTGAACCGAGGCAAAGGAAGGAAGGCCGACGAAGCCAGCAGTGAAGTAGCCCTGGAACAGACTCGTTCTAGGGAGGCACTTCGACAGATCGGCTGCAGCAGGTCTGCTTCCGCTTCGTGAGCCGCTTCCGTTTTCACCTTCTGCGAGAAGCTTCCGTCTTCGTGCCAAGGACACACCTAAATGTGACTAGGACACTGACGCGTTCGGGACGTATCCACGTCATGCCTTGGGCTCGCCTTACGAAGTGTATATGATGTAACTGCTATACTCCCAGGACGCTCAAGGGACATGCCTCGGACATGCCTATTAAGTGACTAGGACATGCAACGGAACTGCCTAGGACCTGCCCGTGACATGCTGAGTAAATTGTATGTGCATAGGGCGTGCCTACGAGAATAATTAATAAGAACATACTCGATAAAGCGCCCTCAGAGAATTCAATCTCTATCTAGGCACGTTACATTTGCTGCAAAGGAAGCATGATCAAATGGTTAGTGTTAGCATGCTCAATAAACAACAAGAATAACATGGTTAGGGGTGACATGCACAGGGTCAGCATGCAAGTGCGGTTAGTGGCAGCATGCAACAGTGTCAGCACGCATAAGCACGTAAAGGACGAATCACAGGGGCCCACTGCATGCTTTCATAAATAGATGATAGTTTTAGTTTCTTTTTAAATGTGGTCAAGTCAGGAGATTTCGTGATGGAAGTCTGGAGTGAGTTCCCGGCTTTGGGACCACGCGAACTAAAGGCACGGTCTCCAAAGGATTTGCGGTTTGTACGAAGTATAGGTTAACAGTATACGATGTGCTGACAGTGTGCGTAGGACGAAGTGCGAGTGTCAACTACTGTAAAATAATATCCTTAATTAGCGGAAGCGAGGACGCGACGCTTCTGCACGCTTCCGCTCGAGGTACTCGAGGCGTCGAAGTGCTGCTCTCTATCTTTTGTTCCAGACCTACCGATCAATCAATGCCCATCAGTTGCTGAGACTACAGAGGCTCATCATCGGGACAACACGTTCTAGCATCGCAGAGCGAGATAGAAGGCAAACTCCAACTGCATTACAGTCGATTTAACAAACGCGGCCTTGGTATGGCACTGGGATAAAGCACCGGCCATTACCGACCAAGATCGTGGACTCTCGAGTCCCTGTGACATTTGTAAAGCTTATGCGATTGATTGACATTAAGCTCTCCTTACGATCTATAAAACTGAGTTAATAATAATAATAATGCACTTGATATAGCACCCTCAGAGAACTCATTCTCCTTCTCGGCACTTTACGTTTGCTGCATAGGAAGTACGATCGAGTATGTAGATATAATATATAAGCCCCAGCGCTGCATAGGTAACGCGAATGCTCTTACCAACGGCAGCACGATTCTGCATATCGGCGCACGTTCGTCAAGGTGATGGAGCCTGAAGCGAAAGCTCTCATCGCTCCTGCCAGGCGCGGCGGCGCGGCGTATCGCATCGCTACGCCGCCCGCGGCGCGCTTGGCAGGCGGGCACGAACTGGGGGCAGGCAAACGGTAGCGAGCGCCAACGAACGCCAGCGGCGGCCTACTTTTGTTACGGCTCGCGGAAGCATTTCGCCTGACAGCAGCGAGCTATAACCTCTCGCAGACGAATCGCCCTCGCAGACGAATCGTGTTCCTCGGGTTCGGAGTGTCGGCCACCAGTCGCGCGGCGTCGCGCGCGGCATTTTGAAGTGCGCCAACGGTGTAAGGGTACATTTGCTAGTATAAGCCGAGATCGGGTCGTAGGGTCGAGTTCACCCCGAATTCTGAATGCTCGGGCCAGCAGGCGGCGCCCGCGTCGACTCTCGTTCTCGTCCTTGAGGAGGCGAGAAAGCGACGAGCGGGAAGTCGGGGAGCCGCCAGTTTATTCGCGCCATCCTCGTGCGCGGAAATCGTCTCGCGACGCCGCCGACACTGCATCGACTCTGCGAGTGACAGTGATTCGCGCTCGGACTATTTCTTCCCAGCGGTCATCGTTTTCTCATGTAACCACTCTTACACTGAGATCGAGTGAGAGAGAGAGAGAGAGAGGGGGGAGAGAGGAGGCGAAGCAAAAGCGAAAAGCTTCCGGATGAAGAGGAGGAGGAGGAGAAGGAGAAGGAGGAGGAAGAGGAGGGGGGAGGAGGAGGAGGAGGAGGAGGAGGAGGAGGAGGAGGAGGAGGAGGAACGAAGAAGGAGCGGAGAAAGCCGAGCTCGTCGGCGAAGAAGAGCGAAAGGCTGGCTACGATCCGATCGGATGGTGAACGGAACGATCGGACGGTTGATGGTAGCATGCTCGATATCATCAAGCTCGACGCGGTTGGGGATGACATGCACAGGGTCAGCATGCAAATACGGTTAGCGGCAGCAGGCACGGCGTCAGCACGCACGAGCACATAAAGGGAAAGAATCACCTGGATTCACTAAATGCTGCGATACGTAGACGCATTTTAGCTCCTTTAATTACCCGCGGCCTCGAACGGCTGTGGGCCATTTTACGGGCGGCGCAGCCATTTTTCGGGCATCAAACCTCTGGTCCTCTGGTCTCGCGTCAGCGCGGTTGCCAGCGTAGGACTCGCGGATGCGTAGGACTCGTAGCAATTCTTTCGCCTTCGATTCCTCCCTTCCAACCGGATATGCGATCATTCACTAAAGTCCGTTGAGCTCGAGGCCGGTCAATGCGAGCCGCTCACTACGCTGCTGCGCACCCACCCTGATCATTGACGTGTCGTTTGTACATCCCTCTATATCTGCATATATTATCCTCTTATATCTCTCTATTTAGCCAGCTATATTTCTATCTCTTTGTCCATCTCTCTCTCTCTCTCTCTCTCTCTCTCTCTCTCTCTCTCTCTCTCTCTCTCTCTCTCTCTCTCTCTCTCTCTCTCTCTCTCTCTCTCTCTCTCTCTCTCTCTCTCTCTCTCTCTCCTCTGCATTTAAGCCGTCACGCTCCGCCAGCTCCGTCCTTGTATTCCTAGGTGCCTGGTCGCTTCCTGGCGCCACCTCTTCCTGTTGCCACTACTATTCCTGTCGCCGCCTCTTCCGCGATTAGCAGTACTTATATAAAAAATGAGCGTCTCGCTTACCCCGCCCCGCCCCCTAATGGTGGGATGGTACGCACACATGTCGGTAGATTACTAGGATGCAGCCCGACATAAGTTACATGGGAAATCCCGAGATGCACAGCCGGAACCGTTCCAGTGCGGCGGCGAGCGTGCATCGAATCTGCACGCACGCCGCGTTCGCAGACTCGAGAGAGAGAGAGAGAGCCTGCGCCCACTCTTGCTGCGGACGCTGCGGCGCGAGCCGCGCACAGCGAGCCGCGCTCAGTGCATTGCGAGCCGCGCACAGCGAGCCGCGCTCAGTGCATTGCGAAACGCGCTTGGCGAGCCGCGCTCCGCGCGAGGCTCGCGAAAGGGCTGGGCTCGGGCGCTCGGCGCGTGCCGTGCCGTGCCGTGAGTCGCGCGGGGTGGTGCCGTGAGACCGGTGGCCAATGCGGCCAATGCAGTAGAGAGGAGTGCGTGTCGTAAGTTCTCGTAAGCTTGCGTGCCGGGCGGAAGAGATGGAAATACAAAAAATAGGCGTTAGAGGCTCAGATTGGATGCCGGAATTTATTATGCTGACATCGGACACGCGGAAATCGTACTAGGTCCATGTGAAAGTCGGACACTCTTAGGTTACGGGTCCAGTGTGCAGGTCTCGCAGTCTTACTGCAGGCTGATCTTGTAAACGTGGACTGCTGTTACAAATGCCGCGTGCGGCTTCCACGTCCGGTTAGAACTAGGCCGCAAACGCGGCGCTCGTAACGGCGCTAGTCTCTCTCAGTCAACGCGTGACGAATACTCAGGCGACGCCTGAACCCTGTAGCACGGCGCGAGCTACCTGCAGGTGCTGCACCAATGCATGCCGGTACGCCGGCGACAGCAGCAGGAATACAGACGCGACGAAGAGCGCCCCCTAGCTTTACATATCAAGCTCGTATCCATAATGCAGGCAAGTCTGTCTGACGGCAGCCGACGGTCATAAGCGTTCATCAGCTCCCACGAAGCACAGCGAGTCCAGGCCTTGAGCTAAATCGCCGCCATTGGCCAATTGCAATTGGCCAATGCCAATGCCTCGAGAAATCGGAGATTGCCTATCTCGTGCCTATCTATCTATTTCATACGGCCTCGGAGATAGATTATCGCGCATAATCGCACATAATCGCGAATAGTGACTATCATCAGCTACGAGCCGAATGGTTTAGCTGGCGCCGCCGTTTCATTGCGTCACATGCCTGCAATATTCGTTATTCAATATTCGTCGCAATATTCAGGTTATGCTCAATGCTTATGTTTATGTCATAAGCTTATGTTCTCCATTATGCGGCGCACCATTTTTACCGTCGTGTGCATACTACGCCCGTTAGAATGGTTATTCTAAAAGGCGCAGTTATTACGACTACAATTAATTATAGTTAAGCCGGCAGGCTAGCAAACTGCGTCACGCACGCTCAACAGTGTCGCGCCCGCTTCCACGCAGTCGGCAAAGACTCCGAGGCGCGCGTCGCGCGCGCGCGAAGTCTCGCGAAGTCTCGCGAAGTTTCGCGAAGTCTCGCGAATCCGGATGAATGCCACCGGCACTGAGGCTTCGCGGACCGTTCGGTCGGTCCGAGCGTACGGAGTCGGTCGTAGGGCGTCACCGCACTGCGCACTTTGAGCCGCTGCGCGACGTCCTCGCGACGCAGACGTTGGCGACAGCGTCTGCGTCGCTCGCGCTGGCACTCCCGACTCGGGGAGCGAACCGATGACGGCGAGCACTTCCGGTGCTCTTGCGGCGTCCTCCGTCCGGCGTCCGGTAGACGGCGGAACGTCCGGTGACCGCAAATTTGGCGAATGTCCGGCGAGCACTGCGCGCGCCGCGCGCGGGCGCGCTCGATCGGCGGCGTCCTCAGCACAGCCAGTCCTCCCGCCCCGCCCCCTTCAGGCTACCGGTCAGCCGAGTGCGCCAGGTCGGCGAGGCAGCAGAACACGCCCGAGCCGGACGCCCTGCGGCCGCGGCTGTCGTCCTGGCGACTGCGCGGGCGACCGCGACGCCTCTCGTCGCCGTCGCCGCCGCCGCCGCTGCTGCTTCCTGTCGCCGTGCCTGCGCGCAGTAGCCCGGTTCGCGCGTCCGCGCGAAAGAGTCGCGGCCGAGCGGTAGCAACGTGTAGAGTTGCAGCCGCCGCCTCCGCCGACGTCACGCGTTCAGCGGATTCGCGTGAGGAGCACACTGACGCCAAAGCGAACGCCCTCGCGTCCGACATCATCCGGTTTCCGACGACCCGGATTGAACACGATCATACAAGTACGGTTTAAACTACGCCAGTGCCTCGTCGGCCAGACCGATCGCGGTTCTCAATCATTCAAGCAGGATGACGCGATCAATGGTGTCGAAGGCAGCGCTGATAGATCTAGCAGAGCCAGGGCAGCGACATTCCGGTCAACTTTGCCATATACAATGCCATTGTTAACACGGAAGAGAGCAGTTTCAGTGGAGTGCTGCCTCTTGAACCCTGAAATGTTTGTGGCATTTCACTCTTTCAATATGTGCTACCAGCTGCTTAGCGAGAATTATTTTCAAGAATCTTTGACAAGAAAGGAAAAAGGGAAACTGGGCGACAGTTTGCAAGAACCTCTGTATCTAATCAAGGCTATTTAAGTATCGGTCTAACGATTGCCGATTTGAAGGACTTGGGTACGACCCCTTTTTCCAAAGAAGCATTAAAAATCTCGGTTATGGCAGGGTTAAGTTGGTCTGCCTGTGAAGACTACAGAGATGATAGTATACGGTCTTCAGGAGACGAGCTCTTTTTACTAGTCCTTATTACGGTAGCCAGATCACATGGAGAAACCTCGGAAAACCTTTTAAGACAGGTCGCAGGTTGTGATTCCACAATTGCTTTACTCGGATGGGGCTTTATGGAGGCACGAATGAGCACTATTTTTTCAGTGATGAAGGCTGAAAACTTTTCGGCTGAGCCGTTAATATCTGGGGATTCAGTACTCTCAGCATTGGCCAGTAAATTGCCTACCGTCTTGTAAATTTGTTTTAGGTCCGACCGGTAGGAATCCAGTTTTCGAGTGAAAAAAGAATCCCTGGCTTTTTTAAGCTTCCGGGTGTAAACTCGAAGGAAGTCTTTGAAATTGACGAGATCTGCATCAAACCCCGACTTCTTAAAACGACGTTCAAGCCTGCGCTTAACACGGTGCATCTTTTGAAGTTTTTTTGTAAAATGAAAGGAGTCTCAACGACTCTGTACACGGATAGAATGAAAGGCGGCATGCTTGTCAAGAGCACTCCTGAGTGTCATGTTCATTGCACCAGTAAGGGTATCGAGGCTGTCGGTCGAGTCTGGGTGCAAATCAAGAAGACCTGTCTCACAAACAGATTTAAAAGATGTGCCTATGTCAATGCTTTTTAAGTTACGTCGCTGGACAAGTTCGACATAGCCCTGTACATGCAAGGGAGCAGGAACAGTAGGCGAGAGACACAACAATGATCCGAGAGGGTCAGTGGGCACACCACAAGGTCAGCGGGTATGCCATCCCTAGTAATCACGAGATCTAGAATATGGCCACCGAAGCGGGTGGTATGATTAACTTGTTGGACCAAACCAAAATTCTACAGACAGTAGAGAAATGGGCGGAGCTAGCCGTTAATATGATTATTAAAGTGAATTTTGAAGTCTCCAGCAATCAGTAACGGCCTGTCACACACACATATCGTAGCGGGGAACTCTGAAAACTCGTCTATAAAAAAGTTTAGACAGCCAGAAGGAGGTCGGTATATCACAACAATGAGAGGCATTGTCTTTGATGAGGACCTGGTTGCAACTGATTCAAACGCTGGTCCATGCGAAAAACTGCGCATCTTATAGCCAAACGACTCACGAACAACAATTGCAAGCACGCCACCAACCTTGTCAGAACGCACGGACTGATAGGATGAGAACCCGGGTGGGGTGGTCTCAGATATACAGCTAGTGGAACAAGGCGTCATCCAAGTTTCGGTAAGCAGAAATGCATCTAGTTTCTCCTGGACCACCTGATCGCGGATAAGTAACCCTTCGGTTTTTAGTGAGCGGAAATTCAGTAGGCGGAATTTAAGAGGCTGTTCAACCAACAGCGCGACGCTGATGGAGTGGCTTGTATTCACGTCGGCGTGTATCCGGCCCTGCAGACGTGGGCCCTTCAAATTTGAATTGGACCTTAGTAACGGCCGCCGGTCGACTTTTCCCAATATGCTGAGGTGTGCTACTACTGCAGCGAGTACTACTCGGCGCTTTAAACTTACGGGTCATGCATGGGTTTGATAGCCGAGCTGTCGATACGGCGAGCGCAGGATACCGGAAAGTTCTCGCTGACCCGCCGAAGAAGGCCCGCCTGTAGGTATCGACTAATGGCGACATCGCGCCTTATGCTAAGCAGGTCCTGTTTTATGGAGTATATCCGAGGACAGCTCATAAATAGTCACAGCGAAGATAGCAGCGGAATACCCGAAGGTATCGCGGAGTAATCAGGTAAAGGTTCACACCATCCTCTGATCCGACTTCCGAATGTCCGTCGCGCTGCGAATGGCGCCCTCAAGCCTCTCGTAGCTTATCGCGAGCTTGTAATTACGATAGTAATAATAATAATACTAATAGTGAAAATAACGTTCATGTTTTGTATAGCGCCGTCAGTGAACGTAATCTCTTTCTAGGCACGAGCTGTAAAGGAACCCCGTGCAAGGTCACGCGGGGCCACATGAAAAGGCGCCAGGAGAGTGCGAGCCAGGCGCGAAGCGTGTAGGATGTCGAGAAAAGCTGACGTACACGCCCCCTCCTGTCCGCCGCCCTCCCGCACGCGCGAGGAGTCGGCCTGTGACGTACTGCGCGACTCACCATCTCGCCATCCGCCGCGGGTTTGTGCAGCGCAGCAGCGCAGAGGAGGATCGGCGGTGACTCACGGAGCGGCGGCCATGACTTGGACTTTGCTCCGCCCTCCGTTCTCCCCAGCCTCTCCTCCCTACGCAGCGCTACCGCCGCAACCCCGCCCCTCCCCGCGTGGCCCTCGGCGGCATCTGCGGTCGCCGTCGCCGCCGCCGCCGCCGCCGCCGCCGCCGCCGCCGCCGCCGCCGCAACCGCTTGCGCGCCAAAATCTCGCCCGGCGTCGCCACGATGTCGCTCGCAGCAGCAGCGATTGCGGCAGCTGCGAGCGACATCGATACAGCAGCGACAGGCTTCCGCCCAGCGCCGCCTCCGCCGAGCCGCCGCTCGCCGTGGGCGGCGCGGCCGTGGCGGGTGCGGCGTTGAGCGAGCGCGGCTACGACCGTCACTGCCACAGCATTCAGCGGCGGCGGCGGCGGCGGCGAGCGTAGCGTCCGAGTCGGCGGCGGCGGCGAGCCGGCTGGAGCACTCGCTGACACCGCGCGCTCCGAAGGGTCTCGCTCTTGTAGAGGGGGAGTGGTCGCGGCAGCTGCCGAGACTCCCCCGCCGCTGCCGCCGCACGGTCCGCGCGAGCGCATCCGCGCGAGCTGCGCGCCGGAAGCGTGGGCGCCGCAGCCGGACGTGCGGCGGCGGGCGGCAGCCACGCTAGCCTCCCTGCTGCTTCCGCCGTCGCCGCCTTCCTACGCGTCGTTCTCCGCGTACGTCGCGCGGTGGCCGAGCGACGAAGTGACCCAGAGCGCGCCGGCGCGTCAGTGCGGCGGCCGCCGCGTGGCCGCCGGCTTCTTACGTCAGTCGTTAGCACGTAGCTAACGTTGAGGTAGATTCGCAGCCGCCGAGCCAGCAGCGACGGAGCGGCTAGACGGCTGCGTACGGCCGCGTCGGCCCTCCAGCCTCTCTCAGCTCGGGCGCATCGTCCGTCAGTCGAGTCTCCGCGGCGGCCGGCGCTGGCTGAGGCACAAACGCAGCGGCCGCCGCCGCCGCGCTCATCCGGGTCGGCCGCCCGGGCAGCAGTAGCGGCGGCCAGCGGCGGCGGCGGCGGTGGCAACTCAGGGGGAATCGGAGCGACCGCTTCGTTCGCTGGCTCCGATCTCGCGAGTCGGCTAAAAGCCTTCGAGCCTTCGTGAGCACCGCATTACTGCCTGCGCGAATGCTACCGAGAGCGTGTGCGTGCGCGCGCGTGGTGTGTGAGTGAGTGCGCGTCGCTCTCTTTCTGCACGCTCTCTTCCTTCTCTTTTTCTACGCACGCCTCAGTCAGTCCATCTTCGCCTCTTCCTGCCGTTCCCAATCTCTGTATCTGTCACTCTCCGTCTCCCGGCCTGTCCGTCCATGTTTCTCTCCCTCCCATGCACGCGTCCACGAAGGTCCGAGCGAAAGATCGCCGCCTGCTGCCGCTGCCGCCCCCCCCCCCGAGCCCGGCTGCTGCTGCTGCTGCTGCGGGCTGGGCAGCTGTTTTCAAGACTGCGAGGCCGAGCAGTCGCCGCTGATAAAGGAAAACACATAAACATGACAAACGTGTTAACAATTTCAAAGGACTCCTAAATTTATCCTCCACCGGAGGAGGTAAGTGATACAAACATATGTCAGGCGTGAGAAGCACATGCCATGCCTGCTCGGCCTTCTGCCGCCGACGCAGACCCAGACGCAGACCGCCCGATGGCGCCGCCGTCGCCGCCGCTTGGGCGCAGCAGACGCCGCCGACTGCCGACTAAATGCCGGAGATGCTACACCCCGCTATGACCTTCCTCTTACCATCGCGTGCGAACAATTACGCCGCAAACGAGCACGATGCAGGCTTCTGCTACTGCTCGCGGCTGCCTCTGCCCTGCAAAGCCTCTCGCGCTCGCTCTATACATATATATATATATATATATATATATATATGTATATATATATGTGTATATATATATATATATATATATATATATATATATATGTATACTCTCTCTCTCTCTCTCTCTCTCTCTCTCTCTCTCTCTCTCTCTCTCTCTCTCTCTCTCTCTCTCTCTCTCTCTCTCTCTCTCTCTCTCTCTCTCGTCCTCTCACTCACTCTTTCTGTCTTACACGCACGCGCTCACACGCGCATATTCGCGCCTGTCTGAATGAAGCTGACGGAAGGCGAGTGTGAAGGAGCGAGTCGACGCAGGCAGCCGCCGCGACCTGGTGCGCTGCGCCTTGCAGCGAGCGGCGCGCGCGGGCCGCACCGAACGCTAGCGTTGCCGCTAAATGCCAGCGGTCGTCGTCGCCGTGCAAACGATCAAACACCGTCTCGGCGGCGGCAGTGCCGGCGTCTGCAACGTATTACTATGATAATTGGAGGATCTCGGGAGCGAGAGCGAGAGCGAGAGCGAGAGCCGCGAGGTCGGTCGGTCGCACGGGCAAGAGCGGCGGCGCGGGAGGCGATATAATAGTCGCTGCGCCGGTGCGCCCGATGTGGGCTCGATACGGCCGCGCGCCGCCGCTCTTTGATCGGGCCCCCTTTCAATTGGCCGCCGCCGCCGAAGCCGCCGCTGCCGGCGGACGGACACAATGCGGCCGCCGGCGCGGCCACTCGATCCGCGCGGCCGCGCGGGGCACCCTGCAGGGGCCGCCGCCGATTGATCAGCGACACGAACGCACCGGGGCGACTCAGATCTCGCCGGCGTCGGCGCAAGTCGGCGGCCAACGCAAACAGCGGCCGCGCATTGAGAGCCGCACAACAAAGATTCCTTACGCGACAATGAACAATGGAAGCAGCGCCGGGGCGTTAATTCATCGGCGCGCGGGAGGCGTGCGCGGCGACGCTGAGAAATCCCTCGCCGATTATTTCGCCTAAAGGACAGTAATGCCCGGCTAATAATATTGTAGGGTATCGTGCGCTTGATTGACAGGATCACTCATCGTGGGTGATTGATGGTAGCTGCCGGGCCCGGGGTCCGCCGCCGCTGGCGCCGCCGGGCAAGTAAGACCGCGCGCCGCCGCGCATGCCATTGGTCGGGGCGGGCCGGCCCGGCGATTCCGGCTTGACAGGACCGTCCGCCCGCGTCCAATCGGGCTCCAGAGCCGCCCCGCCGCGCCGACCGCCATTGGCCGGCGGCTGAGGCCTTTAATCTCGCTCGACAGCTCGCGGGCGGCTGTTATTACTAAGCGTGTCTTGATGGGCGGTATTGAATAAATAAAATATCCGCCTGGAATTCGGCGAACAGCGGCTCAGTCGGTGCGTCAGTGCGGACGCGGACGCTCAGCGAACGGCCGCTCAGCGAACGGACGCTTAGCGTACGCACAGCGAGCGCGAGATGATTGCCACCTCGAACGCGCAGTACCTGCATCCCGACCTGCCGCCGGCGGCGTCGCAGGTAAGTCAGCGCGCGCTCGCTCTCTCGCTCGCTCCCTCGCCCGCCCGCCCGCCCGCCCGCCCGCCCGCCCGCTCGCTCTCGCCGACTGCTGGGTTTGGGCGCGGACGCGCCGGTGGGACGTGCCGGCCGAGCTCTCGCCGGTTGGCGAGAGCTCGGCCGCCCGCGGCGGCGGCCGACGGACACGAGGGGTCGCTCGCATCAGACGCTCGCTTCAAGCGCCGCGCGCGCTCGCTCGTCGCCGCTCGCAGATGGACGTGAAGAAGTCGCCGCTGGCGATGCTGGTGCAGACGTGCAGCGCCATCGGCAAGGACGTGGCGGTCAGGCCCATCGCGCCCGCGCTGGGCAGGATTACCTCGTCGTTCGACGCCGAGAACTACAAGCAGCAGAGAAGCAAGAGCGAAGCCAGGCATCACGTGGCCGCCGGCGGCGGCCGGAGTGTGCAGAAGGTGGTCACTCCACCGACGATACCTGTTGAGCTGACGAAATCGAGGCGCGAGTCGGCGGTTGCGGCGTCCGCTGCCGCCGCCGTCGCCGCTGGCGGCGGCAAGGAGAGACGGCCGAGCGGTGAGAGGAAGCACCAGCGCAGCAGCCCTGCTCAGCAACAGCCGCCATCGCTGCAGCTGCAGCAGCCGCCGTCCTCGTCTCCCCGGCACGAAGAGACCTTGACCGCCGGCGGCGGCCTGCCTTCCTGGTCCGCCGCCGCCGCGGCTGACGCTGGGTCGCTGATGGCGGCTTCGCGCGGCTTCGCCGCCTACCAAGCACTCTACCCGCATCTCTTTCCGCCGCCTCCGCCGCATATCGGGCAGCTCTACCAGGCCGAGCTGGCAGCGCACGTGCGGCACATGCAGGCCGAGAAGGCCGCCGCCGCCGCCGGACTCTACTTGAAAGCGGCGGCGGCGGCAGCCGCCGCCTGCCGGGACCCACTCTGCGCCAGCTGCCAGCTGTCTCGCCTGCACTCTGCCGCCGCCGCGGCCGCGGCGTTCGCTTCGGCGGCCGACAAGACGCCGTGCTCGGCGGCCGCTCAGTCGCTGCCCGCCGCTGCGCTGCTGCAGCCCGCCGCTGCCCTGTCGCCGGCGATGCTCGCTTCGCTCTACCCGTTCCCGGCGCCGCTAGCGGCCAGCGGCCTGCCGCACGTCTGCCACTGGATAGACGGCTGCACCGAGTACTGCGGCAAGAGGTTCGCCTCCACCGATGAGCTGCTGCTGCACATCCGGTCGCACGCGACCGAATCTCCGGCGGCGGCGGCCGGCACGCCGCCGCCGCCGACTCTGTTCGCGCCCGCCTACCAGAGCCTGCAGGCGTCGGCGGCCACCAAGGGCCTCCGCCTGCGCCGCGAATCGTCGCCGCCGCTCCCGCCTCACCGGTCGCACTGTTTCCCGGGCGCCGCGGCGGCTCGGCACCACCCGTATGGCGGCGGCGGCGCCGCCGCGAGCAAGCTGTTTCACTTCGGAGCGGCGTCGCTTGCCACTGCCGCGGGCTCGTCGCCGTCCGCGGCAGTGGCATCGATGGTGGGCGCCTCCGCCTCGGCGGCGGCGCCGCCGCCGCCGAGCCCCGGCTTCTTGGCGTCGATGTACTCCAGCATCTACGGCGGCGCCTCTCTGGGAGCGGCGGCAGCTCCGTGACGCGACTGGCGTCGTCTCGCCGCCGTCGCGCGGTGGGCGGACGCTCGCGCCGCGCTCGTCCCCGGCGACGGCGGCCGCCGCTGCGCTGAAAGACATTGCTCAATCGAGACGGATTTCGTTTCTAGCGGCCCTCCCCCCCCCCCCCCCCGCCACTCTCTCACCCCCCCCCCCGCCTCTCTCGCCCGCGTGCGAGCGCTCGCGCGCGCGCTCGGTTGCTGCTGATGAAAGCTCTCGCATGCAAATAAATTCTCCCTGTCTCGGCTTCGCCTCGAATTGCTGCCGCTAGACGCTTAGATTTATTGGCGCCTCGGCGGCGGCGGGGGATGAATGGCCCGTCTACATGATAAAGTGGCGCCCAGCGTGCGCCGGGGCTGCTTCGCGCTACTGCAGGCTGCAGCTGCGCCGACCGACAGGCTCCGCGCGCCGCCAGCTGCGGTAGCTGCTCGCCGGACGCTAGGCGCTCGCCGCCGGCTCGGAGCGCCTTCGCCGCCGGGAGTCGCGAGCGCTCCGCGCGCCGTCGTCCTTCCGCCGGAACTCGATGCGAGCCCAGGACGCGGGGTCATCCTGTCGGACCGTAGGACGATGCCATGCAAAAATCAATCGTTATTCTTATATTTCTTACTTTGCGACCGAGAAGCCTACGGCCGTTCCCTACCGTTCCCAGCCGGCCGATTCCGCTGCGTACGCTGAGCTCGGCCTCCGCTGCGCCGCCTCACGCGGAGGACGCCGCCGGCGGCGGCGACGGAGCGCGCCGCCGCCGCCGCCGGCGTCCCTACTTCCCTACCTATCCCCTCTATCCCCTCTGCTGCCTCTACTACCTCGTCGGAGCGCGCGACGACGGACATGAGGGCGACGGGCAAAAGAAACCCAGCAGAGAGTCCCGTCGAACGCCGCCGCCGCACCACGAGCGGCCGACGGGACTCTCTGCTGGCGCCAGAGCGAGCGACAAAGCGCCGCCCGTCGGCGGCCCGCTCGGTCTCGTTCGCCATCGCGCTGCGCTGGTTTTCTTTGATGTCCTCGCACCGTCGCCTAGACCACTTCAGGTTTGATGGCCCTTTCGCGGAGCGACAGTTAAACACCGATCGCTGCCGCTTTGAAGCGCGACGAGTGTCTCAGATTTTACAATGAAATTTATTGCGTCTCGATTGCGACCGGCGGCAGGAGCGAGCGGCTGCAATATGCGGAGGCGACGACGATGGCGGCGCCGATGGCTGCTCGGCGATGGTGGCGATAGCTGGAGAGGCCGCCGCCGACGCCGCCGGCTTCTCTGGGGCTGGCATCGACCGAGCGGCGCGCGCCGCTGGCTCGAGCTGCTAACGCTCGCGTCCGCTTTCGGCGGCGGCGGCGGCGGACTCCTGGCTTCCGACGACTTCCGTCCAGTGTCCCGCGACCTATGCCCTTCCAGGCCGCAGGCGGCCGAGCTCCGCGAGACGATCGGCGGCGGCCGAAAGCCCCGCCGAAGCTTGCGCGTCGCCTCAGCCGCTCGCCAGAGCGGTCCGTCCCTCACGGGCGACATCCGTCGCTCGGCCGCGCGGCGGTCTCGAGCGTCGTTCCGCTGGCTGCCGCATCCGGCGGATGCAGCAGCCAGCGGACGGGCTGAGTGGATTCCGTCTAACGGTGCCGCGCAATGTCGCGAAATAAAAAAAAAATTAGCAATTCGTGCTAAGCGTGACGCTACGGAGCGAAGCCGGCTTTGTTCGTGTGCGCACGAATCGCCAATGTGCAGAGAGTGTGTGCTAATTTCTGCACAATTCTGCTGCAGCTAGAGCATTTTCGGGCACTTTGGAGCGAGCACCTGCTCGCCAGACGGACGGCGCACGCACGCACCGAGCGTGCGCCGAGCGGTTCCGCTTGAGATGAGCAATGCAAGTATCATTCAAGGCAGTACCACTCGTAAACATCACGTGCCTCCTACTGACGCTTCGCTTGGTAACCAGCAGCCGTTACAATATCGTTCCACGCCGCCGCCGGTGCGATGTCGTTTCAATCAGCTCTCGCTAAGCCGACCGTCGTTAGCGAGTCCTTTGGTTTTTGCAAGCAATTGGGTTAGCGTAAAGAGTGTTGGGTGGCAGCGACAGCGTGCATCGGCGGTACCCCTTCTAAGAAACTGAAAACTCGTCTATTTTAGGATCCCTCTGATTCGTCCTTTATGTGCTTATGCATGCTGACAGTGTGCATGCTGCCACTAACCACACTTGCATGCTGACCCTGTACATGTCCCCCTAACCATGTTATTTTTGTTGCTTATTGAGCGTGCTACCACTAACCATTCGATCGTGCTTCCTAGAAATCGATCGGCCTCCCTAGAAAGAGATGTAGTTCTCTGGGAACACTACATCAAATGTATTATTATCGTTATTATTATTGTTATTATTATCATGTGCTATGTTCAATGGGATTTCTCCCCCCCCCCCGGCTTTTAGCACAGGGGTAGGGGGCTCGCTCTTCACAAACCAAGTCGTGGGTTCGAGTCCTGCACAGGGCGATCCTGTATTGTCCACTGCAAGCGGCGGCGATAGCCACTACGGCTCCTCGGTCGCTGTATAAAGGAGGTTGTTTATAAAGGAGGTTGTTTATGTATAAAGGAGGTTGTTAATCAGCCAACCCTTCGCCTAACAGAGCGCAGCGTTACACACGGCACGCATTCTCTTTTATTATTGCGCGGTACCGTTTGGTGAATCTGAGACGCACCCATCACTGTCGCGCGCGTGCGTCGGAGAGCCGCTTTTTCAGCTGCGCGACGGCGCCACGAGGCCGCAGCCGCAGCTTCGAGCGCCGCCGCCGCCGCTGCCGCTGCCGCCGCCGCTCTGTCGGCACCTTATCAGTGAAGGGCCATCGTCGGCGAATCGCCTCTCCGGGAGTCTGCGGACGCGATAAGACGAGCTTCGGCGCGCCGTCGCGTCGCGAACGACGCGCGCGACGGCGCGCCGCAGCTCTCCTTCTCCTCGCGCTCATTCTCACCCTCAAGCGAGCAAGGAGGAGGAGGAGGAGGAGGAGGAGGAGGAGGAGGAGAGTGCACGGCAAAAGACCTGGCCAATGAGGAAACGCGATCCGCCGAACGGAGCGCGACTTCACAAGTGCCTGACAACGGCGCGTCGCTCGTACGGCGTCCTCGGTTTTCTCTCGCCTGTCGCTTGTTGGTTTCTTGGCGTAGACCTCACGCTCTCTCTCTCTCTCTCTCTCGCGTTTTCGAGACAAAATATGCGAAAGCGCGTGCTCGCATGTGCGTCTCGTGCTCTGTATCACTCTCAACCCGTGCACGCACTTTCTTTTCTTTGCAGCGTACGTTAAGTGATTAGAGAGTGAGAGACAGAGAGAGACAGACAGACAGACAGAGAGACAGAGAGACAGAGAGAGAGACAGACAGACAGATAGAGAGACAGAGAGAGAGAGACAGAGAGAGAGAGAGAGAGAGAGAGAGAGAGAGAGAGAGAGAGAGAGAGAGAGAGAGAAAGAGAGAGAAAGAGAGAGAGGGAGAAAGAGAGAGAGAGAGAGACAGAGAGACAGAGAGACAGAGAGAGAGAGAGACAGAGAGGTAGAGAGAGAGAGAGAGAGAGAGAGAGAGAGAGAGGGAGAGAGGGAGAGAGAGAGAGACAGAGAGAGAGGGAGAGAGATTTCTCAGTGGGCTCAAGACAAATGTCATTTATTTATTATTATTTCTACTGTTGTTTCCCTGTGTGTCTCTATCTCTGTCTCTCACGCACATTCTCTCTCCCTCACTCTCACTCTTTCCACCATTCTTTCTCACTCTCTCGTCTTTTGCTCTGGCAGCTGCGCAAGACCAGACTGAGTCATATCCTCAGTTGAGGAAAAAAGATACTTTGACCTTAAAATATACCTGCCAGCCCGGCGCAAGTGCATCCCAAGTAATTAGCGCCTTTACGCTCCTTTACTCGCTCTCCTTTAATTGCAGCATCTGGCGCCCGCGTATTTCGAACTGGTTCCAATGCAGAATGACCGCACTAGAATCCAGAATATTAATTTGGGGACATTGTGAAATTCGTTGCAATCACCATCGCCGCCGCCAGATGGCCAATTTCGGTCTCATTTTAGCGTACGTATTTGCGTGTATTCGCACACATTTGTACAGGCGGAGGCCGAGCCAGCCAGCAGAGCCAGGAGGCTTCATGTAGGAAACGTGGCAAACGACCCGCAAGCAGCAAAGAAACTTTACAGCGCACAATTACAGTGTTGATTCCACAAGGCTGCTACCGGCGGTTGCTCGCCGAGTGGCAGTAGCACCTTATTTCGTCGTTGGCGACGTTTGAGGACTAAGGTAGACGGAGCGGCTCTCACAGGGCAGAGGGGCGATCAGCCAGCGCCCTTGGCAGAGGGGCTCCGCTGCCGCCGGATGCGTGCGTGCGTCTCTCTATGGTAAACGCGCAGCTCAATGCCGATTGGCTCTTAGAAGGACGAGAGAAATGTTCCCGGCGTCTTGTATAGCTACGGTTCCGGTCGCTTTTCTTGGCTTTAACTGAGCAGCACAAATGTGGCAGCCGAGCGCGCGGAGCGTTCGCCGATCATGCGCAGCTCCGCGCCGCCGCCGCCGCCGCCGCCGCCGCCGCCGCCGCCGCCGCCGCCGCCGCCGCCGCCGCCGCCGCCGCCTGGCACCACGGCGGCGGCGGCGGCGCTAGGCGGGAAGGAAGACCTCGTCTCGCCGCGGGTCACCGAGTCTGAAAAAAGAAATCGAAGACAAAGGCGATCCGATTAGCTAACGGCCGCTCTCTCTCTCTCTCTCTCTCTCTCTCTCTCTCTCTCTCTCTCTCTCTCTCTCTCTCTCTCTCTTTCTCTCTCTCTCTCTCTCTCTCTCTCTCTCTCTCTCTCTCTCTCTCTCTCGCGCGCGCGCAGCTAAGATAGCGGCGAGGAAAACGCTTCGGCCATCTTGGCAACCATTCTCTCTCCGTCTCTGTCTCTGTCTCTCTCTGTCTCTGTCTCTCTCTCTCTCTCTCTCTCTCTCTCTCTCTCTCTCTATATATATATATATATATATATATATATATATATGTATATATACTCTTTGCTTGCATTATGCTTGCGTGTAGCGATTCGTCGAGCGACCGCGGCATAGCGAACCGCGCTACGAGAATGGCGCGCGCCTCGCCGCAGATTCGAGGCGAGGCGCTCAGCTCTCGCTCAGCGCTAGCGAGCTAGCCGCAGCAGCCAGCCAGCCATCGCCCATCTGGGAGGCCCGAGGCGGCGGCGAGCGGCGCTCGTCGACGTCAGACGTCGGGCGCTCGAATCGCGGGGCTCGAGGGCGCCCGAGTTGGCGATTATGGCCCCCCGTACCCTGCGGTGACGGCGGCGGCGGCGGCGGCGGGTCAGAGCGCGCGCGCGCGTCCGTCGAACCGTCCGTCGAATGAATGTCGAATTGATGGAGGGCAACTGGAAAGTGCCGCGCTCGCGCGCGGGTCGTACACCCTGCGCTGCGGCCCCCAGCTACGCTGCTCATCAAATGCCGAGAAAACTGCTTCCCACCACAAAGATCTGCGCGCCTCGAGTTTTATGCTTTATATAAGCAAGAGGCTGGCTTAATGGGAACTCTTTTGATGTGGCGAGTAATGAGAAAACGCTGCTGCGCAGCATTTTTATTACGTTCGCCGAGTAATCAATAACGATGCTCCAGGCCTGGCCAGATGGCGCCGCCGCCGCGCACGCGCGCGCGAGCACGAGAGCCCGCTTTCGCCGTCGCGTCGAGCGGCTCCGTCGCCTCTAGATCCGAGCTCCGGCGGCGGCGTGCTTCCGCTTCGCCGACCGCCGACCGCCGCCGCTTCGCTGAGCGGCGCAGCGGTTCTCGCATTCTGTGCCGCGCCCCGAGTAATGGCACCTCCTGCGACGGCACTAGCATTTGGAATTGCCAGGCTGGTGCACCATAAATCATTTTTACTAACGTTTACTTAAACACAATCATTAGTTGTAGCTATTGGCATTACCGTCGGCGCCCCGCAGTCACCGGGAGCGCAATAATTAAGGAATGCCCCATTCGCGGTCAATCGGCGTTATGGCGTCTCGACCTCTGTAAGGACTCACGTCTCACCCACCCACCCACCCTTCCTCCCGCCGAAAACCAGAATCGCCAGGCTTTGCTGGGGCCGCGGAACGGCCCCAGCAAAGCGGGCGGAAGCGATGCACCGGCCATTCACGCAGCTCGTCGGCTGCTCGGCGGCACCGAGTTGCCCTGCCGACGCTGAGCAATCGGACTAAAGCAACCGGCGCAGAGGGCGCAGCCTACCGCTCGCGCCCACTTCTCTTTGCACGCGCGCGCGCGCGAGAGAGAGAGAGAGAGAGAGAGAGCGCCTAAAAGCTGCCGCCGATATGTTTGCAAAGGTCTCAAATGTCGCCGCTATTCGTGCGATAGGCTACGAGCGACAGGTCAACGAGCCGGCGCCATTTCGCGCCGGCGCAAAATCGGTCGCGGCGTCGCCAGCCAGCCCGCACCGTGAGATTCCTGCGCCGCGGGCGCAGAGGACGCTCGCGCCACTGCCACGCGCGCCACAGCTACGGCTCGGCCCGCGAGCGGCGCGACCGCGCGACGCTCGCCGCGTCCGCGCCGGCTGCTGCGGCGATGCGCAGCGGGTGCGCGTAGCGATCGTTTTCTGAGCGTCTGCTGGGTTCGCCGTTAAAACTCCCCCGCCCTCCTCCTCCCCCCCCCCATTTGAGTTGCCCGTCCGCTAATCTTGCCAAAGAACGTTCTAGCTCGTTCTTTGCGACCGCGGCAACGCCCTCCTGGAAGCAGCGCCCTCCCGGAAGCAGCGCGAGAGCGGAAGCGGCTGCCGGTCGAGGAAGCGTGCGAGCGCCAGCGGAGCCGGAAGCGCTCGCACGCTTCCAGCTCCGCTGGCGCTCGGCCGCCTGCGGAGCGTTAACGGGAAATGTCGGAGATCATTATGATAAGAATAGTACATTTGTATAGTGCCCTCAGAGAACGGATTCTCTCTCTTTCTCTAAGCACTTTACCCATGCTGCATATAAAGCCCTACCAAATGTTTGGTGGCAACGACCGCAAGCAAATGTAAAGCGCCTAGGAAGAGATTGAGTTCTCTGAGGGCGCTTTATCAAGGGCATTATTGTTATTATTACCATTAAGCAGCACAGCTTCGGCTTCGGCGCGCGCGAGAGCGACGCGTAGCGGACAACGCGTCGCGAGAGCCTCAGCGCGACGGCATCTGCGCCGCTGCGAATCTTCCGTCCGGCAGAGTGCGCCTCTGTCGCTGCCGCGGACTCTTGAGCTCGCCACCGCCGGGCCGGCGACGGACGAGCGACGACCGAAGGAGCGCACGCGCCACCTGGCGGCCGGCGCGCGAGGCGAGCGGACGACGCGAGCGCAGAAGCGCGTCCGGCCGCTCTATGCCCGCTTCCACCTTGCCCGAGGCGTGTCGGTCGTCGCTCGAGTGCGAGTGCACTCGGAGCGCAAGCGCGCGCGTCGTGCAGTGCTGCGGCGTGCACCGTCACAGCCGATCCATTTTCGTGCCGCGCCTCAGCGCGAGATAGCGCGATGTGTCGAAGCGCTGCGCCGCACCAAGAAGCTAAGCGCTCTACGGGCCTGAAACCTCGAGTGCCCGGCAGAGCAAGGGCATCGGAGCAGGAGGGCAGGAGGCGGAGCGGCGGTGGCGCCGCCAGGGGGCGTAACTCGCGTTAAGCAGCCAGTGGCTTACTCTTTCCGTGGGCGCAAGCGGCCCTTTTGAGCCTCGCTTTGAGCTAGCGGTGCCAGCGCCGTTCCGACGTCGCGGTCGATGCCCGGTGGCGACCGCGGGCCACCCCCAGAGGGCGCTCGCTCGATCGAGACCGGAAGGTAAAATAAAGAGTTCTCTCGCGAGCCCGGAGATTCAAAGCCTGGCCCACGCCTGCGGCCGCCGCATCCGATGGATCAGAGCGGACGGCAAAGCGCGCGGACGAGCGAGCAACGGGGCGCGGCGACCGGAAAGACGTCGCGCGAAGCCGCCAAAGAACGACTACCGGCCAGTTGCGCCGTGCTCGCAGACGTAGGACGCGGCGCAGACGAAAGGCTCCTTTTTCGGGCTGTCGAGTGGTGGAGACGGCGGCGCGCTGACGCAGACCACGTGGTCGTGGAAGCCTTCGGTCGCCGGGCCGCCGCAGGCGCGACTGCAGACTGCGCAAGCGCGTCGTGCAGTGCGGCGGCGTGCACCGTCACAGCCGATCCATTTTTCCGCAGGCGCGACTGCGAGTGCGAAGTGGAAGTTGTCGCCGTCGGCTGCTGCCAGCGAGCTTGCGAAACCTGCAGTGCCGATGCGGACCCGGAGAGATCTCGGCGCGCGCAGCGGCTCGAGGTCGTGGTCTTTGCGCGTTAGCTAGCGAGCGCCGGCGGCCGTTGGACGCAAGCCGTTGCACGCAGCTGAGGTGCAGGTAGCTTCCAGAGCTTTTAACGCGGCTAGCGTGCCGCCGCCGCCATGGCCGCGCGTTCGATGCGCAAGGTTCGGAGGTCAGCGCTGTTCGAGAGAGCCTCGTTTCCGTGTGATCCCTAGATGACGATGTGAGATGCGTCAGGTGACCTCAGCCGGAACTCGGTGGCAACTTCACTTCTTCGCACCTTTAGCTACTTATGTAGGGGCTCGGGCTGGGGGGGGGGGGCGGCGCGAGATGGCGGCGTGACGTAGAGCGAAGCACCACCAAAAGCGAGTTGTTGCGTTGTCGACGACGGCTGTATTATACGATATATAGCAGCCGTCGTGCGTGCTGCTCCGGAGCACGCAGTGACAAGAGAGAGAAGAGAGTAGATAGCGTGCGTACAGGCCGACACACGGGCAGAAAGTGAATTTCGCGGCAGGGATGTCACGTGCCGGCAAGGAGCTCGCCCGTTGGGCGGACGGAACGTCGGCTGGGGGCGGAACCGCGCGATGGCGATCGATGACACGCCCACACTTGCAGGGTGACACTTTCTTCCCCTGCGACTCTTTATCGCTCTCTCGTTTTCTCGCTTTCATCTATCAGTTTTCTCTCTCTGTCTCTCTGTCTCTCTGTCTCTCTGTCTCTCTGTCTCTCTGTCTCTCTGTCTCTCTGTCTCTCTGTCTCTCTGTCTCTCTGTCTCTCTGTCTCTCTGTCTCTCTGTCTCTCTGTCTCTCTGTCTCTCTGTCTCTCTGTCTCTCTGTCTCTCTGTCTCTCTGTCTCTCTGTCTCTCTGTCTCTCTGTCTCTCTGTCTCTCTGTCTCTCTCTCTGTCTCTCTGTCTCTCTGTCTCTCTGTCTCTCTGTCTCTCTGTCTCTCTGTCTCTCTGTCTCTCTGTCTCTCTGTCTCTCTGTCTCTCTGTCTCTCTGTCTCTGTCTCTCTCTCTCTCTCTCTCTCTCTCTCTCTCTCTCTCTCTCTCTCTCTCTCTCTCTCTCTCTCTCTCTCTCTCTCTCTCTGTCTCTCTCTCTCTCTCTGTCTCTCTCTCTCTCTGTCTCTCTCTCTGTCTCTCTCTGTCTCTCTCTGTCTCTCTCTGTCTCTCTCTGTCTCTCTCTGTCTCTGTCTCTCTCTCTCTCTCTAACCCTGGTGCACTATGCACTCTTCTAACCACTTCTCACGACTTCTAACCACTTCTCACGACTCCCTATATTCCACAGCCTCTGCTACTCTCGTCGCACTGCTTTATCTATCGACGTTGCAAGTACATAACCGCTCACAATAACAATAATAATGCACTTGATAAAGCGCCCTCAGAGAACTCAATCTCTCTCTAGGCGCTTTAAATTTGCTGCAAAGGGAAATGCAATTGAATGGTGAGTAATGTCATGCTTGATAACCAGCATGAATAACATGGTTAGGGGTGACATGCACAGGGTCAGCATGCAAGTGTGGTTAGTGGCAGCATTGTTAGTGGTAGCATTAGCATGCACAGTGTCAGCACGCATAAGCGCACGAAGGACGAATCACGGGGACCCACTAAATACAGTCATAAATAGGTGCGTTTTTAAGTTCTTTTTAAACGTAGTCAAGTCAGGGGATGTCGTGACGCAAGTCGGAAGTGAGTTCCTGGCTTTGGGAGGATACGAACTAAATCCACGGTCTCCAAGGGATTTGAGGTTTGTACGGGGTATAGGTGAACAGTTAGATTCCGAAAAGCGGGTGGTGCGATGCTTGACCTGGTGGCGGAGTAGATAATAGCAATAATAATAAGTCGCTTGTATATCTCCCTTGAAAAGCTTGATATCTATTCAGACGGTTTACATCTAGCTGCCAGAGAATAACTGTATGAATATTAATATTACAAAATGCTCTAGCCCCCTCAGAGAACTATTTCACTTTCTAGGCTCAGAACCGAAGGTTTAATGACCACCGGCCATGGTATCAAGTATGCAAAGGCAAACAAGTTTTGCTTAGGCCTGCATGCAATAAAAAACATAGACATTCACGGCCATCTGCCAGTAAGACCCCGGACCTTAAGTAGTGCGAACTCAAGCGTGCACAGGCACGCACGCAAAACGCATCGGAACCATAAAACACGAGTTCACTGACCAAGCGAAGGGAATGCCTGCAGGAAACAAATGCATCTTAAGCCGAGACTTAAAAAATGCAAGGTCATTGCAGATAGCGAACGTAGCCAGAAGCGAGTCCCGCACTATCGGTGCATACGAGCTGAAGGTTCGGTCATCAAAAGATTTCAACTCAGTGCGAGGGACGGCGCAAGATGGCCGGATGGTCTTTCACTTGGCAAAGAAAGTATTGTGTGCGCACGAACTTGACATTATCAAACTACACGTTGCAGCCGCAGTCGATTTGCGTGCTCGGAGCCGTTACGTCGCACGCTCCTGTTCGCACCTGCACAGATGGCAGGCTCTCTCTCTCTCTCTCTCTCTCTCTCTCTCTCTCTCTCTCTCTCTCTCTCTCTCTCTCCCGGTCAGGGGGCGGCTCGAGGCGTGCGTAATTAGAGTGGCTGTAGGCGCTGTTAAGCTGAGACTTACCTAATCGGACCTATTAATTGCATTAGTCGACGACGGCCGAGCTCAGCGGCGGCGGCGGCTGCGGCTGCGGCTGCGGCGGCGGCGCTGCGAGCGCTCGCTCTCTGAGCAGTTGGCCGCGCCCGGAAAAACTGTTCGGCGAGGTGGACGGTTCGCGAGCGCGCGCGCGGAAGTTGCGGGCGTTGTGTAGCGCGTGACCCGTCCGCGGACGCATTGGCCGAGCCGAGCAGCTCCGCGAACGATTCCTCGGTAGTTTGGAAATGCTTGACGCATTACTAAGCAGCGGCTCGTTACTGCCTCGGCGGGTGATGACGGGAAAGAACGAAATTCAATTTGGTTCGGCAGCGTCGATGCAGACGCAGTCGCCCTTGGACAAAGCGTCTGCTGCCGAAAAGTCGCTCCCCTCTCTCTCTCTCTCTCTCTCTCTCTCTCTCTCTCTCTCTCTCTCTCTCTCGCCGGCTCTCGTTTCCGCGACGTGTCCGTTGAGAGCCTCGTCACGCCACGGCCGCGACATGGCCCTCGACGCCACGTTCTCTCTCGTCACGCCACGCGACGTCGCCGCGTGGCGTTACGAGTCCGACCACGTTCTCTCGTTTCGCTTTTCGCAGGTGGACCCCCGAGCGCCGCCGACGGCGCGTTCGCGGCAGCGATGGCGGCACTCGCTTCGGCCGTCGGACGCAGCGCCGCTCGACGCCGCGATTCGAGGCCGCGCCGGCGTGAAGGTCGTGCGCCGCTGGCCGGTCAGCCAGATTTTAATGTACAGAACGGCGACAGCGCTTTACCGTACTTTTTTTGCCCGGTTCAGTTTTTCCTTTCCGGTATCATTCCATTTTCTCACTTCCGGGCGCTGGGGACGCTAGCAGCCGACGGATCCAGAGAGGACATTTTCGCGCCCGCCCCACGACCCCGTGCGTCGCCAGCGCCGTGGCCGCGGCTCTTAGCGTTCGTCGTAAGCGCACGCTCTAGTAGCGGTGGACCATTTAGAGAGGGGCTGTCAAAAATAGTCAGGGGACATAACTCCGCTGCTAGGTGGGCGGCTCGAGCTCTCGCTCTCTCGGGGGGGGAGGGAGGAACGGTGTGCAGGGTGGCAGCCATCTTGCTATCGTGTTGGCGCGCTGCTCAAAGCGCGATATTCATCAGACGATAATCGGAAGCTTCTGCCCTGAATGCGTCAGCGGCCAGCCAAAAGTGCAGTTGGCGACGGGCAACCGAAAGATGTCGGCAAAAGCGCTGCACCGCCCCCTCGCTGCTATTAATTATAGGATATTTGTAAAAGCAGCCTCAGAGAACGAAATCTCTGTGTAGGCAATTTGCCTATGCTGCGAGGGAATCATGTCAATGTGGTAAGCGACAGCGTACGCGGCGTCAGCACGCAACGACGCAAAGGACAATTAGCGCGGACCCTGCAAATGCCGGAAGGAACAGGTGCGTTTTTAGCTTATTTTTGAAAATCGTCAATTCAGGGGATTTTATGCGACGTCAGGCGGGAGTAAGTTTCCACCTTTGAGAGCGCACAAACTAAAGGCGCGCGGTCTGCGCAGGATTCGAGGTTGATTCGAGGCATAATTTAAAATAATAATTTAAAAGATTAGAATCGGAAGAAGAGGGGGCGGCGCGATGCACGAGACCACGATAGTTGGAGCAGGTGGGCTCGAGCGAGAGAATGCCGGGTGCGCGAAGGGTGCGCGATGAGAGACAAAAACCCTCGACGCCGATGCTCGCTGATGCCCTCGTCGGCGGAGGAGAGCGAGCCCTGCGCAGATTGGCGAGCCGGCGGTGCACTGCGGCAACAGCGACGCTCGCGACAGTCGCGCCCGTCGCTGCGGAGTCTCGCGCCAAGCGTGCGCGCCCAATGGCGCAGGCCGGAAAGACCTGCGACCGTAGTGAGCAGCAGCGGAAGTCGGAGTAGCGCGCTCTCGCCCGCGCGCGCGCGCGCGCGGGCGAGAGCGCGCGGACAAGCTGCGTCGCTGTCTGGAAGTGGAAGCGGACGTCGCGTCGCACCTATTTCGAGCCGCCGGCGGGCGCGCGCGCGCCCGGCGCGCCGCGGTCGGTCGGTCCGTCGGCGCCGCGCGCCGCCAGTGAGCGCTGAGAGCGGACGACGTTGCAATTCGCGCTCGTCGCTGGAGGAGCAGCGGCGGCAGCAGCGGCAGCAGCGGCGGCGGCAGCGGCGGGAGCCGCACCGCCGACGTCTGCGAAGTCGCTCGGACCTTGCGGCCCTTGCCAGCGGTAGCGAACGGGCGTGCGGCCCTCGTCGTCCGTCGGCGGCCTCGGCGAAATGCCTTTGTTCTACGCTCTTTAATTGCTTGTTTATCGGCCGCTGACAATGAAATTGATTGCGAACCGCGCAGCGCCCAGCGGAAGATGGCTTTTGACAGCTGCGTTTTATGTGGCCGCTGCCGTCGTCGCGTCACGCGCCGGACGCTGGAGAGAGGCGGGCAGGGCCGGGCAGGGCCGGGCAGGGCCGGGCGGGGCCGGGCAGGGCCGGGCAGGGCCGGGCATGAGGTGGCCGTTTCAGGCTGGGCGCTGGCCCGGGGCCCGACCTTCGTCTCGGCGTCGTCATCACCGCCGACGTCCGGTCGGTGGCCGTCCGTCGCATCTCTTGCGAATCTGGGGAGGGCGGCGGCGGCTGGGGGCGGGCGCGAGGGACGGCCTGGATGCGGGCGCGGCCGCGGGCCGTGCGCTCGGCCGCCAGGCGGCGCGTACATCGCGAGTAAAAAGCGCTGCACCGCTGCACCGCGTGCGGCGCAGCGGTGCAGCACCGCTGCACCGCGTGCGGTGCAGCGGCGCTGCGCCACTTAAAGCGGGTCCGGCCATCAAAGTGCTTTAGAAATGACACGGTCCAGATGCTGGCACCCGACACAGAAAAGCTGGGGCCATCAAAGGCGGCAGCTTTCCACCGGCGGCCTAATAGACGGCATTAGCGCACGCCGCCGGCCGCCGTGAGAAGGAAGCTCTCCTCTGCGCGGCGGGCGGCGGCGGCGAGCGCAGCCCTCGTGCGGCACACGACGGCGCGCATGCTCTCGGTACGGAAGGAGGAGGAGGAGGAGGAGGAGGAGGTACGGGAGGAGAGCGTGCCGCGCGCCTCGCTCTGTCTCTCTCTGCCTCTCTCGCTCTGTCTCTCTGTCTCTCTGTCTCTCTGCGTTTAGGTGTCTTGCGCTTCAGATGAGCGCCGCATATCCCTCCGCGGGTCGATATGCCGCCCGAGAGCCTGGCGAAAAGCGGCCGCTTATTTGATCAATTTCGTTTCCTGCAGTCGCCGCAGCTGCTTAACGAGAGCAAGCAGGAGTTGACAGGATTGGCGCGATGAGAGCAGCGAGAGAGGGCGAGAGAGGAGAGCAGCGAGAGAGAAAAAGAGAGAGAAAAGAGAGAGAGAGAGAGAGGCTTTGGAAGATGACATACGAAGTGCAAAGCCAGTCTGCGACCACTTGGGCTATCCCCTCATTTGTGCGCTCTTTCAATGGTTGTCAGCAGCCGTTGACCGCATAGAACGATGACGAATTTGACAGCGGGCTTCCATATTAACTGCTACCTGCGATTGGCAGGCTGTGTTCTGTGCTGACAACGGAGCAACGGAGTCCAACAGAATGCGGAGACCCTAGAATGCAGATGGCATCAGCCGACGCGAGTGCTTAAATCGCGGTCACCGCGGCGTCGCACTGGCTTCGACCTTTCCGGGTCGATCGCGATGCTTGGCGATGCTGCGGTTCGAACACACTAGAGCGGTGGTTCTCAACCTGTGAAAGGGTTCTCAACCTGTGAAAGGGTTCTCAACCCGTGAAAGGGTTCTCAACCCGTGAAAGGGTTCTCAACCTGTGAAAGGGTTCTAAAGGGTCGTTCGACCCCCAAAGGGGTCGAACGACCCTAGATCATCTGAAGTACCTCTAAAATATGGAGTACCTCAGGGCTCTGTGCTAGGTCCGGTCCTTTTCACCGTTTATACTCTGCCTCTTGCTGATGTGATTGCCAAGCACAATCTAGGCTTTCACTTTTACGCGGATGACACTCAGTTGTACCTTTGCTTTGATCCCTCCCAGCCTTCGAGCACCTCCAATTCTCTAAACTCACGTGCTGCATGCATTGATGACATCCGCACATGGATGGCAGCAAATTTTCTAAAACTAAACGATGATAAAACTAACTTACTAGTTATGGGCAAACCCAGTGTGATTCAGAAATTGGAAAGGCTGACTTTCAAAATTGGCTCTGCCAGCATATCTCCAGTTGAATCAGCTCGAAATCTAGGTGTCATATTCCAAAGCGACCTCTCGTTAGACGACCACATCAGCTCCACAGTCAAATCTGCCTATTTTCAGCTTCATAGCATTGCTAAAATTCGGGATTGTTTAGATAAGGATACTACGTCCAAGTTGGTCCATGCATTCGTGACATCCCGTCTCGACTTCTGCAACTCACTGCTCGCTGGCCTACCGGCATGTGCGATCAGGCGATTGCAGCTGGTGCAAAACTCTGCAGCTAGACTTGTCTGTCGTGAGCGTCGCAGTTGCCACATTACTCCACTTCTCGCCGACCTGCACTGGCCACCAGTCAAGCAACGGATTGACTTCAAGGTTTTGTCGCTCACTTTTAGGTCCCTTCATTCTATGGCTCCAGCCTATCTTTCAGATATACTACCTCATCAGGCCAAGCATCGTGCCACCCGCTTTTCGGAATCCAACAGTCTACAAATACCCCGTACAAACCTTTAATCCTTTGGAGACCGTGCATTTAGTTCGTATGCTCCCAAAGCCTGGAACTCCCTCCCGTCCTGCGTCAGAACATCCCCTGACCTGACCACATTTAAAAGAAACTTAAAAATACACCTATTTAGGACAGCATTTAGTGGGTCCCTGTGATTCGTCCTTGATGTGTTTATGCGTGCTGACACTGTGCATGCTGCCACTAACCACATTTGCATGCTGACCCTGTGCATGTCACCCCTAACCATATTATTCACTTTGTTTGTTTTTCAAGCATGATTTTGCTTACTATTATATTGCATATCACTTTGCAGCAAATGTAAAGCACCTAGAAAGAGATTAAGTTCTCTGAGGGCGCTTTATCAAGTGCAATATTATTATATTATTATTATTCACAGGGGTCGCCTAACGATCGCCTACGATACGAAAACACGCAATTCCACACTTCGCGCGCAATAATTTTATGGTTGGGGTCGCCACAATCTGAGGAACTGTATTAAAGGGTCGCGGCATTATTAGGGAAGGTTGAGAGCCACTGGGCTAGATCCGCCCGGAGCTACTCTACGCTAAGCGTACTTGCTGACGTCTTGCGGACTAGGGCTATCTATTGCTCTCCTCCGGTTTCTGCCACCAATTAAATTGCGTATCGGCCGTGCTTGCTTGCTCGGGCCCGGCTGTTTCTTTTACCCCGCCTTACCAATGTGCCACTGAGCATGCTCGAACGAGCCATAGCTTCCGGAAAATAAACCGCACTAGGTCACTTGCATGCGAGTTACGTCTTCGTTGTGCGACTATGGCCGCCTCGTAGTCGTCTCGTACCGCTACGACACCGGAAGTACGGAAGGAACTGATTGTTTCTTGAAGAGGACAACATTACAGGAACGCTGGCGTTTGCAAATCTGGCGAGTTGGTTCTTGTCCTGATGACGAGTCAGGGGTCTTGGTTTTGGTCGATCGGTTGCTTGGTAGCTTCGGACGCAGCCGAGCAGCTGACAAAGCCTGCTACATCGATTTCGCGGGCTCACGAAAACTGACTCCCTCTAGGACTCGAGCTAGTTACATGCAATTTGTGGGAAGTGGCGGTTGTGACAGATGTAGGTAGCTACGACTATCTCTGGACAGTGTAGCCCTTTTTGCGATCCGTACGATTTCAGCCGCGCATGTATGCGAGTAGCTGTCATTATTCATTCAAGACGTCATGGCTGCCACGCGGTCACGTGTTGGTCATCGAGATCGTGGTTAGCCGCGTGGCTCAGAAAATAGCGTGCTCACTTGTAACGCTTCACCCTCGGAAGCTGGCGACAATTAGAAGAGCCAGCCGCTGGCGCTCTAATATTCTGTCGTAGTGTGCGGCACTGTGAACCGGCGAACCGCAATCGGCAATTTAGATGAGCCGCCGCCGCTGCGCTCGCTGCGCTTGAAAAAGTTGATCGTCCGCCGCGAACGCGGTCTGATCGTAGAGCCGCAGCGACGCGATGCGATCCGCTCATGATTCCACTACCCCCCCCCCCCCGCCCTACGACCGGCGATAGGTGGCATCGAGGCACGCGTGTGACAGTTTTGGGCACGATTGCGGCGACGGAAAACAGTCGCCGATCCGATCCACTTGGACAATTGGCGGATCTGTCATCAGCGCCCGGTTTCAAGCGCCAGCCGTAGATGGAGGTGGACGGGTGGCGGGCGCGCCACTCCAATGCCGTCGCGAAGTCGCGATTGACCAGCCGCGGCGGAGAGCCCCGTCGGCCGTGGCGGATACTGCTTCGGGCTAGGCTTGACCCGAAGCAGTGGCTGAGAGCTCCTTTTGACTCGCACGGTGCGACGCGATTGAAGCGCGCGAACACGATTGAAGCGCACGGCCTTTGCACCTAATCCCACACTGCTTACTATACCGATGAAGGTATCGCGACGCTATCGCGCCGTAATCGCAAGTGTTGCTGTGTTTCTGTGAGCTTCTTCCTGTGGCTCCTTCTTTGTACGAGTCTCTCGTGACATTTTAGCCCGGACGCCTCCCGCTGGTGTTTCGGCAGCAGACTTAATGGCCGCCGCGGATACTCCGGCTACAAGAAGGGATTCGCGCATTGCTTAGCAGCAATGGACGATCAGGTCGCGGTCGGTCAGGAATGCATCGCTTAGGCAGCTGCTGCCGCGGCGGCTCTCGAGGTCGCTGGAGGTCGAGGTCGCTGGAGCGCTGTCCGACGCCCGATCGGCGGTCAGCCGGTGGTGGAGCAATGCCCATGACTATTTGACGTGGCTAATTAGCAGCGATCTCCGGCAGCTGTACGCCAAGAAGTCGGCGGTGGCCCAAGTGACACGATGACAGGTTCGAAGAAGACTTATTACGACGGATTATGTTCTTGGCAGGCCCACGGGCTTGACAAACAGGAATTACGCTGTCACCTGAACGAGTTATGACTTCCGGAGCTAGCTAGCTAGCTAGCTAGCTGGCTAGCTGGCTAGCTCGACCGAGAACGGTGCATGTTTAGCCTGCACTCGGCGCCGGCAGCGTCTGCTTCTCCCGTCGGTACCGGTAATAATCGGCTGGCAAGCTTCAGTGCCAGCCGATGTTGACTTTTCAACGGTTAATTGAGCACGGGGTTGATGCCGTTGAAGTCACATTTTTTCCATTTCGTATCTCTTGCGGACTCAAGTAGCCTAAGCACGTCTGGCGGGCTTCCGAGGCAATTCTTAAACAGATTGAAGACATTCGAGCACTGCCCTTCAGGGAGGTAGAGAGAGCGACGAGCAGACAGAATGAACCGAAAGCCAGCGTCCTCCTGAGCGTACGCACCGATCGGCTACACCCACTCGGCGGCTCCTCCGTGATAGGGATGACATTCAGGATACCTGAAAAGGCCGATGTCCATGACCCTCAACTAATATGCAGCAGTCGCCGGTCCCAGGAGAAGGCCCGCCGGCGGCGGCGGCGGCGGATTGTTTTATAAAGGTTAATGCCGAGCAGGCTTCTTACGCAACGACAACCACTCTCCTACTGCCGACTATGGCTCATCCTTTTCAGCGGTCCTGAGGTTCTATTTCCATGCTGCTCACTGCACCTCAACTGCTCTCCTGACTCTGCTTTGCTTCCCACTTTCTCTTTGTTGCGTGAGACGAAGTCTGTTGCCTACCGAATGCGTACCGAGAGCTGCTTGGGCTGTGAGTTCGCTAGCTATACAAAACTCTCCTGCTTAACACCCACACGGTCTTTATGACTTTGTGGAGTTACAGACGGAGATACATTGCATTACATTATAATGCAGCCTCCGCTTTCAATAGCGTCGGAGGAGCTGAACGGCTGCGGCCGCTTGCAGTGGCCACTAATACAGAATTGCCCAGTGCGGGTGGGGGGGGGGCGCGGCTCGAATTTCCCTGGGTAGGAAAAGTAAAGCCACATAATTCAGCTTCAGCGAATCTAGTTACACCCAGAGTCGGATGACACTTTTGCCACTTACTCTAGCAGGTCCAAGCAGTCTATTGACAAATACACAAGTATCAAACACTAGGTAAGGCGGTCGGTTGCTTGTCACGACCTCTGTCCCGAGGTAGTGGGTTCTAATCCTGCAGCGGGCGATTCTTTATTGCCACACTGGTTTGGTCCGGTGGTTCAGGTGCTCGCCCTGATCAAGGTCTGACTGAGGTCGCGGGCTCGAGCCCCGAGGCATATGTGAAGCGCCTGAATAGAGATTAAGTTCTCTTAGGGCGCTATACAAATGAATCGTATTTATTGTCTAAGCAAGCGGTCGTGATGGCCGTAAAGGCTCTCTTCTGTCGCTAGACAAAAGAGGCTGTTAAATCAGATATTATTTTTTTATTATGCAGGGGCTCAAAAGATATCTACACCGCAGCTAGATATGCAAATCAACATATTTTATTTATTCACCAAACAAGAAGGAGAGAGAGAGGAGAGAGAGAGGAGAGAGAGGCAGTGGAAGAGGGTAGTGAGTGAGAGAAGCGGCCCCATATAAGTTTTTGATTGGTCGCATATTCGTAATAATAATAATAATACATTTGTATAGTGCCCTGAGAGATTAACGGGTAGCCCGTCGGACGGAACCAAATCACTGCTTAATGTTGCCCAATATAAAGGAGTGGGTTTAACGTTGCATCACAATCATGCTCCGAGGTCACCAAGCAGCATGAGGGTTGGCCCTTTCGAATGTAGTTACCACTTACCAAATGAACTTGACTTTTTATGAAATGGTATTCCTGGAACCATATCTCTTTCCACTCTTGTCTCACAGGTTTCTCCGTTCCCACTCAAAGCTTCTCCATCCTTCTAGGAATCACCCAATCAATTTATCTATCAAGCTAGCTATGCTGTCTCACCCTCTGTCTGCCTCTGTCCTAGTCTCCACCTCGTTCTCTCTCCACTCTCTCTCTCTCTCTCTCTTGCTAATGTGACATACACACAGACACACAGAAACACACACACACACACACACACACACACACACACACACGCGAGCCGCCAAGTCAGGTGGACATAGGATTTGAGCAGTACAACCCATTGGCAACTGCCTCGTTAGCTTCTAGTTTCAGTTCCATTCGGATGCCGTGCGTACTGGAAAATTGCTTGCTGCAAAAAAGAGGCGCTTGGTTGCTACCTTCTGATTACGGTTAGTATCCAGGATGGGTCCTGACTACCCAGCCAGAAAAGTTAGTGGCGGTATCACAAAGAAAGCTTTCACTAAAGGAAGCTTATTCTGCAGGCCATTCCAAATACCCAGATACGTTTATATCTAGTCGAGGGCACATCCTCTTTTAAGTACGGCCGCCCGGCTGGTCATATAAGCGATACTCGAGCACCACCAGGGGAGATGCCTCCCCAGGGGGAAGGTGACCTCGACCTCGTGATGCTGGGCGAGTGCCTGTCGGTTTGTTTTGCATGTGCTGCTCATTGCCCGTATGCACAGGCTGAGTCAGGATGTTGCTATAGGCGGCAAGACACGAAAGTCGTGACACTTTTTGGCGAACACTCACCGTGTCCACTCGACATGGATGTCCACACGACGTTTCAAATGTCCAACCGCAGCGGTTGGACATCGACCGTCATATTAGAATATGCTTCTATTGCTACGCCCTCTGTAGCAAATGGCCTCTGTGCATCTATGCCTTTGGTTTATACCCATTATCTTTGGATTTGCATCTGCCATCGTTAGCATCCGTCTGAAGAACTGGCCGTGACCACGTGCTTCCGGTGTTATACTTCGTGAGCGCTATACAAGAATACAGATTGCCTGGCGGTGTCGAAAAGCACCTCGTGGCACCTACAAAGCGTTTACAAAAAATGGGAGCCCTGGTAGCATGGACCTCGGTAAGAGAGCAGACGCGATCGGAGAGAGAAAGATATATATATATATATATATATATATATATATATATATCTCTCTCTCACCATATATATATATATATATATATATATATATATATATATATATATATATATGGTGAGAGAGAGATTGCACACGTGATACCCACGACACGTGATGCTACTCTCTGCCCGGTCTCCACTTTTAGCATGCTTTCATTAAGTCATAAGAGTTGCAGGCACACCCCTCGCCTACATCCGAACCATGCCAAGCATTCACTGGCTGGTCCAGGCATAGGCCACAGGACTCACTTGGGCCACATTGGCAACTGGTCAGATTCGATCCGATGACGTCACTCTCCTTGGCCAGCACAGCGAGCTGCCGCAGGGCTAACAGCATGGGCGCACGTGCGTGCCTGCTCGCGCCAGAGGCAGACAGGCCAGCCCCTTGAATGCCTAGTCTCTACCGAACATCTCAAGCTCAGCGGGTTCTCAGTTTCCAACAAGGCGTCGGAGCACGGAGCTCTCGTTGTTGTTGCAAGCGCTCCCAGACATGCGCCACAACAAGCGAGTCTCGAGACTACATCGACAGCTTTCGCACGCCCTGCATTGAGCTGTCTGTTCCCTCCCACTGCAAGCAAGCAGGCAAACGAGCTGCTCTCCAATGGCGTGCTGTGCAGGTGCCGGGCAGGGGCAGCGATGAGGGTTCTGCCATCGGCGCCCGTCAGCTGCTGCAGCTGCTGCAGTTGCAGAGCCACAACTTCGGCTCGGTACTGGGGGGGGGGAGGAGGGTTGGCAGTCGAGATTCGGCAGCACAATAGAGCATGCCAGGCATGAAGCCGGCTGGGGTGCCGCTAGCTAGCTAGGACCTTCACGACCCAATTATCTGCTCATGCTGAGCTCAGCCAGCCCAAGCCTGACAGGTGCCCGAGGGCAGGAAGGTGCACCCGGCAATCACGTGTCGCTGTCACGTGACCGATCACCAGGCTCGCGTGGCTGGGCTTGGCTTTTCGTCGAGCGTTAACGTTCACCGTTCACCGATTTTCGGCAGCTGCTGCTGCCAGCTCCCAGCTCGCGATCCGTTCAGTGGGCAGCTACAGGCTTGCTACCGAGCCACCGAACGGTGGCCCGCGGCCAGTGTTACACAAGCTTGACACTAAGGCAGCACCGACAAAGCCTGACCGAGGCAGCAGCCAAGTTGGCCGCCAGGCTGCCCTCTCGCCCCACAGTTGCTAAACGGCATTAGTTCGTGGTAGAAGCCTCTTTGACCGACCTAGCTCAAGCCTAGCGAACGATGGTGATCACGTGCTAGAAAATGGGGATCGCGTGCACGTGATGCGCTTTCGCTTTTTCGAAACAGCAAACGGCTTCGGTACTCGGAACGGCAAGCGCCAACATTAGAAAAAACCAGTGCAGCATCGATGCCGCCCCAACTGGACGAGAGGCAGCTTTCCAACACTTCCGGGCGGCGACTTGCTGTGTGCTCCAGGCACTGGCATCTGGGCTCGAATTCAGCCAATGAGCAGAGCTGCCCAATCGCTGTCGCTGGAACTCAAGCATCGCGTCGCCCAAATTCGATACCTGAAATTTATCGGGGGGGGGGCGAGCGCAGGAGAAGACGACAGAGCACCACTGGACGGCGGTGACAGCTCACGAGGGAGAGAGCACTCTCTCTCTCACTATGTCCGATCTACCTGCTACTGGCTGGCCAACATCAAAGGGTCAGTTAAACGGCAGTACGCAATCAGTCGTTAGCAAGCCCAACGTACACGCACAAAATAGATGGAATGGCTCTCGCAATTAAGTGAGCTTGCATTTGTCTATTTGCCATAAAATAGAATTAAGGTACAATGTTCGCAAGCGCCGGGCAGGGGCGCCAATAGGCTGGGGCGTCTGCTCAACAAACAAAGCTTGCTTGGCTCGCGCCAAGACCTGGTCATTGCAGAGCCAACTGTGATCGGTCGAGACAAAGGAACCGAGCGATGCAGACGAGAATTTGCCACTCTCTGCTGCTGCTGCGCTGACGCAGCGCCAATGGTACAAACCGATGGGCAACAGGTGGACAAGGCAGAATAAGAAAGAGATAGATATACCGAGAATTATAGATAGACAGAGAGGGAGAGAGAGACAGAGAGAGAGGGAGGGAGAGAGAGGGAGAGAGAGAGAGAGGGAGAGAGAGATAGAGAAAGAGAGAGAAAGAAAGAGAAAGAAAGAGAATGAGAGGGCCGGAGGCAGAACGAGAGCATGACAATGAAATTATGTGACAGAAAGCTGCACCGACATCAGGTGACACACGTTTGCTATATATAAGTTCTAAAAACCTACAAGCCAGCACTCGAAGCCCTACTCAATAGCCTAAACACTGCTGTCGCTAATGCTGCGCGCGCACAAGAGCCCGCTGCCCCAAGCTCCAAGAATAGACTCAAAAATGAATTGCACGGCAGCACCTGCGAGCAGCAGCCGTGCAGCAACTCCAGATTTAGCTGCCATGGCAACGAGTTCGTACAGGCGACTGCCGCAATGAGTCTAAAAATTCCGGCCGTCCAGAGCTCTGGGCGGCCGGAGGAATTCGAATGACCAGTACACACATAGCTCGCTCCGCATAGTTGCCACGCCTCCAGCCACCAGACGACAGTGGCCGCGCTAGCCGGCTCGCTTGCAACCTAGCACGGCTGCTGCTGCTGTTGCAGTGACGACGTCTTCGCCAGCTCGTGTGACGCCGGCAGCATTGCTGCGGTGGCAGCCATCGACCATCAGCGGAGCCGGCGCCAGGTCATCATCAGCATCAGCATCAGCAGGCTCGCTCGAGGGCCTGGATGACGTCAGCAATGGACCTACTGCCCGAGCTGGCTGCGGCGTCCTGAACGGGTAGAAAACCAGCAGCGAATGAGCAAGCCTGCTGCGGGCACCCAGGGCAGAAGCAGCGAGCCACACCCACCGGCGGCTGCACACACAGGAGCACGTGACAGGAAGAATGCAGTCACAACAGCGCTGCTACGACCACCAGCCAGAAGAAGGTCACGCGTGTCACACGAGCCGCATGCGTCGGCGCATGACAAGCATTCGGAAGAGACAAGGAGCAGCAGCAGCTGCAGCCGCCTAGCAAGCTACAGGGAGAGTCAAGGTCACATTGGTTACAGGGAGGGTCGGGGGTCACATCGCTGGCATCTCAATGGCAAGCAAATGCGTCAGTCCGCCGGTCGTGCATCATGGCAGCAGGCCAGCGTGTACCAATCGTATCCCAAAAAACCGGAGCTTGTCGAAGCCATGGCCAGAATGGCGGGCCAGCAGCAGCAGCAGCAGCAGCAGCAGCAGCAGCAGCAGCAGCAGCAGCAGCAGCAGCAGCAGCAGCAGCAGCAGCAGCAGCAGCAGCAGCAGCAGCAGCAGCAGCAGCAGCAGCAGCAGCAGCAGCAGCAGCAGCAGCAGCAGCAGCAGTCTCTGACAGGGCTGATCTTTTTATGACCGCTTGACGGCTCCGGCTGGGCTGCTATCAACTCAGCACCGGGCTACCGTGGCGGCGCTGAGGTTTGCACTGGCGCGCCGAGCCGCCGCCGTAGCAGCTCTCCTGTCGACGCGCCAGTCCCTCCTGTCCCGGCGGCGACGGCCGTGAGAGGTGAGGTGCCTGGGCAGACGCACTCCAACGTTGGCGAGCGAGCACTTATTGGCAGCTTTATTACGACTGCAGCGCAGGACAACACAGCCGCAGCCACACGAGAGGGTGGGGGAAGGAGAGAAACCCCCGACCCAGAAGGAGACACGTCAGTCGACGACGACGACCTTGGCTCAGCTCACCCTCGGCTGCCCGATGGAGCAGCCGCGATAGACCGACCCAGCGTGACCCTGGACAGACTTGGCGGTCGGTCGCTAGATCGGGAGCAAGCTCGGAAGGCAGCTGCCAGCGACGGAATGTGGCGATCCATAGGCAACCGACACCGGCAGCACGACCAGCTCGGCACAAGCTTTTGCTATAAAAAGCTTTTGCTATAACAAATTTGCTGTAAAAGAAAACCCTGCTCGGCAGGCTGCTGCTAGCAAGCAAACGGACAAGACGGTCCAGGAGGCCAGTGCATCCGGCGTGGTGCGACTTTCCTTGGACGCTGGGTGGACGGTGGCTCGTCGAACCACGCCCACTGGGCAGCCGGGGAAGCATGCTGCTCATCGCCGACTATTTGTCACGAACAGGCGATGCGATGAGGCACAGGGGGGGGGGGGGAGAGCAAGATTGGCTATTGGTTAGTCGGGAGGGAGGCTGCACTGAGCCTTGTCTCTAGTCTAACCCTCAGTCTAGAGACGTCAGGCGACACCATCGCCGGCTAACGGTCAGCAAGGCTAGCACACTTTCGACACAGCTGCCGATCTCCTTTTGAATGATAGCAGAGCTCGGCGGCTCGGTGTTGCTCCGGGGTGGCGCACCACGCATGGCCTTGTACCTCGGCCAAAGGATCGGCTTCGAGGCGCCGCCAGTGGTCACGTGGTGGAACCGCGCCACCACAGCCGCAGCCCGGTGGCAGTGGTGGCAGCAGCGGCAGACCGGGGCCGGCACCTGGCAGCAGCGGGCGAGACTGACGAGGGGATGACGCAGCAGCAGCAGCCAACGGTGCGGCTGGCTCCTGCGTACAGGTTGGCTCTCGGCCTCGAGAGCGGTTTTTTGTCACGCCGCCACCGCACGACCGTGACAGCTGAGCTGCGGAGGCAGCGGCGCTGGCTGGCGTCAGCGCAAGAAACAAACGATGGCCTGTCCTACCGCCGCCGTCGCAGCCACCGCCACCGGCCAAGCGGTTGCATATTTGTTGATGAGAGCCAGAGAGAAGAGAGACCGAGAGAGACCGAGAGCGAGAGAGAGAGAGCACAAAGGTGGCTTTGGGCACCCGACACCGCAGCGGCAGCCCGCACCCGACGTGAGAGGCTTTGATGATTGAATGTCACCCTTAGTCAACGAGCTGGCGTCCAGTCGACTGATTCCTTTGAGTGTACAGTCACCTTGCATGCGAATAATGTTCCCAGTCCGCTTTCATGCTGGCAGAGTCCTGCTCTTCAAAGGGAATGCGCCGGCGCTGCTGCCGCACAGGGCGATCGTCAGGCGAGGGAATCAGCTCCAAACGAGAGGAGGGAGCGAGGGAATCAGCTCCAAACGGATGGCCCTACCCTCCATACCCACCCAGCCCACCACGACACGATCGATCGCGAGTGTACCACAAGGCGGGAGGGTTTGAAAACGATGCAAAACCGGCCCAGACACGAAAAGACCTCTCGCCAACACCAGCCCCTGCGCCCATTACACTTGATCCCGGCGAACCGGCTGGACCGGAACTAGGCTGAGCTGTCGCCTAGCAATAAGCACAAGCTTGCCAGGCGGTTCCGGCTCCCTCGGAACAAGGCCTTTGATGCATCTGCATCAAAGGCGGCGGCACCGCTGGGATGGTGGGCCCCCTGGTGGTCTCCACTCTTGCTGGCAGCCTCGCTCTGCCACCACTCTGCTGCTAGCCACTTCGAGGAATCATTCGGCGACGACTGATGGTCGCATTGGCACGCTGACCGGCACACGCTCGCGAGCGAGACGATCGCGTACAGATCGCTTCTTCTCACTTCCCCGCCACTGCTGGCCGAGTGAAAGTGCCAGCCATTCGCTACGGGGGGGGGTGCTCCCTAGGCTCAGAGCTCTCTCTCTCTCAAACCGCTCGGTGCACGCAACATCCGGCGGATGCAGGCAGAGCGTTCCTGCATCCGCTGTGCCACACTGCCTGGCTGGGAGGACGGCAAGTCTTGGCATGGCATGGCATGGCATGGCAGTTGATGGACGGACGGACGAGAGTTGGGACAACTAAAATGAATAAATAAAATTCATTTGCATAGCGCCCAAAGAGAACTCTTTGAGAGCGCTTCGCACAGGCCTCTGGGCTCAAACTATCGACGAAGCGGCCACGCTGCTGCTGCTGCCGCCGCGCCGGACTACCAACCGGGCAGCTGCAGCACACCTGCACCGGCCGTGCGAAGAGCTCCATCCTGGGTCACGTGATGGGCGGAGCTACCCAGGAGCAGCCGGCGGCCTGGCTTTCTTTGAACGGCCCGCAAGAGTGAAGGGACTGACAAACTGAATTCTCTTACAGCACGACAGGAGACGGTAATACGTATTATTGAGGCCCTTCATCCAAATCAAGTCCACATGGAGAAGAGCTGGAAGTAGGCTTGCGATAAACACTTCCCGATTAGAGCTAAGTACAAGATAAACAAGACAAGGGGCTCCGACCAGCTCCCACGCAGGCACTGCGTGAGGCTGCCGGCCGGCGGTGGACGGCAGGGTTAGGAGCGGCCGGATATGGCTTCGACAGAGGCAGACAAAGGTTCACAGAGGTCAGCCTTTGGGCTCACGAGCACCGAGCGAGCACAGTGCAAATCAACCAAGCTACACTCGAGCGCTAACAGTCCGACCGCTTAGATCCTTGCAGAGAGAGAGGAGCTGGAAGAGCTACTAGTAGCAGGTGGCAAATCAAAGGCAGCAAAGGTGGCCAAAAGAGGACGAGCATGTGAGCATGTGAGCAGGCACAGCAGCAGCAGCAGCAGCAGCAGCAGCAGCAGCAGCAGCAGCAGCAGCAGCAGCAGCAGCAGCAGCAGCAGCAGCAGCAGCAGCAATGCTAATGACAGACATGCTTGTGTCACACTTAGACAAGCATGCAAGAGTACACAATGAGAAGACAGGTCTATGGGGTCATAGGTCAGTGGTAGGTCAAACCATAGACTGGTTTGTAGAACCCCTGGTTAGTAACATTTGGTGAGCCTATTTAAATAACATTTCGCAAGCCATTTTTTCTCGAGGATCCTACGCATCCGGGCGTGCCTAGGCGTGCCCAGCTCATGTGTCTCCGCTCGACCCCAGCATGCACGGGTACCTTTCTCGAAGAGTCGAGACACGATACACGTGACCAGGCAGAGAGCTAAAGGCAGATGAGCAACTAGCAGGCAGACCAACCACTACTGCCATTTGCACAGCAGCTGCAGCTACTAGAGAGGAAATGCTGGTGCCAATGGGCAGCAAGTTAAAGAACGACCGTAATTATGTCCCCTGCCCTGCTGTTTTGACCATGCACCGAGGTAATGTGGTGCACTGTCCGGTGGTTTCCACTCTGAGACTGGACAGGAAGAGGAGACAGGACTCAAGGCAATGTCTCGGCCTCTGCCCCCCCCCCCGAGGTAATAACCAATCGTAGCAAGGTCGTAGGATAATGGACCGGAAACGTTGTACAACGGCCGGGCAATCCTAGCCAATACTGACCATAATCACCCTCTGTCCTCACCATACTAATGCACTGAAAGTGACACCGATGACCAGCTGTGACTAATGCCGGCAGCCAGCCACCGAGGCACCAGCCGACGACCACCTTTGTTCGAGGGCTCGGCAGCCGGCAGCTTGTTTCCCTGACCATTCGTCCATTTAAAAAAAGCTATTAAAAAATGTAAGCAGGACGCAGTTTGCAGCCGGCAGTAATTACTCGGGGCACCGTATGGTACCTAGAAACACCAATCTAGAAACACCAAACAAAGCAGGAAGCCACAGCTGCACAACCCACTCTAATTGGCTAGAACTCCCCCCCCCCTTTACCTCTCTCTCTCTCTCTCTCTCTCTCTCTCTCTCTCTCTCTGCCAACTTATTTGGAAGCCTATTCCCTCACCTGCCCACGTCCCTAGTGTCCTGGCTTGTCGGTGGAACTCCTCTCTGTCTCCCCTCCCCCTCTCTCTGTCTCCTCTCTCCATCGAGTCCAACTACCTACTAAATAAGCCTGGATTGGATAATATAAGATAATACTACGTTTGTACAGGCCCTAAGAGAGCGAGCGGGCTTTCTTCCTAGACACTCTACAGAGGTCCTAGAAACCTAGAAACTATCGCCCAGTTTCCTTACTTCCTTTGTTGTCAGAGATTTTCAAAAAGATTGTTGCCATTCAGCTTGCAGCATATATCGAAAATAAATGAATCATCAGAAAAAATTTCGTTCGATGTTCAAGCGACAGCACTCCACCGAAACTGATCTCCTTCGTGTAACCAACGACATCCTATGCAGCAACGATGACAGCGATGTCGGGAGTGTCACTGCTCTGGCCCTGGTGGACCTATCAGCTGCGTTCGACACGATTGATCACTATATCCTGCTCGAGTGACTGAACACGACCGTCGGTCTGCAGATGAGGCACTGGCGTAGTTCAAATCGTACTTGTCTGGTCGTGTTCAATTCGTTTCGTTCGGTAACACAAGTAATCACAGGTCTTGCCCACCAGACCAGTCAGTCACCTGTGGTCAAGGGTCAAGGCCTCGGTCCGTTGCTGCTCTCTAGTTTCATACCGAACCTCTGGGAAAAGTGATTCGGGCCCGTGGAATCGCCTATCACTTTTATGCTGACGATATTCAGCCGTGTGTGCCATTTGAACCGTCGGAAACTGCTGACGCGACTGATAAGCTACATCCTTGCCTTGCAGACAGTCGATCAGGGATGTCAGCAGATTTCCTTAAACTTAAACGACGATAAAATCAAACTGCTACTCACAGGGGACCGCAAGCGTCGAGGCTGGACAAGGCAACTATGCTCTTGTAATAGTTGATGCTGTAGCTGTGTAACTGTAGCTGTGTGCTCAGAATTTAGGCGTTGCCTTTGACAAATGCCTAAACTTTGAAAGTGTCATTAAGAAGACTGGCTCCTCTGCTAGCCATCGCGACAGATTCGTATCTAAGATTAGGGACTGTCAATTATGATGACTTGCAAAAATTAACTAGCTCCCTGGCATTGTCTAGGCCGGATTATTGCAATTCTGTTTTGGCCAGGCTACCGAAAAAGCCATTAGGCCATAGAGCTGGTGATGAATGTGGCTGTAGTTTCGTGAGATGAAGCCTGTTAGCTACAAAACGCTCACCGACCGCTGCTTACACTTTGACTGGGCTACACAAAACTCTCCTGTGTGGCTTAGGTGAGTTACAGACGAAGATACATTGCATAACATTCTGGCCTTGTCTCTTACGAGCTCGTTTACATCTGTTACAGATAACTTACTTCCGTTTACATCCAGTTACATTAACAACCCAATGAACCGCCCGACGGCCAGCTCTCGGAAGTGGGCAGGGTGAGCATAACTGAAAACTGTCACGTCCACGATGCTTCTCCGAGGAATCTCAGGCGAAAACAAAACTTGAGTAATGATCCTCAGTGCAGGCAATCTGTGCCCTTGCAGACTGCAGCCTCGTTTCCGTATTATGCAAACCGGAGGCAGTGAAACACTCCATACAGGCACTGAAGCGCGTGCAGGATGCGCTACCGTTCTTGTTGCATTTGCAGTACCTGCAGCAATTTCCAGCACTGCTTGGACATCGCTTCCTTGTCTCTCTGGGCTCTGGGCTGGCGCTCGGTGCTTTGGCTGACATGGCCCTTCGTACTAGGAACGACAGCGGCGTTACCGAAGCTGTCGCACCGCCGGCATAACGGTTCTTCAGCGTTTCCGCTTTCTACCAACCTTTTTCTCCGTACAAGTTTAACGACATTAACCAATCGGGCTTCAACTTTCTTCTTACACTCAACCAGCACGGGAAGTGCCGCTCGATTCGGGTATCGGCACACGTGCTTTGGGCGGAAGGAAGTGAGTCAGGCACGCCGCCGACCGATGGTGGCAAGGGGCGATTCGGCTGCGGCCGTCGCTGACTCGCTGCCAAGAGCAAGGTATCGCTAGTCCGAGCTACGATTATCCAATCAACGAGGGCTGCCGCACCGCCGACGAAGCTGCCCGCGCTGCAAACCCCACCTTACTGCAACCCTCCGTTCCATTCTTTTCGATGAAGAGACATTCTGCAGGTTTGACAACATTTCAGACCGACCGGCAGGTACATCGCATCTGTAAGTCGAGACCAAGAAGTGGCAACACACACACACACACACACACACACACACACACACACACACACACACACACACACACACACACACACACACACACACACACACACACACACACACACACACACACACACACACACACAGACACATTCCTTACGAGCAGCTTAGTGAGGACAGTTGGCAATGTAGGCAGCCAGCTAGGAATGGGAGAGGAAGGATATCGGAAAGAAGTAAGGCTGCACAGAAACGCACCTCAGGGGAGACGACGGTCAGCGCCAGGCCAACATCGGATGAGCGGTAGCTTGGAGCTCGCAGTTGCTGGTGGCGAGCACGCGACTGGCAGCAGCACACAAGCAAGCAAGCGAGCGAGCCAGCCAACAGCCTCACCTAGACAGCTGAAGGCACTACATAATACATCCGAGCCAGGCACTCGTCAGCATCAAACATCCAAGCATCACGTGACAGCCAGCAGCACGAAGCTGAGCAGCTGCTGCGGCACACCCCGGGAGGAGAAAATGACGATGGCGATGCGATGCGTCATCCTGCGCAGCAGCAGCAGCAGCAGCAGCAGCAGCAGCAGCAGCAGCAGCAGCAGCACCACCACCACCACCACCACCACCACCAGCATCAGAGGTAGGCATGCTGCCAGGTGAGCAAGCAGGCTAAGGCAAGTGCGTGTCGGCACAAGAACACTCCAGACTCAACAGGCGGCTGGCGCTGGAGACGGGACTAAGGTGTTGTCACTGATGGGTGCTTGTGCGTGCAGGCACGTGCGTTTCGGTGACCGAATACTCACGGTGAGCTTGATGAAGCCCAGGAATTTCTGGAGCACATCGACCAGCAGCCGAAGACTGCCGTCGGGCAGGCTGGCCCGGACTGCTTCCAAGCCGCTGCCGCCCGCTCCGGCTCCGCCGTCGGCAGCCGTCGGCAAGCCGGCATCTGCCAAGTCGTCGGAAGCAGAGCCGCTTCCGCCTCGGGCGAGAACGAGGCAGCCGAGAACGAGGGCAGCATAGGCAGCCACTATGCTGTCCTCCATATGCTTGCCGGCCTTGTGCAGGACTAAAAGGGTGCGAAATGACCACGTGGCAGTGAAAGCGCAATTCCGTCAGCTGCACGAGCAAACGAGGTTCTTCCAGCAACGAGGCAGCAACGAGGCAGCAACGAGGCTGGGCGACAGCAACGATCGAAGCCAGCTACGATCTGCCCTGCCATGCCGTCACAAAAAAAGGAACAGTAGCATGACTGTCAAGCTTAATGTGCTCTCGAGCACACCCGTGCACCGGTTAAGACTCAGTGGCGAGAAAAATTCCTGCTATCTAGGCCAAGCCGTTCTGGCTAACCACTACGGCGGCCGGAGCATATGGTACAGAGCTGAAACAAGAAACAGGCCTCACACATACGGAAGAGGCCACAGGAGAAGAAGAGGAACGCAGCACAGCTATATGCACCGGTGCACACCTGCAAAACTGCTCAGCAGCGGTTGTCCGTGGGCTCATTAATCATGAGTATCGCCCGTCAGAGACCACATCAGGGAGCCCCGGTGTGCACACCTCAGACAATCCACCGTAATTTATAGCTACACGTTAAAGGGCTTGTTAACCATATTTCAAATCGCCGGGCCAGGCCTCAGCGGTCCGGGCAGCTGGCTACATGGCCGGGCAAGAGACTGGCGAAGCGGCAGGCAGTAGAGAGTGGGGATATGGATGGACGGCAGCGCCAAAGCCCCAGTGGCCGAGTGGGGCAGCTCCCGCTCCGACAGCTACGTGTCTAGAAGGACGCCATCGAAGGCGATACAATGCCACAGGATGGCCGGCCATTGCCCTGCCCCCGACTGCAGCAGCAGCTGCTGCTGCTCTCAAGCACGGGGAATCTCCGGTTAAAACTGACTCGAGTGGCAAAACAACGAAACAAACCAACGCCTGCCAGCGCCGGTTTGGCCCAGTGGTCAAGGTGCTCGCCTCAAGGACCGAGGTCGTGGGTTCGAGCCCACGTGTGGCACATGTCAAGCGCCTGAATAGAGATTAAGTTCTCTTTGGGAGCTATACAAATAAATCATATTATTACTATAAGGGAACCGAAGGAGGGGAAGGAGTAGGCAGCCGCCACAAAGTGGATGCCGGTCCACGCGGTACGAGGGAACGCCGCGCAATGGAGGCGAAGCACTGCAGCAATTACTTGACACGACACGTCACGTGTCGTCACACCACGTCATCACAGTTCGTGCATCAAACCACGTCAGCACGAAATGACTCGGGTGCCGGCGATGGCGCAGCGCCCGTTCGGTTCGGCACAAATTGCCGACCGCAACAAGCAACACCGGACCGGACGCGCGAAGGCAACGCCCCGGCTCGTCCATCATGCTCGCGAACAGAATCCCCACAACCGAAGGGTGGGTGCAGCGGAAGCAGGCAGCCCGCAGCCGCTGAGCCCCTTTGGCCTCGGTACAAGAGAGGAGAGAGCAGGAAAGGATCGAAGCGGACTGCTTTCTCCTGCTCCTCCTCCTCCTGGGCGCACCTACCGCGGTCGAAACGGGTTCGAAGAACGCCGGAGCTTGCAGGATGCTGGGGCCACAGCAAGGGGTGCTGGTGAATATACAGTTGCTAAGTGACGGTCGGCATCCATCCGTTCGAGCTGGGAAGCCGGAGTAAGCGAGGCGCATTCGCTGCTACCCTCGAGCACACGGATTTTCGCAAAAAGGCGCGCAGCGAACAAGAAGCACGGCCCCGGCCGCACCGGAGCACGTGCGTCGAGTGCTTAGATTGTGCCACGACTACGGCACATACGCTGCCGAAGTCACGAAGTCCCCAGCTCGCCAAACAACGGTGCACCACCGTTCCTACCATTTGTGCAGTCATTTGGACCCTTTATTATGACTCGGAAAGAACAGGTTCGGGACAGAGAGTGGGGAAAGCATTGTTCGCTGCAAGAGCCCTGCCGTGCACCGAGCGCTGCTTCCCCAATGGCAGGTGGAACAATTGTCCGGTGGTTTACCGATGGGACGTGGGAGGGAGGGCGGACAGACGGAGGTGAGGCACCGATAGTAATTGCCCACACAGTAATGGCCGGCCATCCAGTGACTGCTCGCTCAGAGAGATGTCTCTCCCTCTGTCTATCTGTCAGCTGGACGGGAGGCCTAGCGCAAGAGAGGAGCAATTGTCCTCCGAGCAGGCGCCAACGATCCTCTTGTGATTGATGTCCCTCGCGTCCTTTAACACACCGCAAAGTGGATGATAAAGCACGCAGCTGGCCTAAAATAGGCTGCCAACGAACCGTGGCAGTGCAGCTCACCGGCAGCTGAAGCCGACGAGAGCACGCGGCCCAAGGTGCTTGCATGCTTCCTTTGCAGCTACTGCCGCATGGGGTGCACAGATGCCACGAGGGAGGCGAGGCGGCGGCGGGTCGGAGTGGGACGCCTGAGGCTGACAGGAAGGCGCGAGGCCACGAGGGATGGCCACGATGAGGCAGCCCCGAAGACCGAGCCACCGAGCGTGGGCTTCGTCGCCAGGATGTCGTGGATGGCTTGCTTCACAGGGAAATGGCAAGCGAAGATTCGACGGAATCCGTCGAAAGTCGTGTTCAGCAGGAAAATGATAATGATAATAAACGAGCATAATGCAAAGTTGGACCACACTAAAAGAGTCTCTTTCCAGGGACTTACTTAGTCCAATGAACAGGAAGCGCACACGCTGTTCAATGACAGCAAGATAAATCATTCGAGCAAGTGTCCAGAGCGATGGACCCAGAGCGATTCGCACGTACCAAGGCTAATGCTGTAAGCAACAGCATTAGCCTCAAACTTTTTTATTTTCAACGTCAATTGAGGGGACAATTGGTGATTTCGACCAGTCAACAGCTCTAGGCTTTAGACGGAAAAGAACGTAAATGTTTCTGAAGGATTTTAAAGTGGATCAGAAGCCAAAGGAGACCAAAAGTCTTAAGTCCGAGGAATGTGGTTCGAAGGAAGCCGGACAAGCACGCATCTCAGACAGGTGAGCCGGGAATGAGGGAGCCAAAAAGCTAGCAACAAGATGAGGCAGTTGCGACGTTCACGGCTGACAAGCCTAGTAGCCGAGTTTTGCACCATCTCCTAGCATCTCATTATTACGCTGGCATGAAGACCTGCAGAGAGAGAGAGGGAGACAGAGAGAGAGAGAGAGAGAGAGAGAGAGAGAGAGAGAGAGAGAGAGAGAGAGAGAGAGAGAGAGAGAGAGACAAACAGACAGAGGCAGAGAGGGAGACAGACAGACAGACAGAGAGAAATGCCGTGCCGGAAGGTCGGCAGAGCGGTGGCAGCACAGGGCCACAGCTGTAGCGGCAGCAAACTGACCCGCTTGATTTTACGATGTCGCATACAGACCATCAAGATGCTGTTCGGGGAAGGGGGCCGGGCCATCGCAACGCATGATGGACGAAAGTCCGGCAGCAGTGAAACACAAAGTGGGAGAGAGGACAGGGCTAATGGAGCCGACCGGTTCCCAGCGAGTAGCCTGGGCCACGTCGGAAACCAACCAATGGACACCTTATAATAATAATAATAATATAACATTTGCATAATGCCCAAGAACTTAGTCTCTTTCTAAGCACTTTACACATGCTGCAATCAATGGAAGCATGGTCGAATGGTTAGTACCGAAGCCACAGCTCAGTGGTTCGGTTCACGCGGTGCACTTGCCGGCTAGAGCCCACACAGGTAGCTATAACCGCCAGGTCGCCTGCCTGGGGTGGCCGGCTGGCAAAGCACAGCAGCGAGGTGGGCTCGGACGATGCCGACCGGGCCAAGGCTGAGCGCACCTAACAAATGTGGGCCCATCCAGGAGCACACGCTAGCAATTTAGGAGCCTGAATCGAATTACGGTTTCGGCTAGCTAGCACCGAAAATCGAACACGTAACCCTCAACGCGGCGTCGGCTGCAAGCAGCGGCTTGCTAATCAGAGAAGACTTTTGGGTGATTGAATAAGAGGGTTACCGTGAGCAAGCAGCAGCAGCAGCACAACTGCAGCAGCAGCAGCACAACTGCAGCAGCAGCAGCAGCAGTAGAGACGCAACTCCCAAGGCCAGAAGACTAGCTGCCAGGGTCACGTTGGCGCCAACCACCAATAGCCAGAGAAGCTGCCACCATAACAGAAACTCTGTAGCCAAGCTCTTCAAACGTCAGCACGGATCCTATTTAAATTTGTGGCACCCGACGGAAGTGTGAGGGGGAGAGAGAGAGTGGGTGAGAAAGAAAGAGTGAGCGAGAAGAGAGATGAAGACGAGAGGCGAGAGAGATTGATTGACTGCATCCAACGGCACTGCATCACTGGAACTGCATTCCTTATATCTGAATTCATCTGGAATAAGGCATCCGTATCTGCTACGGAGGTTCGGTACAAATGATTAGTAAAGATTTAGCGGAAGGGCACTCAATCTGCCTTGACAGCACCGAATCCGGAAAGTGTAATGCCAAGCTACCAGAGCCTCTGCATGCGGCGACTTAAAAATCAGACACGTCTCAGCACACATCAGGAAGAGCACGACAGGCACGATTTGCACGCACGCACGAGCCCGGCGAGGTTTAAAGTTAGGTCTTTCTTGCTGCTGCATAGTGCCGGCCTGTCGCAGCAGGTGGGGAGAGAGAGAGAGAGAGAGAGAGAGAGAGAGAGAGAGAGAGAGAGAGAGAGAGAGAGAATGGCCGGCCACAATGTGAGGCTGCCGGGTGCCAACACAATGGCTGGCGACTGTGCGCAGGCGAATGCACAATGGCAGCTAGCGCGGCTGCCGGACAAGGCGCGAGGCGTTTTTCTTCCTGGGCACGATTTGCACTCGAACCCCCACGGGAGCTTCGTCAGGCTCTTTCAATCCTCTTGCTTACGAGCGCTTTCGAGTCGGCACCGGCTCGTCTCGGCGCGCTAGTGCACAAAGATCAGCTTTCATCATCATCACGATTATTATTGCTGCTGCTGCTCAGACCAGCTTGCATTATTGCCCGTACAAGTGTAACAGCCATTGTTACCGCTGCCATTTACAGCAATGCTGTTACCGCTGGAGAGAGAGAGAGAGAGAGAGAGAGAGAGAGAGAGAGAGAGAGAGAGAGCAAGCAAGAGAGAGAGCGAGCTAAAGCCGTGGCTCTATGCTGAAATCGGTTTCGGCACATACAGATGGGATGAAAACCTGATCGGCTCACCGGCTACACGCCGACTCCAAGCGCTCGCGACAAACCGCGTTGCTGCGGCTGCTGCATCCTTTCGATTATACGGCAGCCTGCAGCTACAGGCCACTAGCTGGGAGTGAAGTGAATCAAAGAGGCAGCAGAGACAGCAGGGGCCGAGGTTTCCAAGCCGAAGCTGCCCCATAAAAGTGCCAATTATTTCCAGCTGCGCTCGCTCTGTACGAGACAGCCACGCGTTCGTTCGAGCAGGAGCGTGCGCAGACTGGCTGAGCAGCGTCTACGGCTACGGGTCTACGGCTACGGCTTCGTCTGCTGCATCCCCGCCACGACGGCTCTCTCTCGGCATCGACGGACGGTAACGGGCTTCAGACTTCACAGGCTTCAGTGGACTTCAGAGACCGACGAGAGAACAGCGCACAGAACTAATACGGCCGAGCCAGAGAACAGATTCAGTTGCCCCGATTTTTTGCGCTACTGTTGCGCGCTCCCTGGCTCGTTCAGTTCACGGTGCAACTATAGTGGCAACCGAAATCGGCCAAAACTGCACTGCCGGTCGAAACAGAGCCTGAGCCAAGTTAACCAATCACCAATCACTTACATAGGTATGGGCACACCGAGAACGGCATCTCAACGATCGACTTGTGCATCCCTCTACAGGGCTTGCAACATATACTGGGCTCGATGGCGAAATTTACTTCCTATGCATGCCCGTTGCACGCCTGTTGCACGAAGGCCCGAGACTACCGAATTACACTGTTGAGTTGCTGCTGAGGCCAAAGGCGTTCTCGAGCAGGCAGAAACTCAAACTCTCGCACTTGTTGTTGAGCCGGGCACACCCAGGATTGAGCGCTATGAGAGGGGCAGACCTTATAATAATAATAATTTTTAAAATAATAATAATAATAATAGCACACTTGATAAAGCCTCCTCGGAGAACTCAATCTTTTCTAGGCGCCTTACATTTGCTGTAAAGGAAACACGATCGAATGGTTAGTGGTAGCATGGCCGATAAACAGCAAGGATAACATGGTCAGGGGCGACATGCACAGGGTCAACATGCAAGTGTGTTTAGTGGCAGCATGCAACAATGTCAGCACGCATAAGCACGTACAAGTTCGAATCCCAGGGACGCACTAAATGCTGTGATGAATAGGCGCGTTTTTAATTTCTTTTTAAATGTGGTCAAGTCAGGGTATGTTGTGACGCAAGTCGGGAGTGAGTTCCAGGTTTTGGGAGCATACGAACTAAATGCACAGCCTAGAAAGGATTTGAGGTTTGTATGTGGTATTGGTAAACAGTTGAATTCCAAAAAGCAGGTCGTAATATGCTTAGCCTGGTGGTAGAGTAGATCTGATAGGTAGGCTAGAGCCAAAAATTGAAGGGACCTAAGAGTGAGCGACAAAACCTTGAAGTCGATCCATTCCGTGACTGGTGGCCAGTGCAGATCGGCGAGGAGTGGCGTGATGTGGCAACTGTCACGCTTACGACAGACGAGCCGCCATGCCTCATTGACGTTGCTAGCAGCCGCCTTTCGGCAGGCACACATACAAGTTTGGCCTTTCATTTTGCTGGTTAAGTGCCATCATTTTTTTCCACATGGCAGAGACAGTGCCCCATGAACAGTTCAGCATTCGTGGCGCAGTCAGAAAGTGCTAAGCCCCTTCCCGAACAAAAGCAAGTGTGCAGGAGCTTTTTTAGCCATTAGGATTGCAAGCGAGATTATTGGATGGCGAGTACAAATGAAGGTAAAATATTAACAGATGAATGCAAAATATTAATACAGAGTGCCCGGGTGCTTTTGTTTCTCATATTTAACCCAAACGCAGATACCAAAAGTGAACCTATTTTATGAGTTCAATTTACGTACGCATGTAGGTATGTTGTGTACATATGCACTTGTGTGTGTGTGTGTGTGTGTGTGTGTGTGTGTGTGTGTGTGTGTGTGTGTGTGTGTCACATGCTCATGCCGATGCTGCTGAAAAAATTCGGCAATTACGAACCGAAGACGACGACTACGAAGGCAAATTCAGCTCTCCCTCGTGCAGCGAAGCGCCCTCTGTCCTCATGGAGCCGAAGATCAGCCATGCTGAATGCAACCGAGGGGCAGCAGCATTTCGTCTGGAGGAGTGCTGCTGCTTCTTCTGTGGCTGCACGGCGCCCTCCCTCCCTCTCTCTCTCTCTCTCCCCGCATACCAGCGCTCGGTGCTTGGAGCTCGGTCACCCGTGTGTAATGCACGTCGGAGCCAGCGACTGGCTCGGGCAGCCGCCCAGTTGCTTTGCAGCCGCTCGACGCTAGTTTACTTTAGCCGTGAGCTCGGCCTGCTGCGTCAACATGCCGGTCAACAAAGACCGATGCAGCCACCGGCCATGACCAAGCAGTCTGCCGCCGGCTGGCGCGAGCCCCGCCCCCAGGCTCAAGCAGCGCGTCCTTGGGCGGGGCAGAAGAAGTGCCCTACCCTCTCCCGGAGTTACTGCCAACGCAGGCAGCATGCGGCCGGTCGGCGCGGCCAACGACCCGTGCGTGTCCGGGCGGCCCGAGGTACAGCCTCCGCGCAGCCAAAGTCACGAGTGCTGCTTGCACACGTGACAGCTGCTGTCTAGCTAGAGAGCCCTGTACACCTGGCCACGGCCTCAGATCGGATGGGCAGTGAGCGGTGGTGGGCAACGACAAGCGGCGACAGGTGACAAGGACAAGCTCTAGAGAGCTCTAGGCTTCGAGTGTCACGCATGGCTGCATTTCTAGCGACAGCCAAAGCTCAAAGTTCAGAGCTGAGAGTTCAGCAGAGTGAGGTCAACTTCCAACTTTTGCCTGCAACAGGCCTGCAGGAAACTAATCCGGAAACGAGGGGTGGAGGAGGGGACAGCCGCGGCTCAGCAGTTAACTCGCTCAGGTGGATCCAAAACTTCAGGGGACAACTGCGCGATAGCGAATCGCACTGCACACACACGTGCTCTCTCTCTCTCTCTCTCTCTCTCTCTCTCTCTCTCGCTAGTGAAAGTGCTGGCTTCACAGTGAGCATGGGTTCCCACGCGATCCGCCAGGGAGTGGGTTCATCGATGTCTCTAGCACAACGGCCATGTTATTTTTTGGTCACAAACGCCCAGACTATCAAGAATCGCCCACCTTCCTCCTGTTGGTCCGTGCCCCTCTATATCTGACTGTCTGTAGCATAATGTGTCTCAGTATGTAGCATAATGTATCTCAGTCTGCAGCTTAAGGTATCTTAGTATGTAGCATAATGTATCTCAGTCTGCAGCTTAAGGTATCTTAGTCTGTAGTGTAACGTATCTCAGTCTGTAGTGTAACGTATCTCAGTCTGTAACTCCACTAAGCCATGCAGAGGACCAAGTGGGAATAGTAGGCAGGTGAGTTTTCTATAGGCCACTGAAAGTCGAAGTGGCTTTCGGTGAGCATATGGATGGAGCCAACGGACTTCATCTCACACGAAAAAGAAAAATCGAGAAGCTCTCAGTCCGGAGGATGAGTCAGTCAAGGATGTGAGTCAAGCAAACAAGCACCAGTAGCTCAGGACTGCCGGATAGGATGTGCCACGGTCGGCAGCAGGAGAGCAGATGTCTGCTTAAGAATCGCGGAAGTGACCTTGACCTTGACCAGGACTTGCAGAGGAAAAGCTTCTGTCGCCGGCATAAGGTCTTTAGGCCTTTAAGCGTAGGAAATGGAGCAGCCAATCGATTGTCCATCGAGGGCACGAGGAGGCTGGGACTGGTGCAGCAGTTGGACTTGGTATGAAAGAGCCAAGCCATGGCATACCTTGTAGGTCAGTGAAAGAATTTCGCTCTATATCTGATCATCCGGAGGAGTCCTGCATCTCCTTCAGCTAAGGAGACACGTAGCTGAATCCCTGGAATTTGTTGACTAGCCCTGCAGCCACATTCATCACCGGCTGCCCAGGCTTAGCGTTATTTATTCGGTAGCTCAGCCAAAACGTAGTCCGGTAGTTCAGCCTAGACAGAACCAGGGAGCTAGTTGTCTGCCTGTCTCTCTCTCACGCACTCAATAATTCACTCACTCTCTCTCTCTCTCTCTCTCTCTCTCTCTCTCTCTCTCTCTCTCTCTCTCTCTCTCTCTCTATCTACTTCAAAATATCACCCTCTCATCCTTCGCCCTTTTCCAAGTGTCATGACCTCTCTGCCACCTGGATGCACGCAGGCTCGCGCCTAATCGGCTCGTCCATGTCGACAATGGCACCAATTCTATCTATTCCACGCTTGCTCTGCTGCTCTGTTGTCACAATCTCGCACTCCGACACGACCGATGCTGCTACAGACGACGAGCTCTCACGAGTGCAGAGGCTGCAGTAGCCGCTGCCCCGAGGCACTGCCTTCTGCAGTCTCTCGACTGGATGGACACGTCGACCGCTGGGCATCCAGCTCGGGCTCAGCCGCTGGGCGTCCAGCGCCGGAGGGCAGCCGCCATCTCAGTGCTGCGCGAGCCCGCGCCACACTGAGATGGCGGCTGCCCTCCGGCGGCGACGCTTGCCGGGCAGCCAAGTAAAAGGAAGGGAAATCGTGCAAACTGTTCCGGTTACCAACGGCCGCGCGCTGCTGGCCGGCTGCACCCATGCTTCGGCTAGAGGCTTACTGGTCTACCAGCATGTGCGATCAGGCGATTGCAGTTGGTGCATAACTCTGCAGCTAGGCTTGTCTGTCGTGAACGTCGTCACACCACTTCTCGCCGACCTGCACTGGCTACCAGTCAAGCAACGACTTCAAGGTTTTGTCACTCACTTTTAGGTCACTTCATTCTTTGGCTCCAGCCTATCTCTCAGATCTAATCCCCCATCAGGCCAAGCATCGTACCACCTGCTTTTCAGAATCCAAGAGTTTACCAATACCTCGTAGAAATCTCAAATCCTTTGGAGACCGTGCATTTAGTTCGTATGCTCCCAAAGCCTGGAACTCCCTACCGACTTGCGTCAGAACATCCCCTGACTTGACCACATTTAAAAGGAACATAAAAGCACACCTATTTAGGGCAGCATTTAGTGGGTCCCTGTGATTCGTCCTTCATGTGCTAATGCGTGCTGACACCGTGCAAGCTGCCACTAACCACATTTGCATGCTGACCCTGTGCATGTCACCCCTAACCATATTATTCATTTTGTTTGTTTTTCAAGCATGATTTTACTCACCATTCAATTGCATGTCCCTTTGCAGCAAATGTAAAGCGCCTAGAAAGAGATTAAGTTCTCTGGGGGCGCTTTATCAAGTGCATTATCATTATTATTATTATTAGAGGCGCAACCTGACCCCGGAGGAGTTGCACGCGGAGCTCCGAGCACCTCCAGAGGAGAGCACGCTGAGCGCAGAGCTCAGCGCACGGGAACTCTGCGCTCAGCGTGCAGGACAGCGATTCTTGGAAGCCACAATGCACGGCACCGAGCAGCTGCACAGTGCAGTAATTTTTTTGCCGTCTCGCATGCATATTACAATGTCGCACACCGTCGTTGCCCGTGGAGTAAGCGCAGGCCAGACGCCACCGCTGCGCTGGCTCGCTGGGCAATGGGGTGGAATGGGACGGCAGTAAGTAAGGTGACGTGACGTGGGCGCGCGGCAAGCGAGGGGAAGGAGAGGGTGTTACAGTTTCTAACGCTCTCCTGCTGCTATAGAACTGTGGCTTTCGAATCAGCCGGCAAACTCTGCTTTAGGGGGAGTGTGCCTCGGAGCGAGTGAGAAGGTGGGAAGGAGAATAGAGAGATAGAGGGCACGGAGCACGTGGCACAGGCGAGCATCTGGGTCAGTTCAGCATGAAAGCTCTCAGCAGCAGGAGGTCGAAAGGAGGAGATGAAGGCTGATGGACCGTCGCGGTGAGTCAGGTAGAGAGAGAGAGAGAGAGCTAGAGAGAGAGAGAGCTAGAGAGAGAGAGAGAGAGAGAGAGAGAGAGAGAGAGAGAGAGAGAGCTAGAGAGAGAGAGAGAGAGAGAGAGAGAGAGAGAGCTAGAGAGAGAGCTAGAGAGAGAGAGAGCTAGAGAGAGAGAGAGAGAGAGAGAGAGAGAGAGAGAGAGAGAGAGAGAGAGAGAGAGAGAGAGAGAGAGAGAGAGAGAGAGCTAGAGAGCTCAGCGAAAGCAGATAAACATCCCCTAACGACTATAGCCGAGCAGCTGCCGAGTCTGCTGCTGCCACACGCAGCACGATTCGCCGACTGGGGCCCATTTCTTAGAAAGAATGGCTTCTTAGGAAGAATGCCCACCAGGAACGTGCCCAGCAGCTGAGGCTACCCTGAGTGACAGAGCCACAGTGAACGGCAGCTGGTGGCCGAGTATAAAATCTACATCAATAATCGAGGCGCTTGATGGCGACCACCGAGTCGTATGCAGATTTTTAAGCAGCTGCTATTTGTGTGTGCGGCTGTCCTCTGCCACTGCCCACACAGGAGAAGCGGTCACCGGGCTGCTGCTGCCGAAGCTGCTGCTGCTGGCTGACTGCTTAGCCTCATCGGTACCAGATGGAGGAAAAACAGCTCGCTGTGCTTCTGTGAGCCCCCCCTCTTCTCTATCTATCTACCTATCGCTGTTCGATAGCTCGAAGCGCAGAGCAGCTCCTCACGGCAGCCCCACAACCAATTCCGTTGCTGGCCGGCCTGTGACAGCTAGCAGACGCCGACGAACACAGAGAGCTCCTTCCTTCCCTCCTTCAACAGAGAGCTCCTTCCTAGCTCTTATTCGACACTCCTTCCTCCCCCTCCATCCGACCGTCGATAAGACAAGACAGTGCAGCAAGTGACGACGCTTTTGTCACGAGTCACTTCGAACGACGCAGGATTCAGCCGCTGCATGCAACCGGGACTATTTTGTTTTGCCACGGACGTACGAGCAGCCACAGAGACCCAGGCTTGCTGCCGAGCTGGGATGGGCCAGACCTTGACCTTGTCGAGCGCACAGAGGGTCGACCGGGCGCGTGTGCAGCACCACTTCAAGTCAGTTCCGCGGGCAGAGGTCAACTAGTTGCCACGCCGTGATATGTATGGGATGCCACTGCGGAGGAGGCCAAGCCAATCGAAACCGGAAGCCAAAGAAGAAGAGAAGAGCTCCTGGCCGGACAGGAGCCTAGTTGCCGCCCGGCGCCAGGCCCACCGCCCGGCGGCTGGCAGATTGAGGGGAGGCGGCGGCAGTGAGGAGGAAAGGGCCATCGAGGAGCTCGGTGCACTTACTCTCAGTCAGCGTGTCGTCGTGTGCCGAAGCAGCAGCTGCAGTCGAGGCCGTCGAATCATCCGCCGATGCCGACGAAGCGGCCAACAGGCCGGGCCCAGTCGAGCTGTCGCTGGCGGCCTCCTTCTCGAGCTTGTCGGCTGCTCTCATGCGCTGCAGGAACATCTACGATCGAGCATCGCCGCGGCTGCGTCAAGAGCTGCTCCAGAAGCACTGCCGCAGCAGCTGCGCAAACGTCGGACTGCTGTCGGCTATGGAGAGAGCACAAAAGTAATAAACCAGAGAGAGAGAGAGAGAGAGAGAGAGAGAGAGAGAGAGAGAGAGAGAGAGAGAGAGAGAGAGAGAGAGAGAGAGAGAGAGAGAGAGAAGGCACACGACAAGCACCTTCCCGCAATGCGCTGTGTAGAGGGGCGCCAGAAACACAAAGCTCTTAAAGTCAAACGATGCCGGACGGACGGAAAAGACGCAGGGCTTCAATTCAATTCTGGGTAACTACTAGTCGTCCAACTAGCTGGGCGCCAGAAAGGCTATGGCAGAGAGTAAGAATGCGGCAGCTGCTGAATGCGGTTGCCTTAAGATACCACTGGCCAGGTTCAATTTCCAGCTCGCATGAAGCATTTCCCTACTTTTCTTCCAAGGGTAAATGCAGTGAAGCCGATAGGTACTCTCTTGTTATACATACGAGGCTGTTAGCAAAGCTTTATTAACACTTCTAAGAGAGATCCACAGAGTGAGCGAAAGAGAAATGGGGAAGGGAGGAGAGAGAGAGAGAGAGAGAGAGAGAGAGAGAGAGAGAGAGGGGGCAGGCCTCGGTGGGCATCCACTCAACAGGAGTGAGCCAGCACCCGAACAAAATAGCTACTCCCATACAGTCGGACCACTTAACATCTTTACGCAACTTGGCAGAGAATTAATAAGGGGCGCCAGAACGAAAGCAAGAGAAGACATGCCAGAAAACTGCCTTTGACGCTAGCGTGCGTCAGATGCTTCCGTCCATCGCTGCCTCGATTCGGCTGGCAGACGCCTGTCGCTGGCTGACATGCCCCCACACACCTCGGCTGGTGGCTAGAGCCTTCAGTTATCACAGCTCGGGCTCCCGTTAGCTACGACGAAACGGCTTCCCTTTTTACGACGAAACGGCTTCCCTTCTTCGGAGCCACTATTTTTGGCTGCTCCAGATCAGGTGAACGAACACAAGATCGGCGAGCCTTGTCAAGTCTCAAAAACTGCAATCAAGCGGTCAGTTTGCCTCATTGCACTATTCGCAATCGTCGCGGCAACGAGTGTGGGGGGCATCCGTAAGGCCATTTTAAATTGCAATCCCATTAGTTATGCAAAGCAACCTTCCTACGACGGCTGCTGTGGGGCAGAGATGGTTGAAAATCAGCTGGCCTGCGTCGATTGCAGCGTTGCATGCAACAGCAGGCAAGTAAGTCGTATCAGCCAAGAATCCGGCCTCCTTGCCTCAATCGCGATCCTACGATCTCGATCCTACGATCGCGATCCGAAGGAGGAGCACTGGCCGCGAGTCACGAGGCCTCGAGCAACTATGTAGCCCCACCAACACTCCGATTAGCCGCTGGCTATGCATAACTCTAGCCGCTGCCAAGGTATGCTACAGACGGGCACCGGATGGATGCTCATCTACCCCCCTCACCCTTCACGGCAGCGAGGCACATTCACACGATCTGATGTCTACCGTGGCCAGCAGTGAAGGGAAAAAACGGTAAGGCAATCGAATCACCAGATGGGGGCCAAGGCGGTAGGACAGTGGCAGTCGACGAATCCGCACGTCGATAGTCTTTGCGGCAGGGTCAGATGTATGTCAAAGTGGCCAAAGCAAAAGGCAAAAGCCAGCCGAAGCAACAGCCGAGGGTTGCAAGAGACGGCAGATATCGGGAAAAGTGTCGGGGTTTTTCGGTAACCGAAGGCTCGAGGGCACTCATCCTGCTCACTCGTTGACAAAAGTGAGAGCTCATGGCCAGCGGCTGCGGTGGCAGCCCTTGATTTTGATTGGCAGGCGACTGCCGAGCCTCGGCTGACCAGCGCCGGTAACCGGAGCCAGCTCCTTTGATGAGGGAGCCAATCGCTGTCCAAGCCGGCTCATCCATAAAAAGCCTTTGAGAGCCGGCAGAAAACCAAAAGCAGGCACAGCAGCCGAATGTAGGGAAACTCGTAGGCGACCAGTAATCGAATTACAGGCTGAAATGGCAGACACATGCTGCTGCTGCTGCAGGTACTCGCTTTTTTTTTCAAGTCGTACATTTGAAACGAACCGAGCAGTTGTCGGAGTAGGGGGGGGGCTGCGGGGCGCCGCAGCTGCACGGGACGTCAACAATGGCAACGATAGAGAGAGAGAGAGATTGACGTTGTGCGACTTCGTGCCTCTCACACGCTTAGCCTTGCTTTCCGCTCCCGGCTTCCGCTCCCGGCTGCAGGGGAGGGGGGACAGGCCGGTCCGGGCCGACTGGCTCCGCCGCACGATTCAGGCAGCGCCGGCGGCGTGCCTGCCTGCATTCCACGGGCGCCCGCGCTCTGCCGGACAGCAGTGGCCGCCCCTGTCGAAGGCCGCCACGAAGGACCGAAGGTCACGCAAAAAGAACCTAAGGCCGAGCTCGCGCCGTCGACAGCGAGGTAGATGGCAGAGTCTGAGTGCTGCTGCATCGCAACTGTCGCCCGACTGCCTATCCCGATAAACGGGAACGAGGCTCGAACCTTGCGACGCAGATGCTTCCTGGTAACCACTGGCAGGAAGCACGAGACTTTTTCAGAGCTCAGCTCGCGCCGACGTGCGCCGGCGGCCAGCGCTGCAGCCAGTGGCCGTGGCTCTGCATTCGCTTGGCAACTGCAGTCTCACGCGGCACAGCTTTTGAGGTACGATGCAGGGTGTTGTTGGCACAACAGTGCCTACTGCACGCACACTACATAAAGGCCGAAGAAAGCCTAGTCAGCCTAGGGCTCATGCCGAGCGCTCGATCGGTTCGGAAGCCTCGGCAGCTAACGAATGAATGCCGGGCAAAAGAAGGGGATCAGGAGGAGGAGGTGGGGGAGGGGCAGGTAAAGGCGGGCAGGCAGGCGTGAGGGGAGGGGCAAAGCCAGTGGCCAGCTAGACGACTCTGGCTGCAGAGTGCACATCCAGGTTGAGCAAGGCCAGGCACGCCCGTCCGAATCAAGCGGCACCTGCAACCTTGCGCAGCCTCGTGCTCGCCCTCCGCATCATCGACCCGTGCAGCAGCAGGCATGGCGAGCGGGCGGATTTGCCGCGGCTCGGTTATGGCAAGGCGGAAACGCAACGTGGAAGCAAAGTGAAGGCACAGCGAGCGGACGCTAATTAGCGGCCAGCTCGTGTCTGCCCTTCGACGTATATTTATGGATTGCTGCTTCGATTCGATTGTCGAAACAAGAGAGGGTGTAAGGGATGGTGCTTCTCCTCTGGTATTTCCGGTGGTAGCTCCGCTTCGAGTCGCCCAGCAAGCTCTCCCTACCACTCCAACCTTATAGTCATCAAGCCCGTTATAACATCAGCAGCCAACCTTATAATGAGCCTACAGACGTTAGTTCAGTAATGCAATAAGCCCCTAATAATACGTGACATGATTAGTGATGATGTTAGCCGTGACTGCGAGACCTGGTTCAAATCGACCAAGTAGTGCCCGACTATAAAAGGCAGCACCCCTACGGACTTACCTTTCTTTCATAGCCTAAGATCAGTTACAATTGGTAGCGGAGCAGCTCCGCTGTCTCCGCTTGACAAGAGCTCAATTTCAAGCAGCTGGCAGACATCTCGAAGCAGTCTTTTGAAGCCTTTATACTCCCAAAAGCAAGCAGCCAATGGTGGCCCATAACAATACATCAAATAATACACTATGCCCACGTAAGGAACCAAGATGTAGAACTGTTTTCGGATATATTGCTATCTTATTTTGATTCTGTGTTGCAGAAATCATCCCTTGCTCGTACTAGGTGATTTTAAGATCACGTTGATCACTCATCTGAACCTCCAAGTTCGAAATTTTGTCGATTCACTAATTCGTTTATTTTCTTGTGGTTAGTGCCGGTCCCGCTCTAAACTATGAAAACTCAATGCAACATGCTACGGTGACTGCTTGCTGTCAACTTCTACTGCTACCAAATTCTGCACATCCGACCACATACAGATCTCTTTCTCCCTGCTGTGTCTGTACCTTTGGCAGCAAACAAATTACCGCGATTGGCAAACTCTTAATTAAACACCCGACCTGGAAGCTGTTTGCAAAAATACGTCCTTGCCCCTTCTGCTCGATCTCCACATGGAGTAGCCCTCAAAGGAGAAATGCTATGAAAACCTCGCCGATAGTCTGAAACGAGTTTGTTCGCCCAAAAAAAAGCACAACGCATGCCGTCGCCCAGAAAACCTCAGGCTTACTGCTGCCCCTCGACTGACACGGACTACTAAACGAAAGCTTGAAAATGCAACACACAAGATCGGGGCTGACGACTGAGGTGAGGCCAAGTCTAGTTCATACAAGAACAAGGTAGAATCACAGGTGCACAGCCCAAACACGCTATCGACGACCATCAGCCATCACCTTCACCTTCACCGAGAGCCCAGATTAGCAGCTTACCTTACCGGCGATCGATGATTAGCGATCTAGCAGATCGTTTTTTTCTAGCTCTTTGTCAGCAAGATGGATACAAATCAAACGAGTTCATACCCAACGCAACATCGCTGCTTCTGGACTTGCGTGTACCTTGCTTCAACTCAACACCCACATTTACGCCTACCACTAATAACGGCATCTCGAAGTTTATATTTCAGCTGAGAAGACTGCTAGGCTTTTGAACCCCAAAACGACTGTTATACTTAAGAGATACCTCGAATTGCCGTTGCCCTATAAAATTAACATATACGAACCTATTGGCAAGGACCGGGTCCCCGAAAAGGCACCATGCTCAAAGTGAATTAGTTAATTACTTTCTAGAAAATAGTCAAAATCATAGGAAAACGAGAACAAGTTCGTGTTCAGTTCAGTACCCGTCATGTTAAAAACTGAGGACTCCAACGCCATTTCTGCATCCGCTCACGGCGCCGTGCACAGAGTTCGCTAAGGTAAAACTGGCCGTTGGTGTCGAAATGCCGAGGGCAAAGCCCGGGGCGCCCGAAGACCCCTCCCCCCTCGCTCTACAGCAGCCTGGCCAGATCTCACTCATGTCCTTCTTAGCCAACAAAATTAGAGAATAAAAATTGAACTCTGATCGCGATACAGCTTTATTGACCAAAAAGAAGACGATTGAGCCTATAAGGAGGTCCATCTGACTATTATTCGTGGCATTAAAGAGTTTTGTGAGACCCAGGTCCCCGCCAATAGGTTCACATGTCCTTAGCCTTAGCTATTGCCCAGACTCTCTCCAACAGGCTCTTGTTAGGCAACTCATTAAAAAATCAATATAACTAGACCAAGAGTATTTAATCAAGCAACTTTCAAAGTCTCCCTATTGCCATTCCAATCAAAGGCTCTGGACGGAGTAGTGTCAGACCAGTCAAATAAAAACAATACACCAAATCTAGAAGGTTAGATCCAGTGAGCTTCCAGAGCACATCACTCCACAGTCAGCACTGCTGGGAGTGCTTAACCACCAGAAGCGTGATGCAGGAGTGTGACACAGGAGTGTGATTCAAGAGTGTGACATGGGATAATGATACAAGTTCGATTCAATTGATCACCAAGTTCTTCTAGAGGGTGTCTCATCTCACCTCGGTACCAATGGCACTGAACTACAATGGCTTGGCTCGTATCTCAGTGGGATATTTCATAGAGGTTATACGTCGATTGGCAAAAACCATCGTGGGAGCCTTTAAAGTGAGGGCAACTCCAGGGATCTTCGCTTGGTCGACTAAATTTTACAATTTATAGTTGGCCTTCTGCTGACGTAACCTCCAAGCACAACCACTAGTCGAGTGCTATGAAGGATTGCCTACGGCACGACTCGAAGAGCAAGCACCTTATCCCAAGGCAAAGAGACCAGCATATCAAACTCACTCAGCTCAATGCACACGACCGAATCTCTCTCTCCCAGGCGGTGGCTAGCAGCTTTTTTGTTGAATAAAAGTCCCCACAACGATAAACACACAGCACTATTCCAGCTGGGCTTTTGCAACGTAATTGTTTTTAAAGCAATTAAAAAACTAGAACAATATAATAAACATTTAAATTTAACAGTTAGCAGGATTAGGATTTCTCAGTTAGACAGATCCAGCCAAAAATTCTGGACAACTTCTAAGGAATTCTGCAGCAGGAGTGGAGTAACGCGGGATCGCGCAGCATGCTTATCGGGCTTGATGCCAACTAGACTGCCGGCAATCATTGGAAAATCCGAGATTTTTAGCATTGGGCCATTAAAGATCTGAAATGAAACGTGCAAATGGTTGGTGCTGCAGTGAAATCGGCCGGTCAGTTGCAAGCGACAACTAGGGCAACCCTTTTGACAAAGCCGATCCTTAAAGATGCTGTTATACTGACATTGTATAACAGCAATGTAATACAATAAAGATGCTGTTATCATGTATGTATCATGCCCAGAGCAATGCTATCAAGGGAAGCTATCAATGAACGACGAGAAATTAGGAACCGCAAGCTGCACAATGGCATTCTGCGGCCAGGACAAGAGAAGGAAGTGAAGTGTCAAAGGAACAGGAAGGGTCAAAGGCCAGGGAACAAGGTGCTACACAAGGAATTGAAACTGCGTTTATTGACCGTGTAGCATCTTGACCGAAATGAGGGGCGGAACTTGCAAAACGACAAAGAACGTTGACGGCATTAGGCCAAGAAGAAAATGATTGTTCAAGCGACTCGCGGCTTCAATGACGGCTAGGGCCACGATATTGGCAATTATTGCAGCTTGAATAGCCAACAAGCAGACGACGATTGCTTGGCCACAAAGTAACTACTTCAGTATCGAGCCGGTGCATCGGATCGCTATTCGGATGCTCATCGGAATCACCGAGCCATCTAGATCAGATTCTGCTAGATGCATCTAGATCAGATTATATTCCACGTCAGCAATTAAGAGCTATTTCCTTTAGGGTAAAAGTTGAGAAAATACTGAGAGAAGATACTAGTGCAGAGCATAGTAACAGATTGAGCCTAATCTATCTCTAGACACTTTCTAGGCTAGCAGTCATCTTTGAATTGGAGATGAATTTCAGGATGAGGTCACTCGTGATCGCCTCGAATACAAACACTGAGTTGCTACACGGAATTGAGGGAGAGGAGTCCCATGTGGGTGCTACTGAGGGACGTCAAGTGAGTCAAGTGAGGATGCCATTTACTTAGACATGGACTCTATGATCTTGTCTATCTTACTGACAAAGAAGTTAGAGAAGCAATCACCTAGATCACCACAAGGATCACCGCCAAAGTATCTGACCTAGGAGTGGTTTACAAGATGGTTGATGGCAGACGTAAGCATTGTTGGATTGTGCATATGTGATTCCAAAATATTTTTTTCTTCTTTTAGAAGCTAGACTTGTTACAAAAATCAAATATTTGTTTAGGGTACTTTTCAAGAAAAGACGAGCATGTTTCAAATGGGACTGGAAGTTTTGACTTTTTCCACGCACAAGTAAAGCATTAAATATTGAGTATGCAAACCATGTCTAATCAGAAGGTAAATTGGAAGCAACATACCTACAAATAAAATAATTACCAATGTCTGCATTACATGCGACTTGTGTTCCAACTTGCAGAGCCTTGGTAAATTGTGATGTATGTTTTGCAGCTTGTTGAAGTATATGCTTGTAACTTTTCAGCAGCTTCATTCACAGTGAAAGGCTTTGAGCCTTGATTTTTATTTTAACTCGGCCAGTAGAGCAAGGAACTACATGAAACTTTCAATGTCAGTTCAGCTCTGCTTGCACACCACTTTAGTAGTTCACTTCTAATAATAATAATAATAATAATATTGCACTTGATAAAGCGCCCTCAGAGAACTTAATCTCTTTCTAGGCGCTTTACATTTGCTGCAAAGTGATACGCAATAGAATAGAATACTTCTGATTTTGATTGGACAAGACTTGCTATATATATATATATATATATATATATATATATATATATATATATATATATATATATATATATATATATATATATATATATATATATATATATATATAAGTCATCAAATGTTCTCGAACTTGAAACTCGGAAATCACATACATGTAAAGCAAATCTTATTTTATCTTATTTATGAAGTGGAGGCATGGCCTCCAAGAGTTTAGAAGTTGATTAGGGAAGTGTGCTTCGATCCAAGTACTACACGGAGCAAGGACATTTAGTTGAATTCGAAGTGCCGGAAGGCAGGGAGGGATGTTTAATAAGCCAAAGGCTGATCAGCTGCACGAATCGATTTGTCGTGACAAACCGGGCGTCTCCTCCTCTCGTAAGTGTGACAACAGCAGTTAACACACTGTTTTTGCCTAATAACAACAGGATCCATATTTTCGGCAGAGCATGTAAGGCCGAGCTTACATATTAAGAAAAATAATGTTTTTGTAAACTGCCTTAAGAGAACCAAATCTCTATCCAGATGCTTGACAACTCGCTTCGCAAGAGAAGCAATGACCACGAGTGACTTGCATGCCATGTGATATCACGCTTACTCGAGCATGCAAAAGCTCACGCGTGTGTATCATGCTTAGGCCAGCATGCAAATGCCCATGTAAAAGAAGAAACTTGGGACCATGGGCTAGTAGGACCCCAGTAGCCTGGAGTCAGTAAAGTTACGTTTACACTCTTTTCTTCTCATGACTTGCCTCCTAGCTAGGGCGTTTACACGACAGACTTAGTACTCAGCCCACGACTGATTTGATGGCCAACTTAGTCTTAGTCCTGCCCACAGCCAATCCGTAAGGCTAGTATGAAAGAGATTTTCCCGGAAGGACGCCAAAGTAACACCAGGAGAGGTTCGCCGATGCAGCCGTCATTGTAGAGTAGTATGCGAAGAATATAAATTTAAGGAAGATAAGCATTTTAAAAAGCTTTTTTTTTTGGAAAGAAAGCAATACCAAGTAATGTGCATCGTTACGGGTTTGTTGGTGGATTTGATAAACCGGGGTATTCTACGCAGAATAAGCTGAAGCATTGGCTACAACTCATGAGCATCCCATATTCAAGGACTTGCTCTGACCGCCTCAATATACTCGAGCCTACGAACGTCAGACATTTTTATTTTGGCCGTGGGGTGCATGTGACAACCCCCCCCCCCCCCCCCCCCCCCCCCCCCCACCACCACCCCCACCACCACCCACCCAGCCCCCCCCCCCCGGTTTTGATCGGTCGGCTGGACCAACGTGGAGCCGAAACGTTGAGACATATTCTCCTTCTGATGAGTCTGCAGGCTTGGCTCCCCCAAAATGAATGTTGTGCCGTATGATGACGTAGTTGCCCAAATCTATAGGAAATCGGTCCAAAATCTGTGGGAAAGCCGGCCGTGTAAACGCAGCTTAGCACCCGCTGAAACCAGGCTCGGGTAAGCATTCAAAGCAGGCAGGGGAAAAAGTGGTGAGTGCACTCTCAAACTGGGTGTAAGACGACAGCAACTCATAAGCACGTGGCCCATTTTTCATCCAACTCACTCCACACAGGCGATTAGACACCGGAGCATTCGCACGACTCGCAACTCGCGGCAACTGCCTGGCTTCGGCAAGCCTGGAAGGCACTGTCAACGTGTCAACGTGCGAAGTGCCCCACCCACCCCCTCCCCGGCGTCACCAGCTAGGAGGACTGACCATCCGGTCTGACCCCCATCAGGAAGCTCAGACGCAACACGTGACCGTATTGAACGAGCCACATCCATTAGCTGCTCGGCTCTGTCTCTCTTCGCCACCCCCTGTCACGCTGCGCGCATCGTTTCTTTTTCAGAAGGCAATTTTAATCGCCACGAATCGCCTCTTGCGTTAGCCACCTCGATTAGGCTGGCATGCCAGGCGTCGAATAACCGGCGATGATTTCAGAAAGACGCTCTGCTGGGCACTACGCCATCGCAAACAGCGGCGTTAGTCCCTTGGTCGTCACCACAGACGACCTGCATGGCAGCAGCTGCACAGCCAGCGGCCGTCCCAGAATAACCGAACCAAAACCCAAACCAGGCCAGCTTCGCAGCAACCGACGTGGCGACGGCTTACCTCGCATATGGCGGCAACCGCTCCCGTGCGCTCTGCGCTCGGCTGCTCGCCGTCACCGACCGGAAGGGGCAGCGTCAGCGAGCTCAGCAGCGCGCGATTTCCGGCCGAATGCTCGATCAGGTTGACGAGGAGGCCGAGGCCCTGCAGCGGCAGCAAGGCACGAGCACGTGTCACTCTCGGGCTCACGTGACCGGTTGCAACCCCCCCCCCCCGAGGCCGGGTAGCGGCATCGGCTGAGGAGGAATGGAAGCAACGGTTCCAAGCGAACGCAAGCGCCGGTCAAGACTCAGGGCGGCCGCACGGAACTCTCAATGACTCTCGAGGCAACCAGCGAGAGCCCACCAACGGCAGCACGCTCACGAGAGCCGCCCAAGCTGCATCGGCCGCCTGCTGCGGCAGCGGCTGGCATCTGCAGCCTTGGCCTCGCAAAGGAAGGCGCGGCCCGCCGCTCGCGCCCAGAGCAGCCAAGCAGAGAGGGCGCGCCGCCGCCGCCGAAGCACACACTCACCAGGACGAAGACGTCGAATCTCTGCTCGGACGGCAGACGCTGCGGGCAGCGCAGGACGCAGCACACACAGCGCTCGATGAGGGACCCGTAGCTGCCGGCACGTTTACTTCCGGAGACTGCGTGGGCGGAGGACACCAGATAGCGGCGTCAGGCCAGCAGTTGACACAGGCAGGCAGGCAAGCGGGCGCAGGTTAAGGAGGAAAAACGTTCGAGGAGCTGGCAGAGCTGCCCGCAGGTGGCCTGTGCGTGATGTCGCACGAGGAAGGGGAGTGAGTAGTGGCCCCCCCTTGACAGTCGGCCAACCAAGGGCCGGGTAGCCGACATATAATAATAATAATAATAATACACTCAATAAAGCGCCCTCAGATGAGTCAATCTCTTTCTAGGCGCTTTACATTTGCTGATATCCAAAATCCTGCACCACCACTGAGATCCTGCACCACCACTGAGAGCAGTAAGTCGCAAGCGCTCGGCCAACTCCGACAGCACACGTCCGAACACGATTTGAAACTGCTGCTGTTGCTCTCATGTTGCTCACACACACGATATGGCCCCGTGGTCAAGGTGCTTGCCTTTAAAGACCAAGGTCGAGGTGAAATTATTTGATAACCAAGGTGGTAGAATCAAGCCACACGGCTTATGCGTAGCGCCTGAATAGAGATTAAGTTTTATATTCGTCTGTAACTCCACTAAGCCATAAAGCCTATGTGGGTGTTACGAAGGAGAGTTTTGTACAGCACACTCACAGCCAAAGCGGCTTTCAGTATGCAGTCGGTGGCCAACGGACTTCATCTCACCCAACAAAGAGAAAGTGAGAAGCATAGCAGAGCCAGGAGAGCAGTTGAGCTAGTGAGTAATCTGGAAATAGCAGCTCGGGACTGCAGAAAAGGATGAGCCATAGTCGGCAGCAGTAGAGTAGTTTTAGTTGCTTAAAAATCTCGGAAGTGGGTTCCACAGCCTAGGCCCTAAAGAGCTAAAGCTTCTGTTGCCAACGGACTTAAAGCCGAGGACTGGAACAGCTAAATTATCATCCATACAGGACCTGAGGGCACGAGGAGGCAGAAAGGTTTGCAGCAGTTTAGCTACAAACGAAAGAGCCAAGCCGTGGCAGGCCTTGTGGGTCAGCATAAGAACTTTGCTCTGTATTCCTTGATCAATCAACCGGCAGCCATCCTAGCTCTTTTAGCAAACGAGACACGTAGTCAAGCCTCTGGGACTTGAAGACTAGCCTTGCAGCCATTATCATAGTCAGCTGCAGTGGCCTAGTCGCTTCTTTGGTAGCCCGGCCAAAAGGGAATTACAATAATCAAGCCGAGACAGAACTAAGGAGCTAGTTACATTTCTTGCAAGCCCCTGTGGAAGACAGCTCCTAATCTTAGATAAAGATCGGACATGATGGCTAGCTGTAGAAGCAGTCTTCTTTATGAAGCTTTTACAATCTAGGCAGCAGTCATAAACGACACCTAAATTTCGAGCACGTCGTGATGGTCGCACAACAGCATCACCTATTAGAAGAGGAAAGGTTTCTAATCCAGCCACGCGCATAGGGCGTCCTATGAGCAGCAGTTCGGTTTTATCGTCGTTTAGTTTCAACAAGTTTTCCGACATCCAGGATCGAATGTTGGCAAGGCAAACATTCAGTTTATCAGTCGCTGCAGCAGATTCCGACGGTTTGAATGACAAATACAGCTGAGTATCGTCAGCATAAAAGTGATATCCTATTCCATGGGCCTTAATCACTTTTCCCAGAGGTTGAGTATAAATGGAGAACAGCAAGGGACCGAGGATGGACCCTTGAGGGACTCTGCAGGAGACCCGTCTCGTGTGTGAGACCTGACCCGTCTCGTGGATGAGACTTGACCCCCACACGACACGGATTGAAGACGATCATACAAGCACGATTTGAACTATGCCAGTGCCACGTTTGCCAGACCGATCGTTGTTCTCAATTGTTCAAGTAGGACAAGTAGGATATCATGATCAATGGTGTCGAAGGCCGCTGACAGATCTAGCAGAGCCAGGGCAGTGACATTCACGTCATCGGTGCCACATAGAATGTCCTTGTTAACATGGAGGAGAGCCGTTTCAGTGGAGTGCTGCCTCTTGAACCCAATTGAAATGCTTCTGACATTTCATTCTTTTAAATATGTGCTACCAGCTGCTTAGCGAGAATTTTTTTCAAGAATCTTTGACAAGAAAGGAAGAAAGGAAACTGAGCGATAGTTTGCAAGGACCTCTGTATCTAATCCAGGCTTTTTAAGTATCGGTCTAACAATTGCTGATTTGAAGGACTTGGGTACGACCCCTTTTCCAAAAGAAGCATACAAAATCGCGTTTATGGCAGGGCTAAGTTGGGCTGCCTGTGAAGACTACAGAGATGATGGTATACGGTCTTCAGTAGACGAGCTCTTTTTACTAGACCTTATTAAGGTAGCCAGATCACATGCAGAAACCTCGGAAAACCTTTTAAGGAAGGTCACAGGTTGTGATTCCACAATTGCTTTACTCGGATGGGGCTTTATGGAGGCACGAATGAGCACAATTTTTTCAGTGATGAAGGCTGAAAACTTTTCGGCTGAGCCATTAATATCCAAGAATTCAGTACTCTCAGCATTGGCCAGTAAATTGCCTACCGTCTTGTAAATTAGTTTGAGGTCCGACTGGTAGGAATTCAGTTTTCGAGTGACAAAAGAAGCCCTGGCTTTTGTAAGCTTCCGGGAGTAAACTCGAAGGAAGTAATTGAAATTGACTAGATCTGCATCAGACCCCGACTTCTTAAAACGACGTTCAAGCCTGCGCTTAACACGGGCATCTTTTGAAGTTTCTTGTAAATTGAAAGGAATGTCCACGACTCTGTACACGGATAAAATGAGAGCGAGCATGCTTGTCAAGAGCACTCCCGAGTGTCATGTTCATTGCACCAGTAAGGGTATCGAGGCTGTCGGTCGAGTCTGGGTGCAAATCAAGAAGACCTGCCTCACATATAATAATAATAATAATGCACTTGATAAAGCGCCCTCAGAGAACTCAATCTCTCTCTAGGCGCTTTACATTTGCTGCAAAGGGAAATGCAATTGAATGGTGAGTAATATCATGCTTGATAAACAAACATCCCATCTCGACTTCTGCAACTCACACTTTACTGGTCTACCGGCCTGCGCAGTCAGGCGCTTAACAGTTGGTGTAAAACTCTGAAGCTAGCTAGGCTCGACCCAAAAGGTAACACGTATTGTGTCAACAGGTACATATGGTTAGCAGTGACATGCACAGTGTCAGCACAGCATAAGCACACAAGCGACAATGCAAATACATTTGCATAGTATCCACAGAGAACTTCATCTCTTTGTAGGCATTTTGCATGTGCTGTAAAGGAAGCATAATCAAACGGTTAGGTGCGGCATTTACAATGTCAACAAGAAAAACATGGTTGGGGCAACATGCACAGCATCAACATGTAAATGTGGTTGGTGGCAACATGCACAGTGTCAGCACGCATAAGCACATTAAGGATAAATCACAAGGACCCATTAAATGCTGTCAAAAGAATTTTGTAAAGTCGAGTGGGGTGTGTGTCGTGACGTCAGTCACGAGTGAGTTCCAGGCTTTGGGAGCATAAGAACTTAAGGTACGGTCTCCAAAGGATTTGAGGTTCGTACCAGGTAAACGACTTGATTCAGAAAAGCAGGTGGCATGATGCCTAGTCTGATGGGAGAGTAGTTCTGATAGGCAGGCTGGAGCCAGAGAATGACGAGAACTAAAAGTGAGTGACAAAACGTTGAAGTCGATATGCCGCTTGACTGGTAGCCATTGCAGGTCGGCTAGAAGTGGTGTGATATGGTAACAGCTATGCTCATGACAGACAAGCCTAGCTAGCTTCAGAGTTTTGCACCAACTGTTAAGCGCCTGACTGCACAGGCCGGTAGACCAGCAAAGTGTGAGTTGCAGAAGTCGAGATGGGATGTCATAAAAGCATGGACCAAAGCAAAGGTAGGCAATTTCTGGAGCCCTACAACACTGCGACTATAGTTGCAAAACCCACGCAATCAAGGCCGCCTTATCAAGTGCTGCACTGGACACATGCTGAATGCCAAACGAGCAGAAGAGACTCGGGGCAGTCGAGAACCATCGAGCATCAGACGGCAGTCGCTTCCTTTTGCATCAGCTGCATTTGTAAGGAAGGTCCTGCTTTCGTTTCTTGATGATTATACTTCAGGTGCAAACTATTATTATTATTTATCATATTACTTCATTATTTATATTATATTACTTCAGGTGCAAACGAGCTGCTTACACAGAGAGCTCGTGCTGATGCTGCACTGCATTCCCAGACTGACTTAAAAAATTGCTACCCCAACGCATTAGTGACTGGAGACGGAACAGTGGGTTTTTCGGTGCACTCGCATCTGTCACGGCTTTACTGCATGCAACACGATTGCAGGACCCGAAGTTTAACCTGCCTAGCTCCAAAACCTAGATGCCATACGGATCTGTAAGCCAAGGTGAGTGGCTTACTCGTTTTACAGCATCGAATTTCAACAATCTCGGCTCTGCACAGATTTCCCACCAGAAGCCACAAGCTCGCGGGCTTGCTGCTTCGAGCTGCGGTGCGACCAGCGCAGCAGGATCACGTGGTCGCACCGCACACGATCATCACGTGGCAGGATCACGCTCGTCTATGGCTTCCTTTCCTCGGCGATGCAAAGGGCGTGAGCACATGCAAATGCAGGAGAAGTCCACTGTCTTTCCAATCACGACCACGAGAAAATAACTGCAGCTTACCAGAAGGCACGAGCAATGTTCGGCGTGCCCAAGCAATTCATCATGTTCATACTGACACATAGTTCAGGGCCTTGACCCACACTTGTGGTCAAGACCGAAATATATCACCTCAAAAACAGCATAAATCAACAACTACGCCAGTCATAAGTGGCATATCTGTGAGAGGAAACCTGGCTGTGACTGGTACGAAACGGTTTCTACTTGCACGGCTGCATCTGACAAGAGTCACGTGTCATGTCATGTGACCTAGGCACGACGACCTATTATATTCCTTCCTTCTTTGGCAAGAGGAAAACCGAAGCAACTGTCACAGCAGCAACTTTTTGGCATAAGAAATGGTTTCCACCCTCAAAGCTCAAGCGCTCCAGTGACTAACATTTTAAGGATTTGTTAACACATTTTTGCATAGAAAGAACTCAAATGAATTGCTCGGCGATGGGACTCGGTGCGATTGCACGACACTGCATTCCAAATACCACAAGTGTTATGCGAACACGATGTCATTCATGCAAGAAAGGATGGCTCCAAGACACCCAAGACATAACAGCTAGCACTGAGTTCATGCAGACATTAAGACGATGTTTTGTTTATTAGTTACGGCATTTCACCTGGGCACGAGTGAGCAAACAGAAAAATGTAGTGCTCACGAATGAGGAGGAGCACCGGCCTGGCTTAGAACCACGGAGGGGGCGTTGCCCGGCTGTCTGGCATTGCAAAAAAGCCACAAAAGCCGGCCAGCATGGCATGACTCACCATTGTCATGAGTGAGATTCAGTAAAAGTCGAAGGGTCGACAACAGCGTTTGCAAAACGGTGCTGCTGAACTTAGCCTCGTCAGATTCCGCTGCATCTGCTGCTGTAGGAGCACAGATCGTGGTCTCACACAGCGACAGCATCCTGAACGCACGGGTAGCAACATAGTCTGAGCTGAACGAACTTCACACCGGCTTTCTCCGCAACAGCCCCGCTAATTGATTGCCGCCGTTTTCTTGGCAACCGAGCGAATGCCGAAAGGCCCTTGGAAGGGCCTTTCGGCATTCGCTCGCAGTGACCAATACGCCGCCGCTTTCCCTAGTAGCTTCCAAACAGAGGCACGGAAATTAAATAGCTACGCATAACGTAGAGTGTCTGCAAGTGGAAGGAGAGGGACACATCAACCATTTGGGTGCCAAATATTGCAGCACCAATTAGGGTCCAAAACGAAAATGAACAAGTCTGCAGCACACAAGGCGAAGAGAGGACAAGCATGCAGGCCAGCATGCTCGCACCATATACAGGATGTCACCCATCGAAGCACGCAGCCACCGAGACAGGACACTAGCGACACCAGCAGACACAGTCAATATGATACGTCTCGTTAGACAATGCAGGAATCTGACATGCAAAAACGCCTTCGCCTAGCTCCAGCCGCATGCACAAAACGCATAAAGCAGCGGAATGCCAATGGCGTGACGCCAAGCACGTCGCAGGCAAAGCCGATCGAACGTGAGAGTAGAGAGAAGGGGGCGTGATTTATTTGCGAATGCAAGAACAACCCGGCTTCTGGGCACGGCCGTGCATCATAGTGCATCATCATCGTAGCTCGGAAGTCACCAACGGACGTGCAACGAGTAAACCAACCGGGCACAAGCGGCACTTACTTGCACAGCGACGAGATGATAGCCCCGTCTTCGTAGGATATAAGGTAGTCTTGGTTCTCGGTGTTGAGGAAAGTAACCTGGGATGCAAAGCACACAAGGCATGATGCTGATGGCGAACGATAACAGACGACAGATGGCGAGCCACAGGGCAATGCGCACAGCAAGAGCGGCGGACACGCACGATCAGCTACCTACGGAGCAGCTACCTATGTCGCGCCTGCCTCGCTCGCTCGACATGGCGAGAATGGTGAGCGAAGAGGGAGCTGCAGAGAGGAGGGAGGCACTGGAGCACAGAGCTCAGGCACTCGAGAGCAGAGGCACTGGGGGCAGCTGAGGCGAGAGCCAGGCAGCCACTGCAGCGGCAGATCGCTCAGCAGGCACGCCCCTGGACGATCCTGGCGGTTGCATGCGGACGCGCTGACAATCGGGCAGCTTTCAAAAGGGCAGACTCTCACGTTCTCCAGCACTCGCAGGCACCGGCAAATCTTCTGCAAGCGATCGGCCGCTGGCGGAGCGAGGCGACCACCACCATCGGCGGCCGACAGACTACTCTCGCAGTCTGAAACTGGAAGCAAAAATGGCTGAAGAGTGAGGTGACGTCAGCAGCAGCAGCAGCGCGAGCAGAAGGTCTGCAATGCATTCGAGTGCCCCACACAAACCCTACGGTGGCCGGAAGCTGCAGGCGTCCCCGGCGCAGCCAGGGAGTGCTCTGCCCCTGCAGCAGCTGTGCTGCAGCTATTCTTGTCAAATGTAATGTATCTCCGTCTATAACTCCACAAAGACATAAGAGGGTGTTTTACAGGAGAGTTTTGTATAGAGCACTCACAGCCTACGGGGCTTTCGGTAGCCAACAGACTTCATCTCACGAAACAGAAACAAAGAGAAAGTGGGAAGCATATCAGAGTCAGGAGAGCAGTTGAAGTGGTGAGTAGCATGGAAGTAGCAGCTCAGGACCGCTGAAAAGGATGAGCCATAGTCGGCAGCAGGAGAGCAGTTTTAGTTGCATAAGAATCTCGGAAGTGATTTCCACAGCTTCGGTCCTGAAAAGCTAAAGCTTCTGTTGCCAACGGTCTTTAAGCCGAGGACTGGAACAGCTAATTTATCATCCATACAGGACCTGAGGGCACGAGGAGGCAGAAAGGTTTGCAGCAGTTTAGCTACGAACGAAAGAGCCAAGCCGTGTCGGGCGTTGTGGGTCAGCGTAAGAACTTTGCTCTGTATTCGTTGATCAACCGGCAGCCATCCTAGCTCTTTTAGCAAACGAGACACGTAGTCAAACCTTTGGGACATGAAGACTAGCCTTGCAGCCATATTCATAGCCAGCTGCACTGGCCTAGTTGCTTCTTTGGTAGCCCGGCCAAAAGGGAATTACACTAATCAAGCCGAGACAGAACTAAGGAGCTAGTTACATTTCTTGCAAGCCCCTGTGGAAGACAGCTCCTAATCTTTGATAGGGATCGAACATGATGGCTAGCTGTAGAAGGAGTCTTCTGAATGAAGTTTGTAAAAATTGAGGCAGTTGTCGAAAATGACACCTAATTTAGAGCGCGTGGTGATAGTCGCACAATAGCATCACCTATTAGAAGAGCAAAGCTTTTTTAATCTAGGCACACGCTTGGGGTGTCCTATGAGCAGCAGTTCGGTTTTATCGTCGTTTAGTTTCAACAAGTTTTCCGACATCCAGGATCGAATGTCGGCAAGGCAAGCATTCAGTTTATCAGTTGCTGCAGCAGATTCCAACGGTTTGAATGACAAATACAGCTGAGTATCGTCAGCATAAAAGTGATATCCTATTCCATGGGCCTTAATCACTTTTCCCAGAGGTTGAGTATAAATGGAGAACAGCAAGGGACCGAGGACGGACCCTTGAGGGACTCTGCAGGTGACTCGTCTCGTGTGTAAAACCTGACCCCCACACGACACGGATTAAAAACGATCATACAAGCACGATTTAACCATGCCAGTGCCTCGTCGGCCAGACCGATCGTTGTTCTCAATCGTTCAAGTAGGACATCACGATCAATGGTGTCGAAGGCAGCTGACAGATATAACAGAGCTATGGCAGTGACATTCCTGTCAACGTTGCCACGTAGAATGACTTTGTTAACATGGAGGAGAGCTGTTTCAGTGGAGTGTTGCCTCTTGAACCCTGAAATGTTTGTGGCATTTCACTCTTTCAATATGTGCTACCACTTGCTTAGCGACAATTTAAAAAAACGCGCCTCGTGATTGGGCTAGCAGGTCCGGCTGATGATTGGATGCAAACGCATTGGCACAATAACCAATGGCAGCAACAACAATTGCAGCAGCAACAACAGCAGAAGCAGCAGCAACAACTAGAAGTCTTTTGTCAACAAGAATGAGGCCATCCCCTCCCCTATCGCTTCCCACTTTCTCTTTGCTGCGTGAGGTGAAGTCTGTTGGCTACTGAATGCATACCGAAAGTATCTTGGGCATCTGAGTGCGCGACGGAAAACGCGCCTGCATAACACCCACATAAGTTGTGGAGTTAAAGACGGAGATGCATAACACAACGGTCCGCCAAGCAACCCCCTTTACCTTCCCCCACCGTTGTTTTGCCAATAGGCAAACCTCCATCACAGCCAGAGGTGCTGCCGGAAGTACAGTTAGAGGTGCTGAGGAGGAGAAGGAGAGGAGGCAGGGAGCTTGGCCGCCCGAGGAAGAGGAGGAGGAGGAGGAGGCTGCACCATTGCTGCGGCGTCCTACCTGCATCCACGATGTGGTCGAGCCCGCCGAGCAGTCTCAACTCCTCCTTGAACCAGTCGCCGGCGCGACGCGACGTCAGGCTGAGCAGAGACTCCATGGCAAGGTGAGCGGCCTGCCAACGGGAGGTGCGCGAGGCGGCTCACGTCACACCGGTCGAACGCGAGCGGCGATTCCGGCCGCGTCATTCGAGCGTGCTCGCGACAAGTGAGATATGCACCAGCGCGGCAGCAAGCAGTGTCAAGCTTGACACGCTGCATCTCTCATCACACGCAAATCTCGTCGCGCGACAAGCAGCGCATCCGGCGACAGGGGTAGGAGTCACGACCGCGACAGGCCGGGCCACTTCACCAGCACCAAACAGGGATTCGTCAAAAAAGTACGCTATTTAAGTCAATAATGGTCAGTGCAGGTTTGACTTTAAAGCTCAAATACTTTGCTTGAAGGTTATTGCTAGTGGCAGCTAGATAGCGACCCTACTCAAACAGATAGTGCCAATGAAGTGGTTTTGGACGTTTATCATTGTTTGGTGCTATTGAAGTAGCCCGGCCAGTCGCCTGATTTGAACCCCATAGAACGACCGTGGAGCGATGTCGACGGCGGCTGAGGCGTGGTATTCGGCCTACATCAGCTGCCGACCTTTTCAGAAAAAATCTCTGGCTCGCTGGAATGCGCTACAGCAGAAGAGACGATGCAGATGCTCGTGGTCTCTATGGCGGACACGACAAAGGAGGTCGTAAAGAATTGTCACAGGATGACATCACACTAAACACACAAATACCAGCAACGCGCACGTGCTTGTTTCTGGGTTGTAAATAAATATTTTCGCATGCACCAAATAACTTACATATGCATGGCAGTGTAGAAAAACTCAACTTATTTTCCAAACGAATTTACAGCCACATCATCGGCGGCCCATAATGCTAAGATTGTTTGCGCCTGCCTGTAAAACCCTAAGCTTGAAGGACTTTCCTCAGCCAACCCAAGCTAGCTATGTGATGCAATGTAATGGATCTCCGTATGTAACTCGATTAAGTCACAGCGACTATGTGGATGCTACGAAGAAGAATTTTCTATAGCCCACTCACAGCCTAAGCAGCTTTCGGTAAGCATTCGGTCGACCGACAGACTTCATCTCTACCAACAAAGAGAAGGTGAAAAGGACAGTGCTGAGTCATGCGGGCGGTAGAGGTAGTGAGTAGCATTAAACTACCAGCTCAGGACTGCTAGAAAGGATGTCCCATAGACAGCCACCGGAGAGTAAATGTCGTTGCAAAAGAATTGTGGAAGTGAGTTTCAGTCTGGGAAATGCACAGCAAAAGCTTCTGTTGCCAACGGTCTTTAAGCTGAGGAGTGGAACAGCTAATTTATTGTCGTAGAGAACCTGAGGGCACGAAGAGGCTGAAACTGGCGCAGTAGTACAACTAGGTATGAAGGAACCAAGCTGTGGCAGGCCTTGCGGGTCAGCGTAAGAAGTGTACTCCGTATCTGTTGATCATCCGGAAACCATTGAAGTTCCTTTAGCAAAGCCGACACACGGTCAAACTACTGAGATTTGTTAACTAGCCTAGCATAGCATCACCGGCTGCAGTGGCCTAGTGGCTTTTTTGGTTGCCCAGCCAAAACGGAATTACAATTATCTAGCTGAGATAGAACTAAGGAGCTAGTTAATAGCTTTTGCAAGCCACAGTGGTAGAGAGTCACTAGTCTTAGATACAAATTGAAGGTGACGGCTAGCTGTGGACGCAGTCTCCTTAATGAAACTTTCAAAATTTGGCAGACACCTACATTTCAAGCACAGCGGCACAACAGCATCTCCTATTCCAAGAGCAAAGTTTTCCAGTCCAGCCATACGCTTGGAGTGTCCTACGAGTAGCAGCTCTGTTTTATTGTAGTTGAAACTTTTCCGACAGCCATGATCGAATGACTACAAGGCAAGCATTCAGTTTACCAGTAGTTGCAGCAGATTCCGACGGTTTGAAAGACAAACACAGCTGAGTATCGTCGGCATAAAAGTGACAGCCGATCCCATAGGCCCGAATAACATTACTTAGAGGTTCAGTATAAATGGAGAGGACAGCAAAGGATCGAAGGCGAACCCTTGAGCGACTCCACAGGTGACTTGTCTCGTGTCTGGTGGATGAGACCTGACCCTCGCACGACTCGGATTGAACTCGATCGGACAAATACCATGTGAACCACGCCAGTGCGTAAAAGATCCGCGTTCTCACTCTCGCTCAAATAAGATATCGTGATCAGCAGTGTTGAAGGCAGCTGATAGATGCAGCAACGCTAGGGCAGTGGCATTTCCATCGTCGTTGCTGAATAGGATGTCGTTGGTTACTCGGAGGTGAACTGTTTCAGTGGAGTGATGTCACTTGAAAAATCCCGATTGATACTTTCCTGAAACTTTATTCTTACCAATGTGTTTTACAAGCTGCTTAGTGAAAAGCGTTTCAAGAATCTTTGACAAAAAAAGGAAGAAGGAAAACCAGGAGTTAGTACGCTAACACATCTACATTCACTCCAGACTGTTTACGCAATAGTCTGGCAATGGCCGATTTGAATGACTTTGCAACAACACCATAATCCAGAGATGCATCGACAATTTCAGTTACAGTTAACTAAACGCCCCTAAAAAGGCACTAAAGTCGGCGGTAGAAAATGGAAGGGACCTGGGGGAAGCGTCACGGGCGACACTTTTCATTCAGGAAATTCAAAGGAGCTCCACGTGGTGCACGGATGGGAGGGGGCCAACTAAGCGCCGATGGCAGAAACGGATCGAAGGTCTGCCGGTCGTACAATGGCCCGGACACGCAAGGGGGCGGCGCTCTTACATCTTCCCTCCGTCAAGCTTCCATTCAATGACAGGCACACACCCGGCGGCGACTGAGCGGCCGACTCGAGGGGGAGAGAGGGCCCGTGTGTGGGAGAGAGGAAAAGAGAATCAAGAGGGTGGGGCTGCCGGCACGTACCGATATGTCGGCACTGCTGAGCAGGTTGTCCGCATCGGTGGCCGGAGAAGAATCCTGCGAGCCGGAGCACTCCGGCGAGCAGCAGAGTGCCACCACTTTCTCTTTGATCTTTTCGTACTCTTTGTCAGCGGCGGTACCGGACGGCGAGCCCTCGCTGAGCAGCTGGACCATGAGCGCCAGGCAGTGCTTGTCAAGGTCCATGTTCAGTCGGTCACGGCTCAGCATGTACATCACGCAAGCGGTGCACAAGGCCAGGCTCTGCAGCCAGATGAAACAGAACAGAAGATGCCAATGAGTAATAATGATAATAATAATGACAACAACAACGATACATTTGCATAGCACCCTCAGAGAACTTGAGCTCTTTCTAGTCACTTAACATATTCTGTAAATGAAGCACGATCAGCACCCATACTTTGAGCCAGCGCCAGCAGCCGTTGAGGGGAAGCGATGAGCGCAGGCGCCTCGTGGCGGGTGCCTGCGTGCACGCAGGCTAAGCGCAGCCACTTCGACACGCCTTGCATACTTTTGGCGGCTAGCAGCAGAGACTGGCTCGCTGTGTCAAGTGCGTGCTGCCTGAGCCAGCGCAAGGCAGTCTAGAGTCAGGCCAACATTGTGTTAGACCATCTGCTTCGGAGGGAGGGAAGGAGGGGGCTCCAGGGGAGGTAATCTGCCCTCTGTAATCGGTTCAATGATCGCTTGCCGAAGACATGCTCGCACGAGTAGTACCTGGTGAAGCTGGTGAAGAACCGGTGAGCTTGAACTTTGGCAATACAGCACCTGGCAGCGCTCGGAGGCAAGGGCACTAACAGCCTAACGATATAGCACTAACGATATACGATATAGCACTAACGATGGGCGGCAAGCCGCCATGCTGCCATGCCTGACCCCCAAACCCCACATACTAAACCACAAGGCTAAAAGTTTGCCCGGGAGCAAAGAAGCAGCCTCCTCCTCCTCCTTTCCGCCTCCTTCCTTATTTGAAATAACAGGCTCACGCGTGGCGTGGTAATGATGATTATGACTGCGTCCACTCGCAAAGGGCTCTCCCCACAGGCAGGCAAGCAGGCAGGCAAGCGGTGACAAGCAGGTTAGCCTCGGCCTGGCTTGACAGTAGCAAACCAAGCACTCCACGGTGCCAGCTCCATCTTCGAAATGTGGCTGGCTGCACACGATGCACGATGCAGCAGCAGCAGCAGCAGCAGCAGCAGGGGCACTGCCGATCAAGTGCGCCGCCACGATGCGCCGCCACGATGCACCGGCACAGGCAGCAGAGGCGACAGTGGCCGCCGCCGCTGCTTCGTACCTTGTCGGAGCACGCGTCCTGCAGCAGCTGAAAGATGTGTATGACGGTGCCCTCGGCCTTCAGGTGCATTCGGAAGGAGGGCGAGGCACACTTGGCTGCCAGGCTGAGTGCGCTGAGCGAGAGAAACGAAGCCGAAACGTCGACAGCTCGAAAGCCATGCGGGCGCCGCGCACATCCAACGAGCTAGCCGCTGCGGCGAAGGCCGACCCACGGGAAGGGAGGCCTGCCCACACAGGGTACAAGAAGGTGCAAAGACGCTGCGCGCCTCGCCCGGTTTGGCGGCAGGCACCGGTGGCCGCTTCCGGTCGGCTCCTGAGCGGCGACGCTTCGCAGGCGGCTGTGCCGCCACTCTCTCGAGCTGGCAGCGCACCTGAGGCAGCGCGTGGAGTAGTTCTCAGAGTCCTTCATGCCGTCGAGCAGGTACTCGAGATCGTCGTCAAACTGCTGGCTCTCGCCACTCTCCTGACACTCGGACGCGTGCTTGACATTGTGCACCACGGTGTAGAGCTGAAGCGGAGCCGAGGAAGAGCGTGTTCAGCTCGTGCACAGCTCTCGCACAGCTCGGGCCGAGCTGGAGCCCTCTGGGAGCACCCTCCAGTTCCGGCCGAGCCCTCGTCGGTGCAGCGAGAGGGAACAGCTTCGGAGCAGGCGCGCCAATCGGCACGAAGTAAGCAGTTTGGCCGTCGGGAAGAAGAACGAGGAAGAGGAGGAGGAGGAGGAGGAGGAGGAGGAGGAGGAGGAGGAGGAGGAGGAGGAGGAGGAGGAGGAGGAGGAGGAGGAGGAGGAGGAGGAGGAGGAGGAGGAGAGCAAGCCAAGGCCGAGCGTCGACTTTTGGATTGTGAACATTTACTCAGAGCAGGCAAGCCAACGGCTTCGAGGCGGAGAGCGCAGGGCAAGGGCTCGAGGCGGGCACAACAGGAATTCGGCTGCTTCTCTTTCGGCTTCAGCAATGTGGCCAAAAGAAAAAGCCTCATCGAGAGCGAGGTTCGAGGGTCAACCTCAAGGCCAGATCGAACCAGGGCTCCAAGAGGTCTGCTGAGTCAGAGTAATGACTGATTCCTGGACGTAGCTATTGGGAAGGCGACGTTGCAGCACTCTAAGCATCTCAAGACCACAAGATCTCAGAGAGAGAGAGAGAGAGAGAGAGAGAGAGAGAGAGAGAGAGAGAGAGAGAGAGAGAGAGAGAGAGAGAGAGAGAGAGAGGGAGAGACAGAATTGCTACAGAGAAACTGCACTGGCGTGTCATCGAGGTGCTCCAAGCGAACGTTGGCTCTCAACAGGTGCCAGAGCGAGTGAGACAGCGATTCGGACCGATTCGGAAGAGGGGAGAGAGGGGAGAAAAAAGAGGGGGAGGGGGAGGCAGGAGGGGGAAACAATAATAATAATTATTATAATAATACAATTGATATAGTGCCCTCAGAGAATTCAATCTCTTTCAATTTCTAACATTAAAAACTTAATTTCTAGGCACTTTACATTTGCTGCAACAGAAGCACGATCGAATGGTTAGTGGTAGCATGCTCAACAAACAACAAGAATTACATGGTTAGGGGTGACATGCACAGGGTCAGCTTGCAACTGTGGTTAGTGGCAGCATGCGCAGTGTCAGCATGGATAAGCACACGAAGGACTAATCACAGGGACCCACCAAATGCTGTGATGAACAGGTGCGTTTTTAATTCCTTTTAAATGTGGTCAAGTCAGGTGATGTCGTGACGCAAGTTGGAAGTGAGTTCCAGGCTCATGAGAGCCTGCGAACTACAGGCATAGTTTCCAAAGAATTTGAGGTTTGTATGAGGTATAGGTAAACAGTTCGAGCCCGAAAAGCGAGTGGTACGATGCATTGCCTGGTGGGGCAGTAGATCTGATAGGTAGGCTGGAGCCAAAGAATGAAGGGACCAAAAAGTGAGCGACACAACCTTGAAGTCGATGCGCTGCTTTACTGGTAGCCAGTGCAGGAAAGAGGGGATTTGAAGAGAGAGGAAGGAGAGAGGAAAACAGGGGGAGGGTAGGGAAAAGCAAGAATGGGAGGAGGAGGAGGAGGAGGAGGAGAAGGAGGAGGAGGAGGAGGATGGCAAAGTCGGCGACTGCAGCGCAGGCATGGGATGCGGTCAGCTCTGCTGGCCTCTATTGAAAGCAGAAAGCAAAGGTTCAAGTAGTCTGACCTCTGCCTTCGCTTAATGCCAGTGAGCAGGACAAAAAGGAAAGAAAGGAGCGAGAAGGAAGGAAGGAAGGAAGAGGAGTGAGAGAGACGGACAGAGAGAGACAGAGACAGTGAGAAAGACAGAGAGAGACAGAGGTTCGAAAGGCAGACAACTAGCAGCAAAAATAGGCAGCTGCCGTCAGGACGGCCGCCGGGCAGCGGAGGGCATTCATTGACACTACAGAGAAGAGCTATGAGCCTGCTGCTTGTGATCGGTAATAAATATCGATTAATTACCGTAATACGATTAATTACCGTAGCGCGGCTCGCTGCAGATAATCGCTACGAGACGAGCTTGCGACAAGCAGCAGGTAATCGTCATCGGCAGAACAGAGACAGCCATGGCGATCGGTACAGGACGTGCCTTTCAAACGCAGAAGCAGACATTCGCGGCACTACCTCTTTACAGCCCCTGCGTACTTTCAACGAAGTGACAGCGCTGTCACCGGTCTTCGTCGGCCACGTGACCGACTTGCGCATCCGAGGCGGTTCGCCCGGTTCCGGCGGCGAGCGGCGGGCCCGCTGCTGCTGTTGCGGCAGATGCTGCACAGACGAGGAAGACGACTGCGAAGACGACGGCTCACCGCTGGAGGTCGCCACTGACGCCACCTGCACGCAAACAGCGAGAGCTGCTTCCGCCGAGCAGCGAGGGGCGGCAAGCGCTGCTGTAACTACAGCGACTGCTGCCGCAGGAGTCAGCCGTTTCCGAGGCAGCAGCCGCTTCAGCGCAATGCAGACAAGCTGCTGAGCAGAGCAGCGGAGCGCTCCGGAGGGGAAGGCGACCTCTCGCCCTCTGCACTATGCAGCCGAGCCACAAGCTCCTCGAGGAAATGGCGGTCACAGCACGTGATTTCGAACGGCCGTGCCGAAGCACGGCTGCCCTCAGCTAAGGCAGCCCGCAAGGGCTCGCACGATGGCCGCGGGTTGAACGAATACTTGCCTAGAGTCTGCGGAGGGAAAAGGCGCAAGAGGCGCTGCTGCGCCTGCTGCCTGGCAGCAGGCGCAGCGCCGGCAAGCTGCTGCCTTGCATGCCGCGCACCCGCCTACTCTTACCACCACCCCACCATCCCCAGGGGAGTGCTGACAGGAAGACTGACCAGCACAAGCAGCACAAAGCAAAACGAGAGCAGCGAGAGCTATGCGATGCAGAGAGGCGCATTTGCCAATGCGAAGAAATTGCAGGGACTCGCAGTACCACTGATATGGTTATCACTGCCAAGCTATGCGTTGCTCTTGCACGAAAAAGTTGTTGCACAATAGCGGTGCCACCGTATTCAAGAGCAGGACGTCGTGCAGTTGGCAAAGCGCAAAGAGAGAGAGAGAGAGAGAGACAGACAGACAGACAGACAGACAGACAGACAGACAGACAGACAGACAGACAGACAGACAGACAGACAGACAGACAGACAGACAGACAGACAGACAGACAGACAGACAGACAGACAGACAGACAGACAGACAGACAGACATACAGACAGACAGACAGACAGACAGAGAGTTCGCCCAATTCCGCTTCCGGTGACTGGCCACTTCCAGTCATGCAACCAAGACCCCTTACATCGACTTTTCGTCGGGCAGAGATACGCAAACCCCGCTTTTCCTTGGTTCCGAGGTCGCGGGTTCGAATTCTGGGGCGGCCGATCCTAAATTGCCACTGCAAGAGGTGGCGATAGCCGTAAAGACTCATCTGTCGCTATACAAAAGAGGTTGTTAAACCAGCGTGTATCATTATTTTTAAAGATGACACAAAAGCCACTCGATTTCACCAAGGTGCTGATTACATTTTCAGATGCAGGCAATTTTGGACGATGAAATGAGATCGGTCTTCTGTGATTTCTACCGCTAAAGACGGGAGGCTAAGGAGACAGTATGTAGAACAAATGGCAATGCCGGCTTGGTGCTGCGGTGCAGCAGTGCTCTCGCCCCAGACCAAGGTCGTGGGCTCAACCCTGAAGCATATGTGAAGCACCCGAATAGAGATTTAAGTTCTCTTAGAGCGCTATACAAATGAATTATATTTTTTATTCACATTAATGCAACCCAAGGCTTATCCCCAAGTTGAGCAAAAGGGTCTAAAACAGGAAAGCTCAACCGCAGACGCCTATGGTCTGGAGGCAAAAAGTACCAATCAATAAACAAGAAGCCTTTCATTATAAACCCATAAGCTCCAAATCCTGAACCCTCTAGCATGCCAACAGCCACAAAGACACAACTCGAAGTTAATAATAATAATAATAATATTGCACTTGATAAAGCGCCCTCAGAGAACTTAATCTCTTTCTAGGCGCTTTACATTTGCTGCAAAGTGATACGCAATAGAATAGTAAGTAAAATCAAGCTTGAAAAACAAACAAAATGAATAACATGGTTAGGGGTTACATGCACTGGGTCAGCATGCAAATGTGGTTAGTGGCAGCATGAACAGTGTCAGCACGCATAAGCACATCGAGGACGAATCACAGGGACCCACTAAATGCTGTCCTAAATAGGTATGTTTTTAAGTTTCTTTTAAATGTGGTCAGGTCAGGGGATGTTCTGATGCAGGTCGGGAGGGAGTTCCAGGCTGTGGGAGCATACGAGCTAAATGCACGGTCTCCAAAGGATTTAAGGTTTGTACGAGGTATTTCTAGACTGTTGGATTCCGAAAAGCGAGTGGTACGATGCTTTGCCTGATGGGGTAGTATAAGTTGCTGCCATCTGACGCCAATACCTCGTCAGAGATGGCGGCGGCAACGACGACGGCGGCGCCATCTTCCTCATCCGGTTCCTTGCGCTGCTGCTCCTTCTCAAGCTTGTCGTCCTCGCCCTCGCACCATGGCCGCGGGTTGTACGAATACTTGCCCTGAGTCTGTGGAGGGAAAAGATGCAAGAGGCGCTGCTGCGCCTGCCTGGCAGCAAGCGCAGCGTCGGCAAGCTGCTGCCTTGCATGCCGCGGGCCCGCCTACCCCCTACCACCACCACCACCACCCCCCCCCCCATCCCCAGGGGAGTGCTGCTGCTGACTCGCGCTCCCGTGTACCTTGGTCCTGGGCGTTCTGACAAAACGCTTCGACCGAGCTGGTGGCTGACAGGTGGAGTCGTTCGACTGCGGTGCGGCTGCGGCACCGACCGACGAATAATCGGCCTCACCGTCGTCCTCTACGGAGGCGACGGCATCCTTGCCATCAACGGCCCTTCGGCCGTCGGCTGCTTGCGAGCTTCCCGCAGGCGGCTGCTGGTCTCGGTCGGTGGTAACGTCCCCGCCGTCGCCAAGCTCAGCGGGGCACTCAGCAGCAGCAGCAGCGTCTCGAGATGCAGCAGACTGGGCTGCAGCGGTGTCACGTGGCTCGGCAGCCTCGCTGCCGTCACCTGCACCAGCCGAGGCTGCGGTCGCCGGCTTGTGAGCGGACTCGGCGGCGGCGGCTTGCACTGACGACTGGCCGTCTGAGGCCTCGTCGTCGGCAGCAGACGCTCTGTCGCCACTGCCGCCCTCGCAAGAATCAGCCTGGGTCAAGTGCGAGCTCGCCGGCCTAGCGGCGGCAGCATCGATGACGTGCGTTGAGCTGGTGGCTGCAATTGGAAGACGGCCTGCATTGAATGAGTCAAATACGGCACAGCCTGCAGCACCAACAAAGTGGGGGCGGTGCCCCCGGGGGGGGGGGAGGGGGAGGGGGCAGGAAGAGGCCGGGCCGGTGGCAGCCGACCGCTGCCTCGCCACGCACCAAGCTCTACCTGCCTCCACCTACCTCGGCTAGCGGCAGCCCTTGGGGTCGCGCTGCGCGGCGGGCGTCCACGGCCACGCTTTTGGCCTCCGGCGAGCTGAGCGGAAGCCACGTGATCAGCTGCGACAGCCGGTTCGGTGACAAGCGGAGACGAGTCTACAACAGCAGAGCACCAGCGCACGCGTTCGACTTCCGCAGGCGGGCACGCTGTCGCCAGCGCCAAAGAAAACGAAACAAAGTAAATCGAGAAATAAAGAAAACCAAGAGAAAGGTCAGGCCGAGCCGGGCGAGCAGCCGCGTGCAGCAGTAGGCGTCGCGTCGCCAGGGAGAGAGAAGAGACTACACCAGCCGCCCAGCCACTCAGACTGAGGAGCCGAGGGCCACGCCTTTTTTGGGAGAAATGCATCAGCTGGGGCGCGAGCCGGGCGAGCAGCCGGAGACGCGAATACCTGCTGCCGAAGAAGAAGAGGCGCCGCCGCTCGGTGCAGCAGAGGCGGTCGCACCGGCTGGCTCGGCCCCGCCCGCTGAGCGGTTGGCACACAAGGCCTCTGCAGCGGCAGCGCCAACTGCCACCGCCGCCACCAGCTGCTGCTGCGCCTTCTTCGGCGGACGTCCCCGAGGCCTCGGCGAGCTGACGGCCGTCGTGGCCAGCCCTTCGGCCGGAGCCGTCGGCAGCGGCGCAGGCGCTGTCGTGGCACCGCCGACGCTGGAAGTGCCGTCCTCATTCGGCGGCGGCGGCTGGGCGGCTGCTGCAGCGCTGGTCGCGTGCTGCGGCAGCGAGGCGTCGATGCGATGCTTTGGCGGCCGTCCGCGACGCTTGGGCTGCAACAGGCCAGTCTCAGCCGATTCGGCAGCTGCTGGCTCGGTCGGTCCGCTGAAGTTCGGTGACAGTGGGTCTACGGCGGCATGCTTGGGTGGCCGGCCTCGGCTTGGCAAAGGAGTAGTTCCAGCCGCTAGCGAGGTCGGCGAGCGCACGGCATCATTCGGTGACAGCATCAACCGAGCAGGCGTCTTCGGCGGCCGGCCCCCTTTCGACAATGGGCTGGCAGCTCCGAGCTGTTTGGGCGGCCGGCCTCGGGGCCTACTGCCGCTTGCGGGAGATGCCGACGTTCCCAGACGCTGTCGCTTGGCAGGACTGACGGTAGTACCCGACAATGGCAGCGACGCTGCCGACGACGGGGTCAGGCTGCGGGCTTGCTTGGGCGGCCGGCCTTCGGGAGACTGGCTGCCACTGGCCGGGCTCTTGAGACGAACGCCACCGCCGCCGGGAAGGTGCGCCAGCGGCGGTCCACCTCGGCGTGCACCGGGTGAGGGCGTGCCCAGCGGCGGCCGGCCTCGGCCGCGTGGCGACAGGCCGCTGCCCAGGCCGGGGCGCTTTGCCGGCGATGGACCCTTCGAACTAGGGCTTCGTCTCGGGGCGGCAAAGCTGGAAAGCTTGGGCGGCCGACCGCGCGGCGACGCGGACGCCGGCCGGCCGCCGCCGACAGCCAGCCTCGCTCTCGGCGAGCCCGGTTCCTTCTTCCGCTTGGGCGTAGGCTGCTTCTTCTTCTTCTGCGGCGGAGGCGAAGCATCGCTGGCCGACGCTTGCAGCTTTGGCGGCTGCCCACGAGGTCGAGGCGACTCGCTGGTGCCGAGCTTTGGTGGCCGACCCCTGGGTCGAGGCGACTCGCCATCGCCGAGCTTTGGTGGCCGACCCCTGGGTCGAGGCGACTCGCCATCGCCGAGCTTTGGTGGCCGACCCCTGGGTCGGCCGGGCGACGCTTTGGCAGCAGCATTGCCTTCCTGCTTGCGCGGTAGGCCGGGCCGCCTTGGAGAAGCTGACTGGCCGCGATCGGTCACCTTTGCGGTACGCGCCGCTGCCGGCTGCAGCCGCGGCAACGACGATGCACCGTCGGCCGAGCGCTTGGGCGGCCGCCCTCGAGGCAAGGAGGCGGCCCGAGCGCCAGCGTCGCCGGTCACGTGCTTGGGCGGCCGCCCGCGAGGTCGGCCGCCAGGTGACGCGCCCGACTTTACCGACGATCCGGCCTTCTTCGGGCGAGCGAGGCCACCACCACCGGGCGCCTTGGGGCTCTTGCCGGGTGTCTTGGGGCTCTTGCCGGGTGTCTTGGGGCTCTTGCCGGGTGTCTTGGGGCTCTTGCCGGGTGTCTTGGGGCTCTTGCCGGGTGTCTTGATGCTCTGCAGCTGCTGCGACTTCCAGGCGGGACTCCAGACAGGCGGGGGTGCCTCCGTCTGCTCGTCGTCCGAGTCGAACACGTACGGGTCATAGTCGAGCTGCTTGGTCTTGGTGCTGGCAGCAGCAGCGACGGCTGGCGGCGGCGGAGGAGCCGCACCGGTGGCCAGCACCACGTCGAACAAGGCATCCTGCTGCTGCTGCTGCCGGCCAGCCTTGCTGCGGCCGTAGGTTTTCACTGCGGCGGCGTCACGCGGCATCGTGAGCAGACGAGGGGCGGAGGCGCGCGCAGCCAAGCACGGCTGGTCGAGGGCCTGTGAAAAAGCGAAAGAAAAACAGGTCATCGTCTGCCGGACCGACTGCCGGTGGCAAAGGGAAAGGTGCTGGGCGACTAAAATAACGAGGGAAGGCAAGATTCACACGACGTGGAATAACCTACAAGGCAGCAGCAGCAGCAGGCATCGCCACCCTGGTTTGGTCCGGGGTAAGATACTCGCCGACTACGGTTCTGGGCTCGAGTCCGGTCGGCCCGCATACAAAGTGGCTAGATAGAGATCTAGTTCTCTTTGGATGATATGCAAATAATACCGCTGCAGCCAGCAGCAGCACCAGTACCTATTTCCAGGAAAGGACTTCCTGCGCCTCATGAAAACTGCAGTCACCTTCCCTGACGGATTTGATAAAGGATGCCGGAACGAAGGAATAATAAATATTAGCTAATTTAACAGCCTGAATTGTATAGTGGTAGAAAGGCCTTAACAGCTATCACCACCACTTGCAGTTGGCAAAAAAAAGCTTCGACTGCAGGACTCGAACCCATGACGTCGGTGGTAAAGAGCAAGCATTCTGGGCCGTCACGGCCCAGAACTATCGGACTCCCCCTTACACACACACGGGCGCACGTGCGTGCGCACACACGCAGTCATGTGCACACACACACACACACACACACACACACACACACACAGTCATGTACACACACACACACACACACACACACACACACACACACACACGCAGTCATGTGCACACACACAAGCACAGGCGTGCGCAAGCACGCGCATGCACACATACACTGCAGGTAAAGGGCAGAATGTTTCTTGCTTACAATAGAGACCAGCGATCTCAACCGACATCTGGCTTCCTCTTGGAGGTGGAGTCAGAAGCAGCACTTATAGTTGAAGACTCCTTGCTGTACCAGCAAACCAAACAAACCCTTCGGGCAGGTCACGTAAATATAGTTCATTTCTATAGCGCCCTAAGAGAGAGAACTTGATCTCTATTCAGGCACTTCACACAAGCCACTAGGCTCGAGCCCACGACCTCAGTCGGCAAGCACCTTAACTCAATTTCGTCAGGCAGGCAGCTTCCATGGGAATCCTCCTCTTTCGCATCTCGCCTCCTGTGTCAGAGCAGGCCACTGTGGGCAGGACAGAGTCGGCCAGAAATTTCCCCAGCTTCAGTAGTTCAAACGCCAGGAGGTTAACTAAGAGGAAAGTCGGCGGCGGTATGGAGGAAAGTTTCTATTGCAGCTTAAGCCGACCAAGATGCGGCTTGCACGAGAAGTCGATGAGGCGCAAAGAGCTCTCGGCTCAAAGTGAGTGCTCCAATCTGTCTCGGAGATCCTCAATAGGGTTGAGATCGAGAGATCGGCTCGGCCAATTAAGGATTTTGACACCCGCGGCCTGCAAAGAAATGCTTTGCTGCTCTCGTAGTATCCTATACGTATCCTATACCTCATATATATCCTCGTGTCATTATCCGACCTGTGCAACAAGGCGCTTATAGTTGGTACAAAACTCTGCAGCTGGGTTCGTCTGTTGTGACCGCTGCAACTGCAACATTACAACACTTCTCAGTGCTGACCAGTGCTGACCAGCCAGCTGACTTTCTGTCACTTCGTTGCGATACAAATGCACAGACAGCGTCAGCACAGAAAGTACTATTCGCAAGTGGCCTAGTCTGATCCTGGAAGCAGATCGGATGGCCAGGATGAAAAATGTCCGAGAAACTTTGCTCAGCTGCCCAATCTCTCGTCGCCCAATCTCTCGTCGCCCAATCTCTCGTCGCCCAATCTCTCGTCGCCCAATCTCTCGTCGCCCAATCTCTCGTCGCCCAATCTCTCGTCGCCCAATCTCTCGTCGCCCAATCTATCGAATGGCCAATAGTGCCTCGAGCAAGGATGCAGTATGCCGACCAATGGTGAATGCTCCCCGTCTTGGAGTGATAATAATAATAATAATAGATCGTTTGGAATGCGCTCTATGAGAACTTATTATCACTACCCAGGTGCTTTACAACTCACTGCAAGAGAATCAATAGCAATGGGTTAGTGCATGGTATCAAGCACTTACTAGCAAACAGATAGCATGCTTAGGCCAGCATGCTAAATAAAGCAAGCATGAATACACCTATGGCCACCGGTTAGCAAGACCTCAGACCAGTAGCATGCGCCGAATCGTATACTCAGGTACGCAGGCAAAGCACTCCCGAACAATAACATGATGAGTTAACCAGGGCAAAGGTTAAAGGGAAAGCTGATGCTTCTTTAGCTGAGACTTGACAGATGCACAAGGTCATCCATCGCAGGTGGCGACCTTAGCCAGAAGCGAGCTCCACAGTTTTGGTGCATACAAGCTGAAGGTTCGATCACCAAAAGATTTCAATTTAGTGCAGACGAATGGAGAGATGACATGATGCTCCGGAACGAGTGACGAGAGAGACATCATAGTTGGTGCTCGATCGCCAAATACCGAGCCTGGCCACAGCTCTGTGAAACAGAGACTGCCTTGGCCAGGCGTTGAAATACTCGACGCTAAAGCGATGCTGAATAATTGACGAATGAATCATTGCACAGCTGTCTGGACTTGAGTACTTGACCGTAAGATTGCATCCCGTGCAAAAGTTGAACCAGCACATATTTGCCTAGGTTGACTGGAGAGAGAGAGAGAGAGAGAGAAAGTGAGAGAGAAAGTGAGAGAGAGTGAGAGAGAGAGAGAGAGAGAGAGAGAGAGAGAGAGAGAGAGAGAGAGAGAGAGAGAGAGTTCCTATCATTCATTCTCCATGGCGCAACAAGACAAGAACAAAGGTGGGCGCCCTGCCAGAGATGTATCTGTCCATTTCTCCGAGAAGTTCGGATGGATTGAAGCTGTCTCGGCGTTGATGCCTATATTGTTCGTCCACTTGTGCGGATCCATGTCAAAAGATGAAGCAACATCTACACAGTTGTAAAAAGAAGTCTGCAGCAGTGATCGGAGGAACGCCGCAAGGATACTCCACGCCACCTTCCAACGACCTCGATATGATCGAACTTAACGATTTTTCGCCAAAACGTTTGCCAATGAATTTGCACGTGTGAATATCGGCGATGGACCGGAAAACGTTCTCGTCGGCGAATTTGATGAATAAATCTTGGTTGAAGGGGGCACAGTGGTTTTCGAGTAAGAGCTCAACTCAACGAGCCACCGGCCAGAAGTAAGAATTGTATAGAGTGCCTTCGAAAACATGTAAAAAGACAAGTAAAACAGAAAAAACGGATTACAGCGGTTTTAAACTGCTTGCCAAAATCAATTCGGCTTTAAGCCAAGCTAAGCTGACCGTAGCTAAAAAGCAGCCTGCACTCCCATAGAAGATGATGGTGAATCATGAGGGAAGGCCAAAAAACTATCCAATGCAGTATCCAAAACAACATCCAAACAATATCAATCGCTCTAGCAGGACTCTGCAATAACATTGCGCATGTAGCGACTTAAGAGAACTGAATTTCTGTCTGGGCACATCACATAGGCTGGGAAGGTGGAGCATCGGTACAAGCAAGCACAGCGGTCAGCAGCAGCAAACGCAGCACCGTTCAGCAGCCGGGCGCAGCCTCTGATGGCGATCGTGCACCACCACTCTGGACATCGATATGCTAGATACAAATCGGAATAACAAAACCCTGAGAAAGACGATAAATCTGTCGGCTAGCACCATACGCGGACAATCGCGCTTGCGCAGCAAGGCATCGTTTAAGAGGTACGACATCCAGTAGCAGGAGCGAACTACGTTAATCATAATTCGAGTAGCCAACGACAAAAGATTCTATTTTGTCAGGGATCCGGCCGATTCTGGTCTTCATCCCAGTAGCGAGCAACAATCCTCATACCTATGCGTAAACTATCGCGAGAGCAGCGTATATTTTATCCGCTTACCTTCTAGCGGACCAAAGAATTAAACCTCAACGGCGGGCTTACTTCGCCAGGGGCGGTGGTTCAAAGCGGGTGCAGCGATGATGACGGCCCAATACGAAGCGCGTCTACACTCTGCCTGTCTTGAGATGTCTCGGATGCTCAACTAGGAAATAAATTAAATATTTCCGTCGCTTACCTTAGATTTGCCGGCTTAGGGCTACGGACGGTGCCATTACGGAAAAAGCGATTAACTCTATCCTTGGTGTGGTAAGACTACATTCGTCTTGACACATTTTTGGCGATAAATCATAATATTTAAATTATTTTAATTATACTGGGGTTTTTATAAACAATATTTGAAGTTGTATTATCGCTTTGAGGGCTGTTTTTTAACGGGCACCATGAAGGTGACAGTTGCCGGATGAAATCGACTTGTATCCCGAGTCATTGGTCAGAATATTACCGAGAATAACTCCGTATATTTAAAATTTCCCATAATTATTGGTTAGTGGGTAGCCAGACCGTTGTTATGAGCGAATGCAGGTACTCCCCGCCCAACGTTCACGGGCTAAGGCGGGAAAGAGAGCGACTTCCGCTGTCGGGCAGCGCCACCTATCGTATCCATAGTAACGCTGACACAATGGTTGTCGTGCACTAGTATCGAGTAGTGCACTCAGTTGGTGTCTCGCGTTCGTCCAGTTATCGTAAGCATGGCTCGCTTTCTCCTTAACGCGATGAGCTCGCATTACTTGGCAGTTTTCTAGACGCTGAAATGGAAACGAAACGACACCCGAGATGCACGTTCGGCAGGCAGTACGCAGTCGCCCTTAAACTGGTGATAGATAGCCTACGCGTCGGTGATCGCTGGGTTTGCTTTGCAGGCGCTCGGCTTTTGCTTTGAGGACATCCAAAGCCAGCATTCGGCTCGCCCTGTCTTCAGCTAGTTCATACCGGCACACACTGTCGCAGCTGCGCACCCTCGAGAATGGGCGAGAACAAAGGAGGGAAGCCCGATATGGACCGGATCGGCGTCTTCCAAGAGATGGGATACGTGACCATAGGTGACAAGTACACCGGTGCCGCTGCAGGTAAGATGAGATTCTCATTTCGAGGCGGATCCTACATCTGCGAATCCAGCAGTCGCCTAAGCAGCAGGTGCTTCCACTGCGTGCACGGAGCGTCAGCGGCCCCGGGTGACCGATCGCGATGCCAGATCGCTCGCGCAGTTACTAGCCTCCGCTTGAATTCAGCTTAGGCGAATCGGAGGTCATAGACTCGTAATGCTGAGCTCGGTCTTCTGCGTCATACGCCGCCATTATGAATGGCCATTACATCCAGGGAGACCCGTACTGTTTCCGGATCGAAGCACTCGAGCGTTTGCTTCAGATTTGCGAATCGTCCGATTTGCGTCCGATTGCGATTAAAACTTTTTAAAGCAAGCCGTCTGCTTGAGATGTTAGCGCAGTGTGCGGCGCACGGCATGCTTCTACTGAAAGAGGCGTCGCGGTGGCTGCGATTTCGCCTAAGGAGGGTCTTAGCTCAGGGATCTCAGGTGCTCGCTCTTCTCGACCAACAGGGTGGTCGGCTCAAGTCCAGCAGTGGGCGATCCTTTATTGACCAATGCAATCGGCGATGACAGCCGTTAAGGCTCTTCTGTCGCTATATAAATGAGGCTTCTAAGTCAGAAAGCCTTCGTGAGGTGCCACTATTGACAGAGCAGCATGTGCACGGCCCCACCGTCAGCGTCTGCAGCGTTTGAAGCCAGCTGAGCTGCTTGGTGCTTCTGAGACCAGCTAAGCAGCTTGGAGAAAGGATACGGACCCCTCGGCACGTCATTGTGGCTGTAGTCAGCGATCTGAGGCATAAGCTGCGCTCGAAGAACATTTAGTTGCAGAATAATTAATTTTGTGGCGATAGTGGGGCAGCTGCTGTGTTTTTCTTTTTGAGTTGAAATTCCCGGCAACAGGATCGATCCACGCCGGCTAGCAAAAGAGTGTGACGGAGTGATTCTCTGATATGTCCGACAAGGGATCTAGGCGAGAACCGCTCGACGGAGTCACTTTAGGTGCTGACAAAAAAGTGCAACTGCAGCCAAGAAGAGTCGACCATGCCTAAGCACTTGCAACGATGCGATATGCTGCATATTAACAGTTGGGAGTAGCGTTGACCACCTGGCGGGCGAGTGAGAGTCTGTCGTCTGTTGGATAAGAGTACGTCGCAGCCAGGTCACGTAGCCTTGGTACGACGTTTGCGAGAGCAGCAGCAAAAAGCTACTTTTCGTTCAAGTTGACGCTCGGTGGGAGTAGAACCGCGACTCCATCTGCTTAAGGCGGCAGCAAGTCAATGACTTGCTGCCAGTTATGAGAAAGGTTATGCAGAGGTTATGAGAAAGTGTCTAGCACAAGCATGCATGCATGCATGGATGATCCAAGCCCGCACGCATAATTCTGTTTCCTCAATCAACTTCCTGGGACCGCAGTTGCAGAGCTGACGACGGCAAAGGGCCGGAAGCCTTCGCCAGTGCGCATTGAACGAAGCAAATAGCCGACTGCAGCTAGCGTAAATGGCTTAGGATAAGTCGCTGTTACATACTCGCACAACAAAAATCAAGACCAGAGTAAGATGAATGGATTGTTTTGCTCAAGAGTATAAGTATAAACATTCTGTGAGCGGTATACGACGAGACAATTCCTGTTCGAGGTTCGCAGCGATAGTAAGTTATCATTGGAACTAGCAACTTTCCTCAAATAGAATGGCGAGACAACTAGCGTCCTAGCTGCGGGGCAAACCTGGTATTACTCAAACGTTTGAATGTGTAATCCCACAAATTTGGCTAAGCCACCACATCTCATGTTGCATCTCACGCAATCTGAGTGCCCTCATCCAAAATGACCTTTCGCAAAAAATTTCAGTATTAGCTAGCCCCTCCGCAGTCAAGTGTGCTTCCTTTCAGCTGCATACAATTGAAAACGTCTGGACTTGCTTAGACACGGGCACCATGACCAAGCTGGCTCACGCAGTTGCGAAACCCGCTTAGACTTCTCTTGTCCACTACTTTCGGGGTCGTCCTGTCGGAGCAATAAGATGCATGCCGTTGGTGAAAGACTTCCAATAAAGTCGCAATCGTCGTTTTAAATCGCATATTCTTCACATTCTACTTAATTGGGCTTGCCACCTCGCAGCGAAGCGCACTTCACCGGTTCAATCACTCATTTTTAGGTCACTCGTTCTCTTGCTCGGGAAGCCTATCAATCGATAACACTTCCCAATCAGGCTTCACGTCATGTAGCCTGCTTGTCCAAATCAGTGGCTACAGCTGTGCCTCTAACCAACCAGAACAAGTCTTTGGAGAATGGAGACCTTCCATTCGTATGCTCCCCAAGCGTGGAACTCCCTTCCGACTGACGTCATGAAATTCCCCGACTTGAAGGCATTTAAAAAAAGCTACACAATGTAATGCTCCCCGCACTATTTGCTCCAAAAAAATTGCGATTTTTTTTTAGCATGCACTCATGTGTGCCGAAACTATGCACGCACGTCATTGCGAACCGATGATTGGTTCGCAATGACGTGCGTGCATAATTCGCTTCCTATTCTACCATGTGTATAGTGCCCAGAAAAAGATTCGGTCTCTTGGGCCAATCTCGAAATTTGTAATCAATATTCTTAATAAAGACGTCCGGAACTTACGCGGTACGAGCAAAGGAGTCCTCAGACCTCTCGCACTTCAGGTCATGGTCAAGGTTGGAGCTATAATAACAATAATAATAATACATTTAATATAGAGCCCTCAGAGAACTAAATCTCTGTATAGGTACTTAAAATTAGCAAAACTACTTCGCGAATCTTTTCTACCGCAATATAAAACAAGACTGGCCCTTGATTTTTCTTTTTTTTTAGACAGCTTCTGATAAAAACACAATAACTGGTTTGGTCCAGCGGTTAAGGTGCTCGCCCCGACCAAGGTCTGACGGCCGAGGTCGTGGGTTCGAGCCCCGAGGCATATGTGAAGCGCCTGAATAAAGATTATGTTCTCAAAGGGCGCTATAGAAATGAATTATATATATATATATATGATAATCATTATCATATATATATATATATATATATATATATATATGATAATGATTCCCCCATCATCTCCCTCACCTCCCTCTGCCCGCCCGCTCTCAGATTCCGGCGCCTCTTTGCGAGCTCCGGCTCAAGCTGTCGCGCCCTTTTTGAAGGAAGCTGAAAGCAGCGCTCGCTAGCTCTCCCTCCCCCGGGACTGCGCGTCTTTCGGCATCGCAGAGCGTCCGTTCACGCCGAGCATTCGATCCCGCGATCGGTTTTTACGAAGCCTGGCAGCTGCTGCACGTTGTCGCCATCTTGACCGGATGTGAACTACTCGCCGCCGCAGGCGAGTTCAATGCTTCTGCCAGCAAAGGCAAGCAGATGCTACCCGGAGGGCTCAAGGATCGTTCGGCGAAGCAAGATGGCTACTTTGAGAAGACGTTCGGGCGCGTGTTCGAAGGGGAATCATACTCGGATCCCATCAAGATGAGACGCCAATACAGGATCAAGGAGGCGCAGAAGAATATTGGGAAGCCGTTCATGCCGAGCAGCGGAGATAAGCTGCCGTAAGCCTGGCGCAGCGTTGTCTTGCTCCGCCGTCCTGCTTCAACGCACGCAATCGTGCGTGATTGTTCTCTAACTATTTCATTCGTGGCATATCTAGTACCTGGCTTACGCTGCCAATTCAGCCTCCGGAAGGATGCTATAGGAATCGCCTCCGACCGCTACCTCCACCCAAATCCGCTCACTAAACTTGTTATATTTTTATTCTTGTCTACTACGGTTTTTAACAGTACACTTGACTCTGTGCATGTTACCGGCCAGATGTCTTTTAACAGGCGGGTGTGGGTGTCTTTTAATGTTTGTTTTAGCATGCCAGCCTAAGAGCGATACTTGTTAAAGATACTAATAATAAAAATGTATCTGCATAGCCCCCTCAAAGAACCTAATTTATGTCTGGGCACTTTAAAAATGCTGTTAGCTTTCCATGTAGGATAGAGTTAAATTCTCTAAACCTTGGCTATCTCTAGAGGCGCGATCTAAAGCGTCTGGATAGCGAATGCATTCTAATAGGGCGCATTTCAGACGACGTATAAATTAGCATTACTTGCGATACTCTACTCAGAAATGAAGAAACTGTCTTTCTCGTCATATCTGTATCGTCCCAATGAATGTGGCGGTGTGGGGAAAGTGAAAGGAATACCGGCTGATTAAGCAGCCTCTTTTTTGTCTAGCGACAGAAGAGCCTTTGCGGCTATCGCCACCGCTCGCAGCGGCAATAAAGGATCGCCGACCGCAGGATTCGAACCCACAACGTCGGGGCCGAGGTCGTGAAAACTAACCGCCTTACCTAGTGTGCCATCACGGCAGTGTGAGTTACTGCGAATGTAATCGCCAATGGCGGTGTTTCGTCGCAGCTGCACACTTTTCAGGCCCATTTCATCTTGCTTTCGGCGAGTCGTTCTTTCAAGAGTCGAGAAGAAGAGCGTCAAGGACGGAGCGGAAGAAGAGCGGAGATTGTTGGGTATTTATGGGTGGCTATTTACTTTTTCTTACCCAAGTTAGTGATACGGTCGTGTGGAAATATTGAAATCATTATGGAGGAGCGCTCACGTAACTTAAACAAAAGGGACATGCGGCCAACGGAGGAATGCGGCCATTGTGGTCGTGCATCCTTGTCTACCTGCTAGAGCTTGGCTTTCAACAACGCTTGAAGTTTTTCCTGACGATCCGCATATTTTTTGCTCCCTTTCAAATCCAAGGCCGAAGCAAAATGACGTCGCCTTCTGTCAGAGCACTGTCTCGGCTTAGCCCCAAATAGTGTCGCATGCGAAATCCTGGCGGTAAAAGCGGGCGCATGCCCGCAGGCGTGATGCCCTAAGCGTAGAGCTATTTTCAGTGGATCGATTGCGTCGACTCGTCGTTGCTCCCGCTAGATCAATAGCTGTAAGCAAGTCACTTTTAACTTTGAGTGAGACCAGAATCTCTATTTTAAAAGGTATGCTGAGGTCAAATCCATGCGAATTCTCTCTCGCTACTCTGGGAGCGCATCAAAGAGCTAGTCTCGCTAATGCGAAAGAAGGTGGCCTTCGGTCTCACTTGCTACAGACAGAGAGTGAGAAAGAGAGAGAGAGAGAGAGAGAGAGAGAGAGAGAGAGAGAGAGAGAGAGAGAGAGAGAGAGAGAGAGAGAGAGAGAGTGTGTGTGTAAATGACATGTTTATGCTCAAGTGTATCGATCAAACAATCTCGTGCTGTTGCGATAGCTGATACACCACCGAGGGAAAAGAAGCCGCAGTTAATTAGTTCCTTTGCGTGTGCATTGTGACGCATCTCGTTTGGAGGATTATTATTTAAAAGATGCTTAAGACCGCATGGCGCACCCAGCGCGCTTATCAGTCGACCACCCATCCCTCACTCGGCGACTTGAAATGCTAACACCGAGGCAGATCCGTCAGGTGCTTTACAAAACTATCCTGCAGAGCTATCCTATAAAGCTATCCTAATAATAATAATAATAATAATGCACTTGATAAAACGCCCTCAAAGAACTGATTCTCTTCCTAGGCGCTTTACAAACCTATCCTCCATTTTCCTCCCCGCGCTAAAGAGCAGCCTCGGGCGACTCGGACCTTTACCTGATTTCTCCGCGATACCTCCGGGTATTCCGCTGCTATCTTCGCTCTGACTATTTATGAGCAGTGCTCGGACACGCGACGGCAACTACTCTCCTACTGCCGACTATGGCTCATCCTTTTCAGCGGTCCTGAGCTGCTACTTTCATGCTGCTCACCACCTCAGCTGCTCTCCTGACTCTGCTACGCTTCCCACTTTCTCTTTGTTGCGCGAGACGAAGTCTGTTGGCTACCGAATGCGTTACCAAAAGCCGCTTAGGCTGCGAGTGCGCTATGCAAAACTCTCCTGCGTAACACCCACCTAGTCTTTGTGACTTTGTGGAGCTACGGACGGAGATGCATGACATTACATGACGATACATGACATTACAGCCCCGAGATACGCGAGGTTGCGCTCTAGGAGAAGAAGGGCGGCCGTCGTCTCTTCACATTTTGAATCGTCGTCGCTGCAACCGGAAGCGACCAATTCCTGGCCGTTGCCCGTTTCGGCACATCCTCGTAATAGTCCCATTAATCCCGTGCTTAATTCTTTTGCCTACGCGCCCGGTAACTAATCTTAGCGGTCGATGCATACTGGACGGGGACCGCTGTGACGAAGGAATCGTATAACGCGGTTCTCTGCCCTGATTTAGAAATGCCGTTGAGGCGAGAAATTCCCGCGGAATAAAGGGCTACGTTCATAAAAGCGCAACCGTCGTCCACTTTAATCCGATTAATAGTCTTACGTTGTCGACGTTTCCAACTGAGACGCGGACCGTCTAGCTAGGAATCTCCCAGTCTCCACGAACCGACGCATTGCCCGCGGCCTCTCCGAGGCGGTTCGTCTGCTGCCGCTGCGACTTCAACACGGCGCACGACGTCGCCGCCTCCGCAGCCGCCGCCACGGCAGTCGCTCGAGCGTCGCTCGTCCTCTCACGAACGTCCAGGTCGGGGCTCGGCAGTCACTACGGCACGATCGGCGGGAACGTGCCGTTCTTCAGCGCGGCCAGCAAGAGCGCCGGTCCGCGGCCGCCCGAGCACAAGAACTTCTACACCAACCCCGGCAAGAGGGGCACCGGCTTCGGCTACCTGCAGGTGACTCTCGGAAAGTATCCGGCTCATCAGACGGAGCCCTACGACCAGGTGCACGAGACTGACAAGGTGACTGACGTCGCCGCGCGCGCTCTCGGCTTTCCGCTGCCTTCGCGGCCTTTTCGGTGCGCAGGCAGCGAAAAGCCGCCGCTTCGGCGGCTAGACGTCCGTCGCCTGGGAGGCAGAAGCGGCGGCGGCGGCGGCGCTAGCCGGCTCTGCAGACCCGCCAGGCCGCCGCTCCTCCAACCAGAGCGAGCCGGAAACACGCCGGCCCTTCCCCCTCCGCCTCCCCGCTGCCGCTCGTTCCGCTGAGAGAGGTCCCGCTCGGGGGTCTCGGTGCCGCTCGGGCTGGCCCGCCTCCTGGCGCTTCCTGGCGCCTCCTGGCAGCCTCCGGCGGCCCGCCTCCTGGCAGCTAAGCGGAGACGAGTCGCGCGCGCTACCGCTGCAACTTCCCTTTGCGACGGGCTCGTCTGGAGAGTCCTCCTCCTCCTCCTGCCGCTCCGCAAATTGTGCGCGCGCTCGCCCTCTCGCTCGCTCGCTCGCTCTCGCGTTTCTTTGAAATGCATCGCCACTCTGAAATGAAAGGCAGCCAATGAACGGCAGCCGACGACGAGGGGCCACGATTCTGACGACTCTCTTAAGAGCGGTCCGCTCCAGCTGGCGTCTAGCTTTTACCGCGGGCGCTAGCCGTCCGATTTCGCCGCGCCGGGCCACCCGCCAGCGTCGCTTCGTGCGATAGTAGAGTGCCCTCCGCCGCCGCCGCCGCCGTCGCCGACGCAGAGGCGCTCTGTAGGCGCTAGCTGTCCGCTAAGCTGTCCGCTAAGGCAGCTTCGCCAGCTTCGTCCGCTACGCCAGCTGTCCGCTAAGGCCCCCCGCCTTACATTCGCGTCTTACGCCGCGCTCGCTGGCGTTTCTGCAGAAATTGCAGGAGCAGCACAAGGCCGGGATGAAGGGCGGCGCGTTCAAGTTGAACATGCACCCGAGGGATTTCTTTAATGCCAACCCGTACACCAACGACCGGCCTCTGCCGCCCGTCAAGAAGGACGCGCCCGAGAAGCCCATAGCGGCTCCCTTCCGGCCCAGCCATCCGGGCAAAGTGGTGAGAGCTCGTTCGCTGTCTCGACGGCACCCGGCGCCCGCTACCCGGCTGCCGCTGCTGCGGGTGGCGCAGCGAAGCAAAATGCAACGCAGGGCACGAGCGGCGTGCTCCGATCTCGAGAGCGCGCGAGAGATAGAGAGAGAGCCGCGATGACTCACTAAGCAAGGCGGTTGCTTTTCACGACCCGTTCGCCCCGACGTCGTGGGTTCGAATCCTGCTGTGGACGATCCTTTATTGCCACGGGCAGCGCTGCTGATAGCCTTTAAAGCTCTTCTTTCGCTATACAAAGGAGGCGGTTAAATCAAAAAGAGAGAAAGAGACAGGTAGAGAGAGAGAGAGAGAGAGAGAGAGAGAGAGAGAGAGAGAGAGAGAGAGAGAGAGAGAGAGAGAGATTGGGGAGGGAGGATATTGATAGAGGCGCATACCTTAGCGCCCCGACGTTGGAAGATAAACGCGCGCCGCGAAATCTATCCAGGGCATGGCTACAGTACCTCAGGACCGCGATAGCCCAGCAGATAAGGTGCTCGCTCTTCACGACCGAGGTCACGTGGGTTTCGAACGCCGCAGTGGGCGATCCTTTATTGCCAACTGCAAGCGGTGGCGATAACATTTACGGCTCGTCTGTAGCTATGCAGACGAGGCTGTTAAATCAGCTAATATTTTTCTTTCGTTACCCTGGCTGGTGCCCAGTGTGCTACTGCAATCGGATGGGGGCGGACACAGGTCTTGGTTGGGGTAGAGGCGGTGGTAGAGTTTGGTTGGTTGAGTAGGTTGAGTTGTTGTTGTTGAGTAGTTGTTGGTTGAGTCGTGAGTTTGGTTGGTAGAGCTTGGTTGGTTGGGGTAGAGGCGGCGGCGGGGGGGGGGGGGAAGAGGAGGAGGAGGTTGGGCAGGAGACACGCGCACCCGCTCGCGACGTCTCTGCGAGGTGGAGGAGTCGCGCCCGCCGCGGGTCCGGTGCAATTCGAAGGAGGTCGCCGACAGCGCGCCTCTTAAAAAGCGGATGTGCGTCATCCCATTCGGGGCAGGAGCGGCGCTAGAATGAGGGCCGTCCCTCCTACTCTCCTACTCGTGCCTCCGCCTCGCTCGCTCAGCTCGAGGACGATGCTTTTACAAGCGGCGGTCTGAGACGCGGCTCTAGAGCGTGAGATCGCTCGCGATCGGCTCTAGAGCGTGAGATCGCCGGAGTGGCGGCGCCGCGAAGCAGCTCTCACTCTGGAGCCACTGCACTCGCTCGGCCGAAGCCGCCGAAGCCGCTGCCGCCGCAGCCACCGCCTTCTTTCGTGACGAGTTTCTCGCCGGTGCCGCAGCGGCGTTCGAGCTGCTGCACAGCGCTCGTCGACGCGCGCTGTGCCTTTGCCGCGCTTCGACCGCGCTCGCCACGTTCTCTGCAGCTCGGCGGCTTGAAGGCGGGCACTTTCGACCCGTACCCGTCGCACTCCAGCGATCCGTACGGCGTTCGCTACAAGAGGCCCGTCCACGTGGTCAACTCGACGGGCAAGACGTTCGTGCCCTCGGCCGGCCCCAAGACGACGCCGGTTACGTCCGTGATAAACCAGAACGTCTTGAAGTGAGCGCCGCACCCGCCCTCCTTCAGTGCCGAGCCCAGCGACTCTGGGGCCGCCTCGCGCTGAGCTACGCCCCCTCCCTCCTCCCCCCCCAGCGCCCAACCCTCCCCAGTGCCTCCCCACCCCGCCCGCTGCGCCGCACCGCAGGCAGGGCGCATCTTTCTCGACTCCGCGGCAAAAGAGCGGGCTGCTGACCGTCCGCTCGCTCTCTCGGTCTCGCAGGGCTGTCAACGCCACCAACTTTCGGACGGTTCGGTCGGTGACTGTGCATTAGTTCGCGACGGCACGTGGCCGGGCGGAGCCGGAGTGCTGCAATCGTCGGCCAGCGACGCGCCCGGCGCGCCATCTGGTGGCGGCGGAGCAGAGACGGCTCAGAGCGTTCGTGCGAGCGAGAGATTGCGCTGCGGCGGCGCTCGCCTCGCTACAGCCGCCGTCGTACGCTCGCCGTCGTGCGTCGAGCTGTCGCCTGGCCGCCCACCATTCGCCGGACCTCCGCTGGCGAGGCGGCGCCGCTTGCGGGACTCCGAGCCCAGGGCCGTTGGGCCTCGTCGGCGGTTTCCGCCGCCTCGGCGATGCAAGCTCTCCCGCGCGAGATCGAGAGGACGGAGCCCCGATCCGACGGAGCCCCGCCCGCGTTCGGCGGCGCGCCGCGGCGCCGCGCGGACAGGTTCGTTCGCTTTAGTGCGCGATCTGCAGAGAGCGACTCGCAGGTACGACGCCCACACGCGGTCTGTGCACAGACACGCCTCTCTGCGTACGGGCTCAATGCCAACGCTCTCCGGCGCCGAAAGCGGCGCCGAGTGCCGCGCCGACCGCGCCGGCGGCGACATGTTTTGTGCGAGGCGGCAGGAATAAAGTTCTAATCGCGAGATCGCTATTGCAATTAGAAACGACTTCAGGCTTACAAAAAATAGCTGAAGCACGATGGGACGCAAGTAATCGACGCCGCTAATCAATACCGAACGCTGACGCTGCTGATTTCTGCCTATTTTCAGCTTCATAGCATTCAGCTAAAATTCGGGCTTGTTTAGATAGGGATACAACGTCCAAGTTGGTCCATGCATTCGTGACATCCCGTCTTGACTTCTGCAACTCACTGCTTACTGGCTTACCAGCATGAGCGATCAGGTGATTGCGGCTGGTGCAGAACTCGGCAGCTAGGCTTGTCTGTCGTGAGCGTCGCAGCTGCCATGTCACACCACTTTTCGCCGACCTGCACTGGCTCCCAGTCAAGCAACGGATTGACTTCAAGGTTTTGTCGCTCACTTTTAGGTCACTTCATCCTTTGGCTCCAGCCTATCTCTCAGATCTACTTCCCCACCAGGCCACGCATCGTACCACCCGCTTTTCGGAATCCAACAGTTTACCAATACCTTGTACAAACCTCAAATCCTTTGGAGACCTCGCATTTAGTTAGTATGCTCCCAAAGCCTGGAGCTTCCTCCCGACTTGCGTCAGAACATCCACTGACCTGACCACATTTAAAAAGAACTCAAAATAACACCTATTTAGGACAGCATTTAGTGGGTCCCTGTGATTCGTCCTTCATGTGCTTATGTGTGCTGACACTGTGGATGCTACCACTAACCACATTTGCATGCTGACCCTGTGCATGTCACCCCTAACCATGCTATTCATGTTGTTTATCAAGCATGAAATTACTCACCATTCAATTGCATTTCCCTTTGCAGCAAATGTAAAGCGCCTAGAAAGAGACTGAGTTATCTGAGAGCGATTTATCAAGTGCATTATTATTATTATTATTATTATTATCATGCTGAAAGCTTGTCAGCCGAGCGCCGATTGAGATCATCTCTGAGTTGGCTAGCAGATTGTTTACTGCCTTATAAAGTTGTTTGGTTCTGACTGTCAGGATTTCAGCTTTCGAGTGAAAAAGAAGCCGTGGCCTCACTAAACTTCTCGGTGAGTAAACGGAGGAAGTCTTTGAAATCGACTTATATCGTCATCAAATCCAGACTTCTCAAAGCGGCGTTCAAGCCTGCGCTTAAAAAGACGCATCTTCTGAAGTTTTTTAGTAAATTAAAAGGAATCTCCGAGACTCTGTACACGGACAGAGGGTAATAATAATAATAATAATTTCTCACTTGAAGCGCTCTCAGAGAAGTCAATCTTTTTCTAGGCGCTTTCCATTTGAAGGGGTGAGCATGCTCGCCGAGAGCGCTGCCACACAAGTGGTAGTGTGCGGCTTAGGCGTCCGGCTGTACTCCTTGTTGCTCGGCGGCGGCGGCCAGGTGACGATCGAGAAAGATCTGCGGCGCCGCGGCAGAGTCACAGCAGTCAGTCCTCGCGCGAGCTCCGTCAATAGGAGTACTCTTACCAGGCAGCGACGCCCCGTGAGGCTTCCGGCAGCTTCCCGATACTTTCGATGCCCGACTGCCGGAAGTCGATTTTAGCTGGACTGTCAAAAAAAACTCCTACTGTGCCTCGACATCACTTATCACTTACTGAGTCTTCACTCACGTGTAAGGTGGTAGCACTTCACCATGCAGGTCACGGGTTCGAGTCGTGCAGCTGGTAATTACTTATTAATAATAGTTACTAATTACTTATAATTATAATTATAATTATAATTATTATTATAATTATTGTATAATTATTATGTGTAATTATTATTATTACTATTACTAATAATAATGATTTCTAATTACTTATTGCCCAGTGCCCAGCACTGTGAAGTGTTGACCGTGTAATTATTATTATTATTATTACTAATAATAATGATTTCTATTATTATATATATATTTCTATTATTGCATACCAATTCAGTTTAGTTCCAGCTGACTATACTTACATAAACTTTTCCAAAATTTATCTAAAGGCTGCAAGCATCCGAAAGACGCATTTTGCTCCATCTGCGGCCACTTTATTGAGACAAGGGGTGAACAACTAATCCGTGGATGCGTTTCATCAGTACCCGTCTCTTCCTCTGGCGCACTCGGTGCAGATTGATCGGAGAGGATTATGAGAATCACGACTCACGCACGCAGAATCGCGACCATCAGACCTTCGTATGACAGTAGGAGGACCACGCTGGACGCTTTGAGGGATGATGAGTTTTGCTGGCAGTTCATTAGTAACTTAAAATTATGCCATTCCTTGTGAGTCTCAAAAGCGGTTGTTGACAGGTTTTCACATGCTGTTTCTCTGCATTTTGGTCTGCAGAGAAAATCTGCTCACTCAGAAGAAAACTGCCAGTTCTGCCTGGACTGGCCGCAGCAGCAGCGACTACGAGCGCTCTGTGGGTAGCAACAATGTCAACAAGTGGGGGAGCCATCGGCGGCGGAGCCACGCCCGCACAGCTCCGATGCCACAACTGCAGATCAATTTGAACTTACTGAAACAGTTTGTCACACAAACCATTTGTCGCCCTCGCCCGTCGAGCGTCTTCGAAACGTCTCCTCGTTAAGCTGTCCGAGGCCAAAGGTCAAAGCCGGCGTCTTTGTGGCGACACGATAAAGAAGATAACTGGGTGCAGTTATTTACTCGAGAAGCTCAACCGGAAAGAGAAAGCAGCTTTTTGCAGTGGCTCGAGGCTTCCTGGGCAGTCACGTGGCGGAGAGATATTGTAGAGTGGATTGAGATTATGCTAAAGAACTGCTGCCCAATGGGGTGCAGGATATCCTAATCCTTGATGATCACCGTGATAAATTCAAGAAGAACATCTGTGCTCACTCAGAGGAGCAATGCGAGTGCTTGCATAAGGGTTTAGCCAACTTTGAATGCGGCTTGCAAGGACAGTTTAATGAGAACGCGTTTGGAGACTAAATCTGGGGCTGGCTCGTAAAATTGATTCGTTGCGTGGACATAAATCTTGAAAAGCTGCCGACACCATCAAGGCTTTCGATCGTCTTTCTGTATAATTTCGGTTGAATACTTCTGCTAATTCTGGTTAATTTTTGCACCTGAATGAATTCAATCCAAATGATTAACGTTAGCGAGTCTGTCCGTTCTTATTGGAATGTGTATATGTCGAATGCATGATAATTGTCATAGGGACACAGCGCAAAGATTGTATGGAATAATGGCAATTGTCTGTACTTTAGAGCCACGAGATCTGCTAAAGTAACATTTATTACTAAGGAAACGAATTTTTTAAAATAGTGTTATCTATAGTTGAGTGGTATACAACCCGAAATCATGTACTCATGTAATCATGCCTCTGAGAGTTATGGTACGCCATGTTGTTTCTGAAAGTTATGGTACGCAATGCTGATGTTGGGACGCCATGTTGTTGGACACCTAAACGCCCCGTCGCTGTTGAAGCAGACTTCTCTACGCAACGGACGTGCACTTTTCATCTTACGGAGTACGGCGTCCACCAGGAGTAGCACCTTTCGAGTTTTGCGTTTGCAGTGCTGTTCTGTCCAGGGACAAGGAAGCCGCGGCAACGTCATTTTTTAAGATTTGGTTCTCGCCAGTGTTGTCGCCAGTGTTGTCGCCAGTGTTGTCGCCAGTGTTGGATAAGATCATGAGCAGGTGACAACATCTAATAATCTCTAGATAACAATGACATAATCTAGCGTATTACCATTTCAGAGTTTTCTGCATATACATGAGCAGGACCTGCATATACCTGTGCACACTATGTACGTATTCGCCTAGTCGCCAAAGCTAGACGTTCTTACGACGCTTGGATTTTCACCTATTGCACATTGGTTGAGCCATCGCCCCAAGTTATAGGTTCAGACAGAATACACACGAGCCTCGAGGTACCCATCGTATGTCAGCTCTGCAAGTGCCGACATAAGCAGCTGATATGAGCAGCTCTTGCCGACGGGAGGTAGTACCGCGTGCCGGGTAGAAGCAGAAGAGCATGCAGATGAGCTGAGCAATGACCTATGACCCTCAGCAGCAGTAAGGAGCTGCTTTCTGGAAGTCCACTGTAATCTCAAATCGGCTGGAAAGTAAGGTAACGCACCTGTCAAACAATACGAATGCATAGACTGAAGCATTCGCACTTGAATGACAGCTAATTTTCTTGAACGAATGACATTAAGATCGGCCGAACGCGGGCACATCGAGCGTAGCTCTAAACTCTGGGTAGTCTCACCATCCAGATTGAAGATGTTCTCAGCATCTCCCATATGCTCGGTGCATAACATATCTGCATACTTCCATTAGCATCAGCTTATAATATGAAGCATATAATAATAGATAATAAAGCATATAAGCCTTATATATGCTTTCGTTCCAGTCTTTGGGAAGTGCCCAGAAAGATATCTGACTTTGCAAGGTGATAGAGACAAGGGCTATTTTATTATTATATAATATTATTGTTGTTTTATCACTATTATTGCATTAGTATTTTTGTAGTATTTTATTGTATCGTTAATTTTTATTATTTGTATTATTGTAGTTTTTGCAATAGTTATAGACAATAACTATTGCAAATGCGCATACGAGAAGCAGTCCTAGATGCCAGTCGCTGACCGAAATCACCAGCTCCGCAGACTTCCATCTGGGATGTCAACGGAAATGAAGCTGCCGGAAGTTGCTCTAGAAACGGTTCCAGCAGCAACCGCTCGAAGCCGAGTCGGCTAGGCTGGGAGCGAAAGGCACAGCTGGCTCCACAGCTTTGCTCCATCCGTGGACGACAGCATTCTTTTAATGCAGCCGCTGATTAAAAAAATAAACCTCGCCCATATTTAGGATTGGACTAACGTTGAAATGTCAGCATCGGAGACTCGCGGGCGACGACGCGGCGACGCCGTCTGGCGGCAATCGACGGAGCTCGCTCAGCCGAGCCGCACGCCCTCGCCGCCCGGACACTCGCGGGTGGCCTCTTCGCGAACGCCGCGCGTGACCGGGAGCGAGACCAGCACGTTCATGGCCGCTCGACCGGCACGTGACCAGGGCCGCGTTACCGGCGCTCGGTGCCTGGAGCCATTTTTTTCGGGAGGAGAACTGTGACCGGTGCAGGCGGTTGGTCGACGTTGCCACTTATGTCTCGTCTCGATCCGTCGGCCCGTGGCACAGCCATCTAGACGAACTTCCGCCCAGGCGACGATTGCGTAACCGGACTCGCCGGCGGCTTCGGAAGAGAGTCCCCCCTTCCCAGCCCAGCGAGGCGTTCGCACTCAAAACAGTTGGAGGACAGTCATCTGACTAGTCAGGTGATTTTTAATCGATGGGGCGCGCGTCCGTGATTGCCGCAACTTTCCAGAGCTATGGCCGCCCTTCTTCTTTCGGAGACTGCCCCTTACTCGAGCAACCTTGACTACCTCAAGCTCGCTCCGGGGTCATTATAGGTCAGCATAGCAGCTAGCGGGGCCGTTCTAATCCCAGGAGAAGTCAATGCACGAAAGAAACGCGTGGAAACCTGAACTATTTGAAATCTTTTGGGCTCTGCCACAGAGCGCTGCTCACAAAGCGTCAAAAGCAGCCGGTGCCACGCAACTTAGTAAAGTTCTACCGCAAAATTCCGGCGGCCACGTGGCTTCGTCCGAACAATAAATACAGCAGAAGCATCATCAACCGCGTGACCTCTCTCTCTCTCTCTCTCTCCACTTTTCCCCATCTCATCTCTCTTTATCCGCCTCTTTATCCGCTTTATCTCTTGCTCTCAAAATCTCTTCTTCTCTTCCTTAATCTCTTCTATCCCCTTCTCTACCTCCTTAACCTCCGACTACCAGAGGATTCGAGATCGTTCTTCGCTTGAGGGGAAATTCTTTTCTGGACTCCTTCTCTCTGCAGACGGCTCCTGGCCGGTCTGTATTTTGAAATCAGGGAGCGGTTGAGTCGCAGTTGGTGCCAGGGTTTTCACATAGGTGGCACGACCTGCAAAATGCTTATGTAGGGTCGACAGACCCACAAAATGTTCACGTACGCAGGGCTAGACCCGCAATTAAGGAACGATTATATTGCATAAGATTATTTTTTTATTGTTTACTACTAGTGGTGCTCCCCGGCGTCGTCTAGATAATTAAATTCACTCACACATTTAAACTAAAGTCATTTGGCAATTATACGCGCGCAAATCTCGCGGGCTCTCCGATTTATCAGCGACGGCGAGTGATAATTTTCGGCGGTTATCTGCAGTGATTATGGGACGGATTCACGTACTCAAGTACATTCTCAAGGAAAGAAGTTAGAAGTGAAAGTAGAAGTAACAGGAAATCGGACCAGCAAATAAAATTGTCTAGTTGTTCAGAGCCCCGAAGAATCAGCGAGAATTAGGAATATTTCTCCGTAACGATCTGTCAATGCGAAACCATTCGTTACGAACATGCCAAACGAATGTTCCAGACTGCCCTGTCCATTCGGACAAGCACAGCGTACTTAGCAAGTGCAGTCCTTGCGAATGCGTGACCGATGCTGCTACGATTAGCGCCTTGAAGCTCGGCTAAAGGTCAGCTGACTAAACAGCCTCATTTATAGAGTGGCATAAGAGCCTCCACGGCTATCAGTTGGCAATAAAGGATTGCCTGCTGGAGGACTCGAACCTACGACCTGGCGGTCGTGACAAGCTAGCACATTACCCTGGGCTAAGACCCATTCTAAGTGCTGCCCACCTGACTCTCAGTGGAGCCATTGACTATATTGGGTCATGAGCGATGGCCATCGATTAGAAAAAGGAAGCGAGGAAATGCTGAGAAAACGTCAGAAAAGCATCGGTTGAATATTGTGTTTATGGCCTGGCGAGATGGTCAGAAGCTCGCCAGTAGCTACCGTATACCTTGGTTAAGATTTTTGTTTGCTGGTGGAGTGCAGGCCGTCATTCAAGTGGCAGTAAAGCACACAGGCCGTTGCTAATCGGCAATCGGGGTCATCGGGGTCACGGAAACCGTAAGAAGAGTTTAAGTTTCGTCTTTTAATAGCTGGAATCCGGCGCCTCACAATCTGAGGCTTCACACGTTGTAACGATACAGAATGAAAGTTAACGTGAAAATTAATTCATACGAGAGCAGACATTTAGGCAGCCCAAATGGGACTCTCGAACTGCTCGTGACTTGTCATAGTCAGACAGCTCAAGCCTCGAATGAGTCCAGTACCGTGACACACATTCGCATGCGGGCGGGCGGGCGTTCGTATCGGTGCGCTGACACGTGCATCAGCAGTAGCAGCGACCACTGCTGCTGTGCTCAGCAGCACGGTCTGCACGCCATCACGCCTTCTATGGGGAGGCGGCAAGACGCCCAAGCTCAACCGGCGTCGAGATCAGGGAGATCAGCTGATCATCAGGTTGTGAATGAACGCTCAGCGGCTCTTACTCAGCTCAGCACTCTGTGCTCCAAAGATTCTCAGCTAGTAGTCCTTCGTCACGCTCGTAAGCAAATGCACAAGTATATCAAACGCATTTAATGTCTCTGAAATGCTATCGTCCGAACAGCCTGCTCGCTCCATCGCTCCTCCATCCTCCATCTCCAGCCAGCTCCTTGCTCGAGGTCACGAATGAGGTCCCGAGGTCACGCGAGAGAGAATGCAACTGACGGGGTGGCGGCACGGGCTTTGGCGTGTCCGTAACGGTTTTCTATTGAACTCGAACCCTCATGAGCACCTTCGGCGATAAGGTTCGAAAAACTCTACAAACTGCCTGCAAGCCGGCCAGGAGGCGCCTGTCAGTCGAGGTCAACATAAAGCCTTTCACGAAGTTATTACGACCAAGTTCGCCTACACCGAGAAAAACGTTTGCACTGTGATAAAGCAGCACGTGTGTACAGCTGCATTGCACGCCGGAGTGCCCAAGTTGCATTACACCGTCCTAAGAAAGTCGGAATGGCAGCACACGGCAGCTGAGTGGCAAGTCCCGAGTCTGGCTGGAAGCAGCAGCAGGCTTCGGGAGCGATGGCACCGGGAGCGATGGCAATGGCCCTAGCCTTCTGTTGCTTTTGCACCTCGCGATATGCAGCAGCAGCATCTGCTGCAGTGGCACCTCGTAAGTCACCGCCGTCGCGCCAGCATCGCCTGCATCTGCACCACTTGCTGCTGGCATCTCCAGTGCAGCGCTGCAGCTCAGTCGCTTTGGCTGCAGCACCACCATCCAATTTGTCACTTAGTCATGGCGTCACTAGCTACTCCAGCTGTTGCAGTGGTACACCGGTACCAAGTTGCAGTGGTACGAAGTGAACTGATCGGCCAAGGTGACAGCAGGTGATGCCGGCCAGCGACTGAGGAAGCCAAGTTGATTATCAATGCTAACTGGTATCTACGATAACGCTGTTCGTATCAGACCAGGGCATGCAGTGTGTCGAGATCTTCCTGCTGGCAAGCCAGCATACCGAGGTCATCGTTGCCTGTGAAAAATAAGCATAAGGTCGTAACTTACCGCTACGCCCTGCAGCTGCACGATGGGGGGGGGCTGCAGCAGGTTCTAAAGATGGCCAAGCAGTGCCTAGCTGCACTACCGCCAGTTCCCTAACAAGGACATCGGCTAAGCCAAGATTTACTGACCAATTGGAGCTAGTTAGTGATGAGGACATCAGACTAATTACGTGGCAGAAACAAAAACAAATACTCCGATTCCCATAAATAGTATGCAGATCATAAGGTTTTACAAAAAACTCGGGACATGCTACACACATCGCTGCTGCTTCTGCTTTCAAAGCGGCACGAAGCGTTTGTCCATCCTAAAGGATGAAGCTGGTGGTAACCACCCTCGCTAGAAAGTCAGTAAGAAAGGCGATGGGGTTTAAGGGCGATAAAGTCTGCTTGGCAAATGTATTATCTTCCAGGCCTTAGCCAATTCTTCGGTGCATCAAATAGTGTGCTCATGTAATCGAATGAATTGCGGTAATTGGGCATGGGATCGGCCAATAATATAACTGTGTTATATATAAGTCCATATGCTCCAGCACACAGTTATTACACAGAATGTATTATTAGAGAATCACTTTGTCGTCTCGGCATAGTGGTATGGTGCACTTCACGAGAATGATCGTGGGTTCGAGTCCTTCAGCAGACAATTCTTTATTGCCCACTGACCGACGGAGTGGTGGCCACCAAGGCCTTTCTGCTGAAACATACTTGAGGCTGTTTGATCCTTATTTTTACACAAATCACGAATAAGTGCTTTCTAGCCAGTTTTCCCAAGCCTGGCTAGATGAAGGTAAAATCAATCCAACCAGTAAATCGACAGGGTATAATTGACAATAAAGCACAACAAAGACCTAATTGTGCATGCTTGCTCTTGATGCAAGGAAGAGAAGAAGGCCTACCGATTGGAAAGTTGCTTCTCACTACGACGTTGGCGCTGCCTTGGTGCACTGCGTATTGATCTCGCGAGAATCCGTTGTTGGTTGCCGGATGCAGGATTCTCTGGCTGCAGACGCTAGGCAGCAAGTCGCTGTGATGCAAATCGCTGCTCACGATGTCGTTAACATCCTGACAAGAAGCAAATGAGAATAAATACGATGCATGCAAAGCTTGCACAATTAAAGCCAGTCGTCAGCGAGCTATCAGTGCGAACCTCTAAGAGAGCTGTACAAGAGAAAGTTGCCAATGCAAGTGCGATGCAGTGTCCTATCTGCCCCTGGTTCCTGACTTACATTGAGCAGTTCCTCACTGGAATCGCCCATGCTGCTTGTTTGGGAGCTCGCACTGTCCTGATTGAAGTCCGCAGTTCGCTCTTGCTCAGTGGCGAAACCTCGGTCGATGAAGTGCCTGCTCATGTCGCCGGCTGCTGGAGAGGTCGTGGATGCTACACGCATCAAAACATTGCACGAATCAGATCGATCGATTGCAGCAGGGCAGCATGCACGCGACAAGACACCGCGCCGAAGGACCCAGCCCCAGCTGGAGTACACTGTGGCAGGAAGCTCCTGCTAAAAGCACTGCTGCCCTCGTCGGTGGAGGAGCAGTGCTTGGAGCACTGGGAAATCTGGGAGGTGGAGGAGCAGTGGAAGCTTGGGGCACTGGGAGATCTGGGCTCTCGTGCTAGCTGCTCAGACGACGAGCTGCAGATGCAGCCAGCCAATCATGCATCTGGCACGATCGAATCGACCTATGCTCTGCGCGCCTCGCAACGGCCGCCATCAGCCGCTGGCTTCTACGTTGGCTTCTACGAATTTTCGAACTGGCATTCGATGCAGCTGCAGCTCAACTTCGGATGGCGATTGCCAGCCGCTTGGCGCCCGGCAGGTGGCGCTGCAGACTGCCATGCCACCTTCCCAGCTGAGAGCTGGTTCGATGCAACCGATGCACGGGGGGGGGGGGTGCGGGGGAGATGCCCCCGCAGATCTCATCGCATAGCTGATAGTTGCTCCAAAGATCGGCCATTAACTATGGAAAGCATTATGCGCGAGACAGGTGATAGGTGGCGATACTTGGGTGCAGGGAGAGTCAGAACTTGCAGAATGCGATTTTGGCCGTGGTTGGGTGGCCAGCTTTGCGGCCAGCCTCCGGCCATGCTACGATCACGGAAGGGGCTGATCGGACGCACAGACAGACTGTGCGCAGTCGGCTGCTACCGTGCAGCGTTTCCGATCCGCCCTCGGCCGCCATTTGCTAGAGAAGGCGGCGGGCTGATCGGGCCTCAGCGCCGGTCTTACCTGTGAGGAGCAGCCGGTCATCCAAGCAACTAGCAAAGTTTATGTGCACAACGGTCAGCGGCAGCTCGGTGTAGCAAGCAGAAGCCGGGACGCCTGCGGAGGAACCGGTTTCGTCGTTGCAGTCTCCGGTAGACTCTGGCAGACTCTGGCAGTCTCCAGCAGACTCTGGCAGACTGTCGTCTGTCGGCGTCTCCACTGAAGCGTGTCAACAAACGAACGAATACAGCAAACAAAAAAAAACTAAATAAACAGGGAGCTGCCAACAGCAGATGAGAGCTACGTCTCTACGTTCTGGGTGCGTTGACACTGCAGGAAAATAAATAACCCATTTAGTCAGCCATAACACCAGAACGGTATTGTGATTAGGCAAGCATGCAAAAGCAGCCTGCCTAGCAAGCTTAGGCAAGCATGCAGAAACACGGAAGAAGACACTCCCGGCTACTGGTTAGCAAGCCCCCCCCCCCAGCTGTCACCCGCGATGCAATAAATGATGCGATACAACAAATGATGTGCAGGTAAGCAAAGGGTAAAGGAAAACCGATGGGCCCACTAGCCCCCCCCCCCCCCCCCCCTGTGCGACGGGGGGGGGGGGGTAAAGTAAGCAGCAGCCGGCCGGCGTGCCTGCATCGCTGGTCATTTAGTTGGAATGCCGGCGATTTAGCTGGGAAAACCCGGCTGCTGCTGCTGCAGGTGGCCTACCAATTACCATGAGGGCAGCACCTTATAGGGCAGAAGCCTACCTACCGGGAGTTCCCCCAGAAGCCTACCTACCGGGTAGTCGAAGCTGCCGGGTTTTCCCCCACAGAGGCAGTCATTCCCCTTCTAAGCATTTATTGAGTTCTAGCCAAAAACTGCCCGGAAACGTGGTCAAATGCACGCATGGCTGCAGGTGGCACTTGTAGCTTTTTTGAATAAATCTCTACTGCGGCCGGCCGGAAAGGGGGAAAAGCCACTGCCGGATGCTTTGGTCATTAATATCCTTAAGGTGGGGGCGACTGAGGATAAAGGATTAGGCTTCTTTTTTTAATGGGCTGCTTGGGTTGTGGTCTGCGGGCTGGGGGGGGGGGGGGGGCTCAGCCAGTTTCGTCAGCCGAGCGAATGCTGGCCGATTTAATGACCTCATTTGTATAGTGGCAGAAGAGCCGTAAGTGGCTATCACCAACGCTTGCAGTGGGCAATACGGGATCGCTCACTGCAGAATTCGAACCCAGACTTCGGTCGTGAAGAGCAAGAGAGCATCTTACCGTGCATTCTTCGCTCGGAAAGTCCACAGGGTGGCCTCGGCGGTGGGCAACCGGCCATGCAACAGGCAGGCACACTCACAGCACACACGGTGTGAGGAGAAAGGACACACTACTGCATGACCCTGCACGCACGGCACGGCACGTGCACACACACACACACACGCACGCGCGCACACACACACACACACACACACACACACACACACACGAGTTCCACACCACATGCATGCACTCACTCAGTTCCACACAGGCATCTACTTGTGCACACATCCACATGTGCACACAAAGACACCAGCACTTACGAACCCTCGCACGCACAAGCGGATGTACAAGCCCGAACGCGCATGAGCTGCAGCACGCACGTGCACTCGTTCACTCACGCCTATACTAGCTAGTGTGCCCGTATTCACGCACATACGCATGTCATCAAATGTATTGCGCACATACATGCATGTGCCCCCCAGGCATGCACCTACACACCTGCGTCGGCTTGGTGGCTGTATGTTGCTCTTTCAACTTCTACCCAGCTCTGGAAGCCACCTATCGATTAGACTGGCCGGTTGGTTGACTGCTGCAGCATCTGCTGCTACCGATAACAGGTCTGGGCTTAGCAATCTTATGTGCTATCACGAGATTATACGAATTGCTTACATACAGGCTAAACGGCCCAAAAATACTTGTAGTGCTACAAATAGGCTGAACGAAGCTCAAATAATAATAATAATGATAATAATAAATTCGATATAGTGCTTTCAGAAGTCAATCTCTTTCTAGGCACTTTGCATCAGCAGCAAATAATGATGGCATTATTCTATATTCCACAAAGAAGTGCTTGGGGTATGTATATCTATTAAGTTCAACACGATTTCTATTTGTGTTCGGTTAAGTCCAGTCTTCCATCCCCCCCCCCGCCGTATGGGAATCTCAGCCCTCTGCCGAAGTCAAGCTCCCATCTCCGGCAGAAGGCTGGGCCGATGGAGCCGTATGGAGCAGTCTCCTTGCAGCCTACGAAGTCCGCTTTTCTTATAGAGTTTCAAGCAGAATGCCGTGAAATAAGGTGTGCACACCCCACACACAACACAGCGTGCGACAGGGAGCCTCACGTGCAATCTCATTTGAACATTGCACAGCAGCAGCAGCAGCTAGCACAACAGGCTGTAGCTGCACCACAGGTGGAGGCACTAACTCGATGGCATCGATTAGTAGGGGCAAACAATGCAAACATTCGCGGCTTTGTGTTAGTCGAGATAACAGTGGCCTGCCTGATATAGCAGCATTTCCTGGAATGAAAGTTACATGGTCCAAAACCCCTGCAGCAGAAGCGTGATACGTCCGAAACGATGGGACAGACGATGGGACCGAGAGGTAGCCGCTCGGTATGACCGAGCGCTGACCGGAAGCACGGGGCCGCAGGAGAAGCAGCAGCAGCAGCCGGTAGCCGACGGTTCAACTCACCGGAGTAGTCACAGCTCGACGTCCGTTTGATTCGAAGTGTCACCGGACCTCTCCTCGAGCAGGTCTGGCCTTGAGGCTATGAGCAAAGAACGCGAGACATGATCGGCTGCAGACTAGCAGCTAGCAGCTCCGAACGGTCTGCGCCTGCTGCAACCCAAACTGGAGCAAGCCTACCAACGTGCTGCGCAGCCGTCAACCACCAGGTCGTACAATGAATCCATTAGTCAAGAGAAGCTCTGGCAGAAATTTCTAGCAGCCGATATAATACATTATAGGTGTGGGTGTGTGTGTGTGTGTGTGTGTGTGTGCGTGCATGTGTGTGTGTGTGCGTGTGCGTGCACGCATACATGCAAGACATATAGAGCTAGAACAAGAGGAGTGGCAATAGCAGGAGACAATAAATGAGAAATAAGAGACAGGCAGGAGACATAAAAAGAGAGAGATCGAGATCGAGAGAGAGAGAGAGAGAGAGAGAGAGAAAGAGAGACAGACAGACAGACAGAGGGGGTGAGGGAGAGGGGAAGAGGGAGAGGGGAAGAGGGAGATGAAGGGATGGAGAGAGGTACGGAGAGGTAGGGAGAGAGAGAGAGAGAGAGACGGAGGGAGACAGGGAGGGGAGGGAGAGACAGGGAGAGAGAGAGAGCAACCTATCTGGCAGCAGTTCTTCAGTGAGCACAGCCGGTGGCTCACTACCGGTGCAGGACAGGTGCATAGTAGCTTCAAACCATAGGCGATGACCATGTGTCTCATTCGGTTGCCTGCCTCCAATGCAGTTATCGCTCGAGTGGTCAGGCTCACCCACCCACGCCTGACCGTTGACTTGCCAGCCCTGCTGAGCTCAGCCCACCTTGACAGCTACTGCCATCCTGGCACCCGACCCGCCCCAGATTATTATTATTATTATAATTATTATTATTATAGCACGGCTCGCACCTGCCCCTCAGGCACGGTATGCGAGGTACACGCGAACCTCGGCACCCACACAGTCCTGATGGGAGGCAGCTGAGGACTGGTAGACAAGTGGACGAGCACTGGTCGTGAATGACCCGAGAGGTCGGCATTGAGAGCATTGAGCAGCAGTCTGAGTGTTCTCAGCATTCGGGCACACGAGGAGCCTGCCGATCTGCTCTTGATGCAGCAACTTACTTCGCATGATCGTGAAGATGGCCGCCTCCTCTTCAGCAGCTTCCTACTGGTGAACTTCAGATTGCTCTCTTTCTCTGAAACATAGAGAGAGAGTCCAGTAGTTGGGTACTTTGTACTTTGGGAGGCAACTACTACCAACCGTTCTGGCGAGTGCTAACAAGTGAGTGCACAACCGTGCTAGCGAGCTGAAGCCGTGTCACGGCCAGAAGCAGCAGGCTACCGCTCAATAGCTGGACAGAAAGCTAGCCCCGAAAAGCTGCGCCATCCACTGCGCTCTAGTCTGACTCCTTTGCAGCCATTGCCAAGAAATTCCCACATTCTGCCAGGTCATGATGGCGACCTCCTGAAGGCAGCAGACGAATGTCAGCATGTACATGCACGTATAGGAGACTGTCATTTTTTACCCATCAAACTAAGGCTTAGCCTTTTTAGCATGGGTCAGAGTAGTGGAGACTAGTAACAATGTGAGTCGGAGTGTTGGACATAACGAAAAGCCTTTGCAGACTTGCGTATGGTATATATATATATATATATATATATATATATATATATATATATATATATATATATATATATATATATATATATATATATATATATATATATGATTAACCGATTAATGAATGATTCCTTGACCGTATGGAAAAGTCAGCCGGAAAAGCCAGCTACTAAAAAGATTCCTAAATCAAACAAAGGAATAATAAGCTCAGAAGGATAGTGCAAAACGGAAATGTACAAGTACACTTTCATGCTGATCCTGTGCATGTCACCCCTAACCATGATATTCTTGTTGTTTATCGAGCATGACACCACTCACCATTCGACCGCGTTTCATTTGCAGCAAATGTAAAGCGCCTAGAAGGAGGTTGAGTTCTCTGAGGGCGCTTTATCAAGTGTACTACTTTTATTATTACTTGGTATGCACTTACGCACAAATTCTGGCTGGCGGAAGTCGCGCCAGAAACAGAGGGGCAGATCTTGCACAAGGTTCACAATCAGCGCCACTAGCCCAAGGCCAGACAATGAGGGACTACGGGAAGGCACTCGGATCGATCGGGCATTCGGCATCCGAGCTGCTACGGCTGCTAGCACGGCCGACAGCTTCAGGTTGTGGCAGCCAGCCAAACTCGAGACTTTCGCTAGCACAGCTTCAGCAGGACGGTGGCACAGTATTGAGGCCCAGTGTACGTGCTAACTAATGAAACCAGACACTTTAGCATAACCAACAACGCCGATGATCGACTATAACTTGTGCACGTGACACTCAGCTGTATTTGTCGTTTAAACATACCGTCGGAATCTGCTTCAGCCTATAGTGCCACCTGTTCGCTTTATCAAGTGCATTATTATTATTATTATTATTATTCGTTACAGCATCTGGTGGGTCTTAGTGATTCGTCTCTCTTGAGCTCTTGCTGTGCCTAATGCTTGCGGACGTTACCACTAATCATTTGGTAATGCTTTCTACACAGCAATGTGTTATTATTATCTGTAAATTGCCTAGACAGAGATTCAGTTCACTGAGGGTGCTATACAAATGTATTATTATCATTACTATTACAAAGTGACTGATACACAGAATACTTGCCCTGCAGACATTCGATACAGGATGTCGGAAGATTTCCCTTGTCTGAACGAGGATAAAACCAAACTGATATTCAAAGGTGACCCCAAGCATGTGGTTGGACTAGGAGGCATAGCTCTTCTAAAAGGCATTGCTGTTGTACAGCTGTCATCTTGTGCTTGGAATTTAGGTGTGGTCCTTGACAACTGCTTAAATTTTGTTAAGTTTTATTATGAAGACTACTTCTACGGCTAGCCATCACATCCGATCCCTGTCTACCAGCCTTTGCAAAGAATTTAACTCCCCCTAATTCGGTCTAGGCTGGATTATCACAATTCCATCTTGGCTGGGCCACTGCAAAAAGCCATTAGACCACTGCAGCGGGTGATGAATATGGCAACAGGGCTAGTCTAAAAATCCCAGAGGGTCTTCGCCGTGTGTCTCCGCTGCTGAAGGAGCTGCAATGGCTCCAACAATGGATACCGAGCGACATTCTTACTCTAACCCACAAGTCCCACTCCAAGCCTTGGCTCATTGACACCGACCAGCTGCTCATGCCCGCAGGTCCTCAATGGACAATAGAGTAGCTGTTCCATTCTTATAATAAAAGACCTTTGGCGACAGAAGCTTTGGCTTTGCAGGTCCTAGACTGTGGAACTCGCTTCCACAATTCTTATGCAACAATGTCTGTCTCTCCTACTGATGACTGTGGTACTGATCTCATTCCAGCCATCCCGAGATGCTAACGCCATGCTAGTCACTTCCGTGCACTAGTCACTTGCCATGCTCGGCACAACGCTGGAGCAGCACTACACGAGAGCCGCACAACATTGGAGTAGCGAAACACTAGAGCAGCACTAGCTGCTCAGCCGTCAGTGGGAGGTTCTAAACCCAAGTGGCAGTGCAGGTGACAGCAAACCAAGGCAGCAGCAGCAGCAGCGGCGGCAGCAGCAGCAGCAGCAGCAGCAGCGGCGGCAGCAGCAGCAGCGGCCTACTTTTGGCGACTTTCTCGGGCAGCTTCTCGTCGAGCATCTCGAACACCCGGTAGGCGTTCTTGCCCTTCCTAACTGTCATGTCATTCAACTGCAGGACGTCGGGCAAGCTGTTTAGGGCACAGCGGAAGTTGGCCTTCCAGCGTTTGGCTGAGTCGCCGCATTCCTTGAGCTTGCCTGCAACCGGCAACAGCAGGCGCTCGGAGGAGGGTGCGCTGCTGCAACAAATTAGCAAAACGACATTGACATTGCGACCATTCACAGATCGTGTGCACAACTCCTGAGGGCCACGATTTGTGTCTGCTCTCTCTCTCTCTCTCTCTCTCTCTCTCTCTCTCTCTCTCTCTCTCTCTCTCTCTCTCTCTCGCAGCGATACATCCTAGGCTGTCTACTTCGAACCTATGCAATCACATGCCTAGAAATAGACTTAGCTCTGCTTGGGCCTCAAACCCCTCGGGGGGGGGGGTGGTGGTAGGAAAGGGAGGTGCTACAGGTGGGGGGGCTATGCAACACGGGCTATGACTAAGCGAGTGCACAGGCTCGCGCTCAATCCCCAGGCTCAGTGCCCCCCCCCCCCGTGGCAGCTCGAGGGCAGCAGACGCTGTCTGCTCCTGTCTGCTCAATCTGATTGTGACAGAAACTGGTATGTGGTAACTGGTATGCTATGTAAATTGTGGCAGAAATAAGCTTGCAGCCTCTCTCCGAGAGCTTGAAGTGGGCAGTGGCTTCACTGAGCTGCCTATGTGAGGTCATAACTTATTTAAGGGCAGGAAGGAGGGTCGGCAGTGCCGGTACCTTCACAGGAGGCCAGAGGGTGGCGAAGGAGCGAATCGACCGATCCGACGAGCGAGCCAGCGGAAAGCTGAAGCAACCGGCAGCTGTGCATCGAGCAGGCGTCTGAGAGGTACTCTCTCCTAGCCTAGCTGCATCTCCCGGGCTTTGAGGGTGAGCAAGCGATGGAGAGATGCAATATAGGCTCAGCAGCGGAGTTTGCTTATTTGACCGCCGCCGTGCTCGAGCAACAAGAAGCGACAAGGAAGGAAGCGAGGAGGCTCCGGTGTGGCTTCAGTCTTTGGTGCATACGTCGCCGGCCGAGGCAGGCGACCAGCGCTGACGGAGGGCTGAGCGAAGGCGGAGAAGCTGAGAGCGAACGATGATTCCTCTTCTTGAGACCAAGACGGAAGCAAGACCGAGCACGCGATCCTGGACTATGGAAGCCGTCAAGGGCACCCCTTCTTAAATGCTTCGAGGGGCGTGGTGGCAGGGGAAGACGAACTGCAAAATAGTCGATGCGTTCCATGCCAGAGTCAAGGGTTGTTTAAGGGTTGCTACGAGCTGCTCCTGCGGGGATCGCTTCTCCTGCGGGGATCGCTTCTCCTGCGGGGATCGCTTCTCCTGTGGGGATCGCTTCTCCTGTGGGGATCGCTTCTCATGCGGGGATCGCTTCTCCTGTGGGGATCGCTTCTCATGTGGGGATCGGATCGCGAGGCGACCTGTGCGGTGCACGGCCACGGCAAGTGGCATTCATCATAGCAAGCCACTTTCCACAGTGACCACGTGACCACACTGGGCACGCGGATACAGGAGGCTAGAGAGGAGCAGGGCTCGAAGGCACGAAGACTGTGCGCACGATTGCTGAACGCTGCTGCTCGAGTTTTAACACGTGGTCACGTGACTAGACGACTGGCTACGGTTAATATCCGTAGGTCGTCACTATGTTTTAGCAGCTCACCCAGACGATTGAAAAAAGTAATTTTTTTCCAACTGGCTCCGAAACCAGAGGCATCTAAAAGCCTCCGGTCCCACAACTCCCTCAAGAGACCGTGTCGGAGCTGCAGCGAATGCTCTTCGCGAGATGGCCATTTCCGAGAGATGGCCATTTCCGAGAGATGGCCATTTCTGCATCATTCCAGGCTCGACGACATCTCGCGACCTCTCGTGACCCTTGCAGATACTCTTAAAAAAATGCTAAAAAAAAGTCCTACAGAAATATGCAAAAAGTCCTACATAGATAGTCTCTGGGGATAAGAGGAAGAGTGGGAGGGAGGCTTAAGCTGCTGTGAGCTTTAACAGCCCGGCCTCACTCCTTCAGGCAGACCCACTGAGCCTTTAGTTCCCTCAGCTCATTTGCATATGACCCATGGTTTCATGATTCCGAGCGTTCATAAGTTTAGCAAGGGATCTTCTCGGTATGCCCTGCGGCCGTGTCTGCTTTGGTCACTAAATGCAAGAGTTGCTAGGCCTTGCTGTGTGCAATCCCACCTAGCGTTGTTGGCCACCTAGCGGTCAGGTGACGGTTCTTTTTTTCTTTCCAGCAGGCTGCTCTAGAGGGAGACCGAGGGAGACAATGTCTGCTATCACCTGGCTGCATCGTTCTCGTGGGCATCAAGTACCGTATTTTACCGAGTATGAGCTAGCCCCCTCCCCGATACGATGCATAAGCCCCCAAATTAGAAAACAAAATATTGTTATTCAATAACTGAATGAAACTAACAATATCGAGACTCCTAGTAATCACTCATTTCACTATCACTATTCTCTGCATCTTGCATGGTGACTATACTCTCTCCGGCTTCCTCGTTCCTATCACAGACTTGAAATTTGGTGGAAACTCCGTTATCATCATTGTCGTCACTCTTTTCATAGACTTCACGTCTTCCGTTCATTGCATTTGAAATGCCACAAATGCATTCAAAATGCATTCAAATGTATTCAAAACAGATGCGTTTTCTACCCAAAAAAAGAAAACAAAGTGACCTCTCATGTATATGCCCCCTCCTCTCCATTATCTGACCCCAAATTTTGAGGTCAAGGGGAGGGGAGGAAAGGGAGGAGCTTCTTATTCGCAGTAAAATAGGGAAATCGTTTTCAGCACGGCTCGCTGTCGACCACCGGTCAAGGACGTACGGCTGCTTCAGAAATTATGCTAAAGGTCAGACTCGAACAGTGGACAGAGTACAAGAGCAGGGTGGGTACGAAGGAGGAGGCTGGACCTCCAGATAGACGAACTGCCGGGTTGGAACGAGGCGTTTCGGTTAGCCACAGCAAATCCACCAAACGGGAGGCAGTGAGTGAACTTGAGGCTGGGCCCTGAAGCAGGGAGCAAATCGTCAGACGTTCAGGCCGGCAGTTGGCCTCTCTCCCACTCCGTTTGGACGGGACGAGAGGCATGTTCACGATGAAAACCTTCTAGCCAGCAGAAGTCTGCAGCAGAAGTCTCTCAGCCATGTGTATCTCAGCCTGAGGCGACTGATCCTCTTCGGTGAGCCGTGATGGCTCACCGAAGGTGAGGCGGTTGCTTTTCACGACCTCGGTCCCGATGTCGTGAGTTCTAATCCTGCGGTGGGCGATCTTTTATCGCCACTGCAAGCGGTGGTGATAGCCTTAGGCTCTTCTGTCGCTATACAAAAAAGGCTGTTAAATCAACCAGTATTTAATTTATTTTTTAATCCGTCGGTGATACGTGGCAGCCTGAAAAGCAGCCACACGGCCAGCAGGTAAACACTCGTCGAGCTAAGACTGCACTGATGTGTAGGCTCTCGGTTCAATCGGAAGTAAGAGATCGAGAGTGGGATCAGAGACAGAGAGAAAGAGATAAAGAGAAGGATATGAGAGAGAGACACGCAGACAGACAGACAGACAGACAGGCAGAAAGAGATCGGGAGAGTGCAAGAAGGTGAGAGTGAGGAGGGAAAGAAAGGGAGCATGTGCGCACGTGTGGATAAGCGTGTGTGTGTGTGTGTGTGTGTGTGTGTGTGTGTGTGTGTGTGTGTGTGTGTGTGTGTGTGTGCATGAGTGTGTGTGTGTGTGTGTGTGTGTGTGTGTGTGTGTGTGTGTGTGTGTGTGTGTGTGTGTGTGTGTGTGTGTGTGTGTGTGTGTGTGTGTGTGTGTGTGTGTGTGTGTGTGTGTGTGTGTGTGTGTGTGTGCATGAGCGTGTGTGTGTGTGTGTGTGTGTGTGTGTGTGCATGAGCGTGTGTGTGTGTGTGTGTGTGAGCGTGTGTGTGTGTGTGTGTGTGTGTGTGTGTGTGTGTGTGTGTGTGCATGAGCGTGTGTGTGTGTGTGTGTGTGTGTGTGTGTGTGTGTGTGTGTGTGTGTGTGTGTGTGTGTGTGTGTGTGTGTGTGTGTGTGTGTGTGTGTGTGTGTGTGTGTGTGTGTGTGTGTGTGTGTGTGTGTGTGTGTGTGTGTGCATGAGCGTGTGTGTGTGTGTGTGTGTGTGTGTGTGTGTGTGTGTGTGTGTGTGTGTGTGTGTGTGTGTGTGTGTGTGTGTGTGTGTGTGTGTGTGTGTGTGTGTGTGTGTGTGTGTGTGTGTGTGTGTGTGTGTGTGTGTGTGTGTGTGTGCATGAGCGTGTGTGTGTGTGTGTGTGTGTGTGTGAGTGTGTGTGTGTGTGCAAGCACGTGCGTGTGTGTTCGCGTTCGCATGAGTATTAGTAGGCACATGTAGGCAATGATAGATGCTGTTTGCCTGCAAGAGGGGAAGTACTGAAAGCAGGATAGCCTGCATACCTATATTCATTAAACAAGTCCCAGAGACCAGTATATTGCTGCTGAGACCAGTACGCGCACACACGTGTGCACACACACAAACACCAACACACACCAACACACACACACACACACACACACAGCGCACCTGCGATCACATAATACAGCGCCTGAATTTATATCATGCAGGCTGCATGCACTGTATATACAGGCGTGCACTTTTTGATACGTCGAGACATTCCGCTGACGTAGGCCGATTACTAGCGATTAGACAGATCGAACGCTGAACCTGCTTGACCGTCTGCGAGCGCTTTTTTCGATGGGCCGAATTTGATTACGCGATATTAGCAGGCGGCTGCCAGTCGGGCAAGGGGGTGGTGGGGGAGCGGTGGGCACGGCCGGCCCCAACTACCAGCGCTACGGCCGCTACGGCTTCTGCTGCTCGCTCTTCGTTCCACGACGCTGCTCGCGGCACGACTCGGGTCGGGCGGTGAGACGAGGCCGAAGCACCAGCCGCTGCGTTTCCCTACCACGAGGCAGCCGCGCCGCCGGGGGCGTGGCCTTTGGAGCAGAGGGAAACCCCCGTCGAAGGCAGCTGCGGCACCCGCTGGTGCGCGCGCCGGCTGTGCTCGGGGAGGGGGCGGGCGGCGGCGACGCGGAAGCTCTCGGCGGGCGGCGCGAGCGGGCGGGCGCGGCCGGAGTTTGGTAGGGGGGGGGGGGTTGGGCGGGTAACCCGACGGACGGGCTCCGGTCGCGCGCAGCCGTCGCTTGCGGAGGAAGCGCCGGCCACGCATGCGGGCGGCGCCGCCGCGCGAGCCGCCGCGCGTGGGCCGCGCGAGCCGCCGCGCGCGGGCCGCGGGCGCTCACCTGTGTGCCTGCACCACTCCTCGAACAGGTTCGAGTCGTCTTTCGTGTAGTTGACGGTGGAGGCGTGCAGCCATTTGACGCGGAACAGCCGCCGTCTGCCCGGCGGCCCGCCGCCGCCGCCGCCCTTCTCTTCCTCGCCCTTGATCCAGTCGAGGGTGCCGCTAAAGCAGCCGCTGTCGAGGTTCTCCGTGAGCCAGTCTCGCATGCGCAGCCTTTTCTTTGAGGCCATGAGTGGCGCCAGGCGCGAGGCGGTCGCCGCCGACTGCGGAGGGCGATCGTGCGCGACCGTTCACTCACTCACTCTGCGGCCGAACGCAGCTGCGAGAGCGGGTATTATCCTGGGATACATTGGGAATTTCCCCTGTCTGCAGAGTCCGGTACCGGTACCGGCGCAAAGTATTTTCGCAACGTCTCAAAACCTTCTTTAAGATAGACCAGATGCTTGGTGAAGAACGTTTAATACTTTATAACTAGATTTAACTTTCTGCATTTATATCTTCGATAGTATTGCACACGGTGAATAATGCTAAATGCACCATGGCGAGATAGGTAGGTTTGTTCGGTAGTCACGTGGCAGCAGCGACCGTCTCAGGGGGCTGCCCCGCCGAGCTTAATCCGAACCGACTCCGCGCCGGGACGGACCTACGGCCCCGGTGGATTCATGGGAGGCGTTGGCGTGCGCAGCCTTTTTGCTGCGCCGTTGTCGAGATCGGCGGTGCTTCTGGGGGTAGAGCCACTCGGCCCGTGTTCTACTGGCCTGCGGCGCTAGTTCGCTCGTCAGAGCGAGCTATGGTCCGTTAGCCTCGCTGTTTCGGCGGCGGCAGCTCTGTCCATCTCTCCGTGTGTCGAACCCCACCGTCCACCCGGCGTACGTACGTAGGGCGAGGCGGCGTCGGCCCAGCCGGGAGTAGACTAGTTACAACAGTGTTGGCTCACTTCAGCCCAGAATCCTGCCCCGATACATACACCCCGATGCCAGTATGTACGCCAAGTGAAGCGCAGGTGGCCCCGCCTCCGCCCCGCCCCGCCCAGGCGGTCCCTGCTGCAAGGCAGAGGCCTGCAGATGGGGCGGGTGAGCGGAGGTGGTTAGGGGGACGACTGTGGGTGAGGCTGATAGCCCCGATAGGGCAGCGGTTGCGGCTGGTATGTTATGTTTTGTTATGTATCTCCGTCAGTAACTCCACAAAGTCATAAAGACCATGTGGGTGTTACGCAGAAGAGTTTTGTATAGCGCACTCACAGCCTAAGCGGCTTTCGGTACGCATTCGGTAGCCAACAGACTTCGTCTCGCGCAACAAAGAGAAAGTGGGAAGCATAGCAGAGTTAGGAGAGCAGTTGAGGTAGTGAGTAGCATAGAAGTAGCAGTTCAGGACCACTGAAAAAGATGTGCCATAGTCGGCAGTTCGAGAGTAGATGTCGTTGCGTAAGAATTGTGGAAGCGAGTTCCACAGTCTTGGACCTGCAGAGCTAAAGCTTCTGTCGCCAACTGTCTTTAAGCGGAGGAATGGGACAGCTAATTTATTGTCCACACAGGACCTGAGGGCGCGAACAGGCTGAAACTGATGCAGCAGTTCAGCTAGGTAGGGCCTAGCAGCGTATTACGGAAGAGCGACGCCCTATTTTAGCTAGTCTGGCAGTCTCTCCTGATGAGGGAAGTACAGGCGCAAAACGAGGAAAGTGGCCTTCTCTGCTGGGAAATCGGCGACTTCCGCCTTGCACCGCTGCATTTCTCGCCGATCTCTATGCATTAGCTCTCCGCCGAGTAGCGAGCTCGTCGACGGTTCAAGGTTCCCTTCGGCTTTCAAAGTGTCGCTCACTGTTCGGCCCTTTCAATTCGTTCGCTCCAGCCTTTCTTAATTACTTACTCGGATTGGGGTATTTCATCCGGCCGACACCGGTCGGATTATTTCATATGTGCGTCTTCGAGGAGCGCCTGCGAGAGACTTCCGATGCACCGGCGTGGCGAACTGTTCAGAGTACAGCGTGCCGGCCGTTCGCGCGATGCCTTAAAGTCGGCGCCGTCGGTAGCGGCTCGGTCGCACGACCGAGCGAAGGAGATTCGTAGCCAATCGTCGTCGAGTACGATCGCTCAGTCCGTGCCGTCGTTTGCGGTTCCGTTTCGAGCGAGACGCACTTATTTCGTCGGCGGAGGCATCTGGCAGGAGCACTCGAGGACGCTGTATTTCTTCGCTCGTCTTTCGCGAACCGCATTTGTAGCGACCGTCAACCCTCCACTCGTTCTAGCGAACGAGTGCCGGCAAAATCAACCGGACGACCGCCCAGGTCTTGCTCGGGTGCACGGGGTTTGCACTTCGCCACCCTGGTCGTGGATCGTGTCCTTCGACGGGCAATTTGTCCAAGTTCCAGCCGCAATGGGAGTGTCAACAGCGGAAGCTTCAGTCAGGCTATTTATGCGAGGCTGTTGGATAAGCTGACATTTACTCTCTAATAATAATAATGCACTTGATAAAGCGCCCTCGGAGAACTTAATCTCTTTCTAGGCGCTTTACATTTGCTGCAAGGGGAAATGCAATTGAATGGTAAGTAAAATCATGTTACGCGGTATTTGTCTGAAAGACCGAGGCTAGAAGGGACGATTGCAATAGGTTCTGGGTAGCAGTCTTATAATAATAGTAATAGTACTGCATTTGATGTAGCGCCCCCTGAGAACTCAATCTCTTTCTAGGCACTTTGCATTTGCTGCAAACGATAAAAATGGTCTTGATGAGAGCATTAAACCTGTTTCCTGCAATCGTACTTGATCAAGTTACGCCTCAACTTTGGTACATGCAATTTGGGATGTATAGGTAGACAGGCAACAAGTCATTTTCTTCATTTTATTTGATAATATCGGAGCATCGGAGCAATCGGATGCCCTGTCTGCTATATCTATGGCGGGACTGAACGCTGCAAAACATTTCTGCCTCGAGCCGGGATTAATCAAACTGCTTGCTGCAACTCACTGCTCGCTGGTTTACCGGTCTGTGCAATCGGGCGCTTACAGACGATGCTAAACAATGCAGCTAGGCTTGTCTGTCATGAGCGTCACAGTTGCTACGTTACATCACTTGTCCCCGACCTGCAATGGCTCCATGTCAAGCAGCGCATTGATTTCAAGGTGCTGTCGCTCACTGTTAGGCCCCTTCATTCTCTGGCTCTAGTCTTACCCACCACAGAACTAATCCCCCCCACGCTAGGCACCGCATCACCACCCGCCTTTTTGTTTTACTCAAATCGTTTAGCATTGCCCCGAACCCAATTTGGAAATCCTTTGGAGACAGTGCCTTCAGATCGTTTGCTCCCAAAGCCAGGAACTCACTTCCGAGTGACGTCACGAAACCCGTGGATTGACGTCATTTAAAAAGACAAATAAAAACGCACTTCTTTCTCACAGCGTCTGGTGAGTCCACGGGATTTTTTCTTTGCGTGCTTATGCGTGCTGACACTGTAGACGCTAACACTGACCGTATTTAAATGTTGACAAGTTAGAGTGCAAGTTACTCCCAGCCATAGTATTCTGCTTTTCGATACGGTGCACGCTACCACGCGATCACCAGTTGATCATGCTTCTTTTACAGCAAGTGCCTGGAGAGAGAGAGAGAGAGAGAGAGAGAGAGAGAGAGAGAGAGAGAGAGAGAGTTGCAGCACCCATGCCAGCTCTGCCAGGCAACAGGTGACAGCAGCGTATCGGCTACAGAACACAGGTCAATGGCAAGTAAGGCAAATCACTAAAAGTGCATGCCATCTTCTCGTCCGTAAAATCTTTAAATGACATCTTACATCTTACTATCTGCATCTTACGCAACGACAACTACTCTCCTACTGCCGACTATGGCACATCTTTTTCAGCGGTCCTGAACTGCTACTTCCATGCCACTCACTACCTCCGTTGCTCTCCTGACTCTGCTATGCTTCCCACTTTCTCTTTGTTGCGTGAGACGAAGTCTGTTGGCTGCCGAATGCGTACCGAAAGCCGCTTAGGCTGTGAGTGCGCTATACAAAACTCTCCTGCGTAACACCCACATGGTCTTTACGGCTTTGTGGAGTTACTGACGGAGATACATTCTCGATTCCATCTCAGAAAATGCAGATATGTGTTTTGTAAGTTAGCTTATTCTAGACTGAGGTGTTGTGCGTAATCCTCGCAATTTTATACTGTTATTTATGTTCATGAATAGTATAAATAAGAAAGACGCTAATAACTAGCGTTGTATTAGGGTTTAGAAAAGCTGATCAAAAGCATTCCTTAACGAGTTCGTCAAGTGGTCAACACTAAAGGAAGCCGCCTAAAGTATTGAACCGGTTTACTTTTTAGGACAGCTCGAACGAGTTTGATCACTTCATGATTTATTCCTGTAAGTATAAAAAATCTATCTTATGCAACAAATGTCAATTTTTCAAGATTAAGACTATAATTTTGGCGATAGGTATGCCTGCGATGTTCCGGAGAATAAGTACATTTCAAACGTTTCACCGTCCTGCACACGGAAGCACAGTTTGCAGCGAACATTAACCATCGTATGTACTTTAAAGGCATAAGCAGTTGAAAAATTCAATCGTCGCTAACCAGAAAAAGCTAGAAATTCGTTGCATTTTATCCGCCTATGGGGAAATACCCTGACCTTGTAAGAGTTAGCCAGACGCCGGGAAGGCTGAAGTGTGCATGTCGGGTAGCACGTTTGTCCGCCGCACCCGTTCGGCTCAATCCAAAGAAGACCAGGGCCAACACTGCACGCAACTAGCGAACGCAACTAAAGTGCGCTATGCAAAAGTCTCCTGCGTAATATCCACATAGTCTTCGTGCCTTTTCGGAGTTACAGACGGAGATGCATATGCACTGCCTTGATCGGCCTTGACGTTTGCAGGTATGCGCTTATCAGGTAAGCAGACTCTGGCTTACTAACCAGACGTAAGACGACGTCCTAACCAGAGGTAAGCAGGTATGCGCCTATCTGTGCATGTATCTCCGTCTCTAACTCAAACGAAGTCGCGAAGACTAATTAGTCGTTACGTTAAGAAGCGTTAATGAGCACGCAGCTCGCAGAGTAAGCGACTTTAAGCAGCGGCCCATTCGATAGGCTGCTGCAGACTTCATTTCGCGCTATTAGGAGTAGGTGAGAAGCGTAGATGAGTCATATAGGCAGCAGCGACGGACGGCTGGAAATAAATACGCTCGAGTTGGCAGCAAGGGGAGAAAATGTCGTAGCCTTCAAATCGAGGAAATGGGTTTCGCGTTGCCGGACAAGCAGAGCAAATCGTGTGCGAAACTCCGAGCTCCACCTCCGTCCCCCACTTCCGGGTACCGCCACGCCTAGTGTCCACGATACTAAGGTAGGTGCGAGTGCTTCCGGTACAAAATCCGGTAGTGCACAATCCATCCGCGGGTAAGTGGAGAGCGTTGTCAACGCATAGGCAGCCGGTAGGTGAGGTGTGCTCATACTTTCTTAGCAGAGGCGTCTTCTGCCTGAAGAAGTTCACTTCTCCGTTTTCTGTTCGCTGGTTATCGGCGAGGGCTCGTTCTCCTGTGGGCTGCGGCGTACCTCTACACTCATTGCGGAGTGCCTAAGGCGACAGCTCCTTGTTGAGAACTACGAAACCACGCGGTACCACTGCGGAGCTTTTGCATCGTCTTTCAAATCGTGTTGAATTCGATTTGATGCTTGATAGAGAGCCAATGAAACTCGGAGAGAAATGGAGCGAGGCGGCAGGTAGGCCACTGACTGCCGAACACCAAAATGCGCACCAGTCACAGATGACCAAGCAACCAGGCAGGAAGTCCAAAATAAAGGGAACTGTAAGGATGGGAGAGAGAGAGAGAGAGAGAGAGGGGGAGAGAGAGAGAGAGAGAGAGAGAGAGAGAGAGAGAGAGAGAGAAAGCGAGAGAGAATGGGACAGAGACGCAGAGAGAGAGAGAGAGAGAGAGACAGACAGACAGACAGACAGACAGAGAGTGAGAGAGAGAGAGGCAGGCAGAGATAGAGAGAGACGGGTAGAGACGGGTAGAGAGAGAGAGAGAGAGAGAGAGAGAGAGAGAGAGAGAGAGAGAGAGAGAGAGAGAGAGAGAGAGAGAGAGAGAGAGATTGAGTTCTCCGAGGGTGCTATTGCAAATGTATTGATTAGATTTGTGCAAGCAGTCGCGAACACCAAAAGATAGGGTCGACAATGCGACAGGCAATGTAAACGACGAAAAGCCGCTCACCGAAGCTGCGTGCCACTCAGTAAGGCGCGCCCCTCTTGGTGACTGCCGGCTCGGAAGATCCAGGGGAACCCCGGAAGAGATCCGGGAAAGCCGGTAATGAGGTCCAGAAAAGCCTGAAAGGAGATCCAGGAGAGCTATCATCGGCTGAACCGTAAGATCGGCCGCCGCCGCCGCCGCCGCCGCCGCTTCCCGGCATCAGACGGCGGAGGACGGCTGACTTCTGTCGTGCGGGCGTGGCTTGACGTCGCGCCAGCCGAAACGTTCGCCGAAGCCGGCCGGAAGTCTTGCGATTCCTGGACGTGTTCACGCTGCTCTGCATGTGTGCAAATACGCTGCGAGAGAAGTCAAGGTCGTCCCGTTTGGCTTCCGGAAGGGAGAGAAACAGCCGCTGGGAGTGCTTTCGTAAGACGCACCGAAACGCCGTCCGAAAGTCTCTCTAGAGCCGAGCACCTGCCGGGGATCTTGAAGCGTGCGAAAGCCATGTCTATCGAATTGCGACGACAGTGCTCCGGAATATTAGCGACTCCTGAATAGCTCGGAACCGATTTGTCAAAATCTAAGGCTTCGACCGTATCGAAAGAAAGCGATCTGGAATGACAATTAGCAATCGGCTCTGCGTGGCGGCTTCAGTGCGCATGCGGCCATCAGCGGCCGCCGCGCGGATTATGCAGGTTTATTACGCTAGGGACGTGGACTCGCTATAAAGTTACGAGAGCTCTCGAGTGCTGTCTCACTCCGCTAGCGTCGGCCAACGCGAACCCACTTCTCGCCGCTTCTTCGACTAGTTTGCTGTTCGCCGGCGTTCGCCGGCATTCGTCGCGTGCATTGCACGCACGTGCACTGGCGGACGTTAGGCTTAGAGCCGCGTCTGTTGGTGGGACTGTGTTGCCGCGGAGCCTCTGTATCGCGTTTGGAACAATAAGAACACCGGTTTGAAGAATCTGAAGCTGAGCTGTACGCCCCTACCACCCCGCCCACGCTGCTCCCGAAATCGCCTCGCTCAGCACGAGCCTATTTAGACGTGCGTACAAAATATTCAACCTCAACCTTCAACCTTCAACCTGTGAATCAATTAGGAAAAAAGAGAGCTCGCACCCCTTGATAATTAACGGCAGCCCTTCCGGAAGCTGTCGTCGACCGGGTCGTCAGGCGCGCTGGCATCCTTTCAAGCCCAAAAGGAAAAAGTGCTCTCTGGAGGAAAACGTCGAATCTTGGAGCGTGCGACAAGCCACGAGGACCGCTTCCTAAGCGGGACTCAATCTCAATCCGGAAGCCGGCCAGAGAGCCACCAACTGCAGCAGGGTGGGGTACGAACCGATGGGGACGCAGCTTGAGTATTGCAGTGGCGTAAGCGCTTGGCTAGTTTGGTCCAGCGGTTAAGGTGCTCGCCCCGACCAAGGTCTGGCTGAGGTCGTGGGCTCTCGAGCGCGCTGAGGCGTATGCGTGAAGCACCTGGAAAGGAGATTAAGTTCTCTTGGGGCGCTATACAAATGAATTATATATTTATATAGTATTCGTGACCAAGCGGGGTCTGAGCGGCTGCAATATTGGTTTGGGGGCAGCGTAGGCCTGCCTCTACAGCAACAGTGGGGGTGGGGGAGGAGCCAGCCCCTCCTTCCTACGACTTTGATCTGGACTCTTCATTGAGATTGAGATGCAGCTGCTGCGTCCGGCAGTCGCATCGTGAGGCGTGCCGCATTGCGGTACGCTACAAACAACTTCTCAATCTACCGAAATAGGAGTCAAAGGTACGGCGAATTAGCACGCTTCATATTCTATAGCAGGAGCCCAGCAGCGCTGCTGGCTACAGAATCGAGCTTCACTTTCTGGACGCGTCGATCCGACGACGCTCTCTCGCGGCTCCACTGACGCTCAGCTCAACGGCACTTTGCGTGACTAGCCAGGGACGGGCGAGACTAGAGACCTTCAATCTTTCCGAGGCAGCCATCTTTGCGCGCGGTCAAAACGCATGCATATTTCCACTGGCTCGACAAGACACGCGAGGTCAGTCTCAAAGTCAGCGAGCCGTTTCATGGTAAGTTCAAACGAAATGCGCAAGATCGCGAAATGCGAAAAATCGCGGCGCTGGGAGCTCGCTCCAATCGGAGAGAGAGAGATTGCCTGCACCGGTCACTTTTGAAGCGAGATCGGCTACTCAAGTTTTATATGTCAAGATGCACCATATTTGGAAAGCCACAGGTGCTGGGACGCCTTTCCTCGCCGACTGAGCGGTGTCGTGTGAACCTACTGCTGCTGCTGCTGCTGCAATTGGCGCAGCAGCGCAGCGCCCGGTCCCGGTCGCTAATGCACGCCTCGCCTGCGGCCAATGGTTAAGCCATCGGCGGGGCACAGTGTGATCGTCACCTGTGGCCAATAGTTAAGCCATTGACGCAGTGACGCAGCGTGAGGCCACTAATGTACGCTATATTTCCCAGCGCAGCTGCTGCGATTCGTCGAGCTCTCTCGCATTTGTTGACGCCGAGAGAAATAAAGACCGAATCTCCTTTACCGCCGGCGTTCACGCTGTAACCTACGTGCGACTCGCAAGATCTGCAGCCGGAGCCATTTCGACACGAGACTAAAGCGGTCGCTTGCCGAACGACGGAGGCGATGTAGCGTCGAGCAAGCGTCCAGTACGCTCGTTGTCGGAAGTCCCGTTAACGGAAGTCCCGAAGAGTGCGGAAGTGCATCGAAGGAATCCGAAATCCCGATTACATACTGAATGCCTACGGCGGACATTGGCGGACATTGGGGCCTCCGGAAGTGGCGGTCGTGGCATCCCGGTGCTTCGCGGACTTGCGTATGCGTATAACTCGATGGCGAGAGATCTCGTTACGCCCTAATACGCACTAATTAAAGCTCGGAATACGAGCAATAGTGGATTTAGACGGCGGAGGCACAGTCCGCCCTAAACCCTAAATCGTAAACCCTACAACTTTAAACACCAAATCCTAAACCCTAAAAGCTAAACCCTAAAATCCCCAAACCCTTAAACCCCAAACACTAAACCCTAAACCATTTACGGGGAATGTCCTACCCCACGGGGTGGGAAATGTCGGGGGGGGGGAATGTCGGGGTGGGTTGGGAAATGTCCGTAGCCCAAAAATCTCGCTGCATTGAGAAGGTAGCAAGGGCTGAAAGCAAAACGTTCGCCCTGACTCTTACAGCGTAGAGGGAATTAAGGACAGTAAAGTTCTTACGCTTACCCACAAGGCCCGCCACGGCTTGGCTCCTTCGTACCTAGCTGAACTGCTGCATCAGTTTCAGCCTGTTCGCGCCCTCAGGTCCTGTGTGGACAATAAATTAGCTGTCCCATTACTCCGCTTAAAGGCAGTTGGCGAGAGAGGCTTTAGCTCTGCAGGTCCTAGACTGCGGAACTCGCTTCTACAATTCTTACGCAACGACATCTACTCTCCAACTGCCGACTATGGCACATCTTTTTCAGTGGTCCTGAACTGCTACTTCTATGCTACTCACTACCTCAACTGCTCTCCTGACTCTGCTATACTTCCCACTTTTTCTTTGTTGCGTGAGACGAAGTCTGTTGGCTACCGAATGCGTACCGAAAGCCGCTTAGGCTGTGAGTGCGCTATACAAAACTCTCTTGCGTAACACCCACATGGTCTTTATGACTTTGTGGAGTTACAGACGGAGATACATTACATTACATTATGAATATGGCGGACTGCCCCGCTTCCGGGCATCAGCGATACCAGTCTAGGGGGGGCTTCTGGAGGAGAGACTGCACTCCTATGAGTCGGCCGAGTTTTTCATGGAGCGTAGCGCTAGCCAGCAGCCGGCTGAAGCACGCGGCCCCAATCGCTGCCTCGGCGGCGTGCTCACGTGCTCGACGCTACGCATAGCTCGCCGAGAGGCGACGTTACGCATAGCTTGCCGCTGGCCGCTAGCGACCAGCGGCGCCTCTACCGGCTTTTGGCTCCGAGCCAAAAACCGATAGGGGCGTGCACTTCTAACGCGCCCGATTTAAGCGATGTCTAAGCAGTAATTATCGTGCCTTAGTTGTCTTGCGGTAGCTGCCCTAATGCAACTGACCTGCAGTTAACTAGTAACTGACCCTGTTTTGCATCGACTAGTGACCCTGTTGGTCGTCCGCAGCCTGCGCGCGAGGGCACCTCGGGCTGAGCACCGCTGCGTCGGCGAGGCGTTGCGGGGGGGGGAAGGGTTGGTGGTGGGACGAATGCCGTTTGAGCTGCGGCCTCGTCTTCGCCGGCGGCGGCACAGGCGCGCCGACCCTAGGGTAAGCGAGTCGCCGCCCGCCCGGCGGCTGTACGCCGAACGCCGCTCGGGCCGCGATCCTTGCCGCCCAGCTATTACCCCCCAGTTTGGCAAAGACATACGAACTGTCTGCTATGGGCGCGGCAAAGTTAGCCTGTGACTGTAAACCGTAAACTCTAAACATTAATACTGGAAATCGCGATTCCAAAAATAAAATGCGCACCCAACCTAAACGGCAAACCCTATTTGCTAAACCCTAAGTTTTAAGCCGAATGCGTACCGAAAGCCGCTTAGGCTGTGAGTGCGCTATACAAAACTCTCCTGCGTAACACCCACATGGTCTTTATGACTTTTCGGAGTTACAGACGGAGATACATTATATTACATTACATTAAGCCCTCAAACGAAAAGGCATCTCAGAACGCGCTTTCAACCTACTTTTACAAACCCGCTTTTCGCTACGCATAGGTGTACAAAGTCTAAAGAATCGTCGTTAGTACTGCTATGGGGCGTAGTGGCTATAGCAGTATCCACGCTATCGTTTACAGATAGACGCGCGTCGACGTATTAGCCGTGCCGCCGCCCAGACCGAGAGACTTCCGTCGACGGCAGTTGGCCCGTCGGCGTAGCGCGGCGGGTCGCTGCGGGTTTCGAGCGAGAGGAGAGCTCCGCTCGCCTTCAGAAGCGAGAGGTCAGCAAGTGCTCTTCCTGCGCGACCCTGCGATCGTGCGTGCGAGCACGGCAGAGGGCAATTCTTTGTCGCTCCCTGCTGGCGCGAGCGGTGGCCGCCGCCGAATCAGCCTTGACATTGACGTTACACTTTGCCGGCAGCGAGTGGCGGGCGGACTCAAAGTCTCGGTCTGGCTGGAGGCGTGCGACGGGCGGGCGGCCGCTGGGCCGGCGCCGGCACGGCGAGTGCTTCGAGACCCCAGCGGATCGCGGCGAGACTTTGTTTTGCTGCGCGCGGCAGCGGCGGCGTGGGAATGAAAGCAACGTCCGAGCAGAGAACTTGAAAATAAAACGAGCGTTCGTATTCCGACAGTACGAATGCACCAGCAAATTTCGCGCCTTCGAAGCTCTCGTTGGTGGAAAGTAGAGGGGAGTGGAGGTTGAGGTACGATTGTGAAATTACTCCGCTACATGAATGCAACCCGACGTTAGCTAATGGCGCTCTGACGCGGCCGGTGTGCTGTCGTCGACCTCAGGTGCGTAGCATGCGAAAGAGTAGGCGGTTAGAGGGCTCGGTGGTCTCTCTCTCTCTCTCTCTCTCTCTCTCTCTCTCTCTCTCTCTCTCTCTCTCAATCTCTCTCTCCTCTCTCTCTGTCTCATATCTGTAAATCTGTCTCTGTCTCTCTCTGTCTGGGTCTAATCTATGTCTGTCTCTTCTCTCTCTTCTCTCTCTCTCTCTCTCTCTCTCTCTCTCTCTCTCTCTCTCTCTCTCTCTCTCTCTCTCTCTCTCTCTCTCTCTCTCTCTCTCTCTCTCTCTCTCTCTCTCTCTCTCTCTCTCTCTCTCTCTCTCTGTCTCTGTCTCTGTCTCCGCCTCTCTCTCTCTGTCTCTGTCTCTGTCTCTGCCTCTCTCTCTGTCTCTGCCTCTCTCTCTCTGTCTCTGCCTCTCTCTCTTTGTCTTATTTCCTCTATCTTTTCTCTGTCTCTCTGTCTCTCTCTCTCTCTCTCTCTGCCGGAGGGATGGGTGTTTTTCCAATTGCAAACTCGGGTGGAAGGGAAACGTCCGAAACGAATTCCGATTGCAAACGGCGAGCGCAACGAGAAGCTCGGAGGGCGCGGACGCTCGCGCCCGCGCCCTCAGAGCGCCGAGGTGCTGCCACACCCGGCTCGACTGGCGGCAGTCGCGGCGACGCGACGCGAGATTGCCGCCGCAGGCGGGGTTCGGAGCAAACAGGATAGCCGGCCGCGGCGCTGACTCGCTGTAGCCTCGGGGTGGGGCGCAGGACGTGGGCGCTTGTCTCTGCCCAGCGAGACCCGCGAGCGGAGGCGGAAGAAATCCGCAGCGGGCCGTTCTCAGCCTACCGGTCTAGCGGCGGCGCGTGGCGGGCGCGATCGCTGTGGGAGGAGGATGATGTCTCGGGCCCCAGCCGCTCGCCCGTACAGGTCGCCGGTTTCTCGCGCGGGCGCGACCGTGCATCCACACTCTGCCAAGCCGAGTGTTGGACGGCTCGAGGTGGGTGGGTGCAACGAGACGAATGCCGAAGGATGCGACTGCGTGTACGTGCGCGAGACGTGCGCGAGACGTTCGCTCGCTCGCTCGAGCGCGCTCGATGGCCGAATTTTCATTCGCCGCCGGTCACCAGCGCAGCAGTCGCCGCCCGCCGCGGCGGCGGAGAATGCGGCCAGGCCCGCTCCGACGGCGGCCAGTCGCGCAGCGGCGGCGGGTAAACAGTCTGCAGACGGGATCGTCGATTAATCGCTGGCGAACAGTGCGTCTGCTGCGGCCCGGCTTCCGGCGGAAGCTTCCGTCGGCGGGCAGCTGCCATAGCAGCCAGCGCAGCCGCGCGCAAGCGCAGGCGGGCGAGAACGGCGCGGCGGCGGCGGCGGCGGCGGCGGCGGCGGCGGCGGCGGCGGCGGCGGCGGCGGCGGCGGCGGCGGCGGCGGCGGCGGCGGCGGCGGCGGCGGCGGCCGGCTGGCGGCGGCGGGCGGCGGCGGCGGCGGCGGCGGCGGCGGCGGCGGCGGCGGCGGCGGCGGCGGCGGCGGCGGCGGCGGCGGCGGCGGCGGCGGCGGCGGCGGCGGCGGCGGCGGCTGGCGGCGGCGGCGGCGGCGGCGGCGGCGGCGGCGGCGGCGGCGGCGGCGGCGGCGGCGGCGGCGGCGGCGCAGCCTCCGCTCGCGCGCGAGCGGCCGATGCGTGCGCCGAGCGCGAGCCGTCTCGCTCTCGTCGAAACGACTCGACGTAGAGCTCGCGAACGCCTTCTCCCGCTGTCGCGGCGTCGCGGCGAGATCCGATGTAGGGGTGACAATCGAGTCGCTCCGTCAAGACTCGGCCGTTTGAGGAGAAAGGGCTGTAAGGAGACAATCGATGAGAGCGTGGCGAATCGGAGCCGTAACTCCCGCTCTCATCGCGAATCTCTAAGCGGGAGTTAAAGCACCGACCTCGTGACCCGGAGGCAACCTGAGCTGGACACGCGTTGTGGTGCGGGCTACGAGAGATGGCCTCAGAGCTGGGTGCTTCTCTGTGAGAAGCCTCACTGAGTTGGTGAGCAGCTGAAGGTGTGATGGAGTGAAGGAGAGAGGAGGAGAAGAGGGGGGATGGGAGGAGGAGGCCGCAGGCCCGGAATGGCAGATGATGTGGTGTGTGACGAGAAGGGGGGATTGAGAGAGAGAGGGAGGAGAGGGGAAGGAGAGAGAATGGGAGAGGAGGAGAGGGAGGAGAGGGAGGAGAGAAGGAGGGGGGCGCGCGCGCGTGGATGTGTGTGTCCTATGGGAGGGATGTGGTGCGCCGTGGAGTGTAATACGGGAGAGCGAGGAAGAGAGAGAGAGAGAGAGCGGAGTGAGATAGAGAGGGGAGAGAGGGGAGAATGGGGTGGGGAACGAGAGAGAGAGAGAGAGAGAGAGAGAAGAGTTGGAGTGAGAGAGAGACGGGGAAGAGAGAGAGACGGAGTGGGGAGAGAGAGAGAAGGGGACTGAGTAGAAGGAGGCGGGAGAGGGAGGAGAGAGATAGACGAGAGGAGAGAAGAGAGAGAGGAGTGGGAGAGAGAGCGGGAGTAGTGAGAGGAGAGAGAGAGAGAGAGGGGGAGAGAGAGGGAGAGAGGGGGAGGGAGGGGGAGAGAGAGAGAGAGAGAGAGAGAGAGAGAGAGAGAGAGAGAGAGAGAGAGAGGCCGGCAACCGGAGCCGAGAGAGAGAGAGAGAGAGAGGGAGAGGAGAGAGGTGAGAGACGGGTAGAGAGAGAGAGAGAGAGAGAGAGAGAGAGAGAGAGAGAGAGAGAGAGAGAGAGAGAGAGAGAGAGAGAGAGAGAGAGAGAGAGAGAGAGAGAGAGAGAGGAATAGTGACACAGAGAGAATGAAACTAAGAAAGTGACTTGATGGGTGAGATATGAGGAACTTGATGGGTGAGATATGAGTGAAAAATGACGAGGAGAGAAACTGGGGCAAGCGAAAGGGGGAGCAGGAAGGGGAGCAGGAAGGGAAAAGAAGGGAGTGGGGAAGGGGGGATCGAGGTGAATAAACGAGAGGATAGGGAATGGGTGGGCGACTGCTAATCATTGAGTGCAAAGGTAGACATCTGTAGCTGTATCACGGAGGTGTGCGTACGGGTATGCGGGCATGTGAGAGACACTGATCGTGTCGCTCTCAATGAGTGCGCGAGTGCGCCGGCCAGAGTTCGTGAGGCATAGAGCAACGACAGACGGACATTTATGCATCTACATTTGTATTTACACCAACGTATACCGTATATGTACTTCATAAAAACACAATTACGTAAATACATGAATGTACCTCTGTACGCACTGTATATACTTATATTTGGACGTGTTTGTTCGTACCCGTTCATAGCTCACGCAAAGCTACATAAATAAAGAAAGAAATACTTGCTGATTTAGCAGCCTCCTTTTGTACAGCGATAGGAGAGCTTTTAGGGCTATCACCAACGTTTGCAGCGGCGATAAAAAGTCGTCCTCCGCAAGATTCGAACCCATGACATCAGGACCAAAGTCGTGAAAAGCAACTGTCTTACCTAGTAGTGTGCCGTCACCGGCTAACCAAACTTGCCGCTGTTATGCCGGAGAGCTGTCTACAGCGTCTTCCTCTTCGATGCCCATGAAGCTCAGCTCTACCTACCCTGTGAACCTTCTAATCACTACCCCCCTCGGCATGCATCGAAATGGCTTTATTCATTTGCAGCCTGCGTCTACGACGTCCGAACTTGGATGGCCAAAAACCTTCTTCAGCTCAGTAATAGCAAGACCAATCCAATGGTTGTGGGCGTTTCGCCTGGCGTTGGATTTCACCTCTTCCTCACGATCGGTTCATGTAGCATCAGTCTCGCGCCGTCTGACCGTAATCCGGACGTGCGACTTTATTGGACTCGTTTATCGGATGGGCACGTCGGGGGGGGGGGCGCCTGACCGCTGGCGAGTCGACCCACGTTCAGCTGAGAGACGTCGCCCACAGTCGGGACCTGAGTAGACCAGGGTAGCGCAGCAGCTAAACTAGCTCTTGCGTCCGTGGCTTCTTTCGTAGACTTCCGGAACTCTCTTAATTCAGTCATCCCGGCCATCTTCGCGCTCGCTAATCGCCTGCGGCTTCTAATCAAGTGGCGGAACACTGCGTGGTCTGCTTGAACGGCCCGATATGTCAGACCTGCAGCGCAGGAATACCTGCCGACCTGCGGGGAAAGCACCGCTTCACGCCGCTCGGCGGCTCGCTTGCGACCGTCCGCTCTAGGACGGCGCCCCGTTGTGAGTCGGCGCCGAACCTCGAGCTAGAACGCCACCCGCGACTGAACCAACAGAAAAGGGGGCCGGTGCAGTAAGAGGCGAGGAGGCGATGGAGCGAGGTTCGAGGAGGCGATTGAGCGAGGTTCGAGGGGGCGATGGGCTCGCAGTTTGTGGCCTCGTCGGCGTCCAACCAAACGGACGGGAAAGCCCCACCGCGCTGGCTGGCGGAGGGAGGGAATGTACCGCTCGGCGGACTGAGGGGCTCACGCCAGTGCACGGCGACCGGCTCTCTAAATGGCGACGTCGAAATGACGTAAGCAGCTAGGTGGTCGGATAAAGCCACGTGCATTTTTTTCACGAGCCCCATTCTGAATGACGCTGATTTAATTTTAATCTAATTTCGCCATTCTCGCTGAACGAAAAGCGCCCCGTTCTCAGCTGCCGCAGCAAAGTCTGCGCAAAGTTGCAACTGCACGATGTGTTCAGGCGGAAATTACAGCAGAGCTATTTAGCGCCATCGCTAGGTAAGCGGTAAGCTAAGAATTCGATCGCCAGCATGCCAGTCGTCGCTGGGTCGACGCAGGCATGCCCTCCGGCGTCCCTCGCAACCAACAAATCCGAGGGGGGGGGGCGCACTCGCTGCGGCTTTTCGAGAGCTGCCGATTGGCGATCTTATCCGAGCGGCGCTAGCGGCCGCACCAGCAGCCAAGGAGGATGAGGAGCGCCGCTCCGCCGGCTTCCGAAAGCCGCCGCCGCCGCCGCGCGCTAGCGCCGCGCGGCTTAGGCGCGCGGCGTAGCGCGTGGGCGCCGCGGCTCGCTGACGATGCGTCAGCCGGGTATTCCCCCGCCGCCGCCGCCGCCGCTCCAGGCGCCGCCAGTTCAGAGTGGTGCGGAGGCAAGGTCGGAGAGCCAAGGCCGACCGTTTCGACCTTGGCAAGGACGCCGTTATCCGCTGCTGCAGCCGTTTTCTAGGTAGCCCGCGAGCGCGATGACTCAGCCCGACTTCGCCAGCGTTCGGCACGCCGCTCTGGCTGAGCGCGCGCCGAGAAGGCGCCGACGCAACGCGTGACCCACAAGGCCAAGGCCACTGCTAGGCTCTTTCGTACCTAGCTGAACTGCTGCACCAGATTCAGCCTCTTCGAGCCCTCAGGTCCTGTGTGGACAATAAATTAGCTGTTCCATTCCTCGGCTTAAAGACCGTTGGCGACAGAAGCATTAGCTCTGCAGATCCTAGACTGTGGAACTCGCTTCCACAATTCCTACACAACGACAACTACTCTCCTGCTGCCGACCATGGCTCATCCTTTTCAGCCGTCCTGAGCTGCTACTTCTATGCTACTCACTACCTCAACTGCTCTCCTAACTCTGCTATGCTCCCCACTTTCTCTTTGTTTCGTGAGACGAAGTCTGTTGGCTACCGAATGCGTACCGAAAGCCACTTAGGCTGCTTCCTTTACAGCAAGTGCCTGGAGAGAGAGAGAGAGAGAGAGAGAGAGAGAGAGAGAGAGAGAGAGAGAGAGAGAGAGAGAGAGAGAGAGAGAGAGAGAGAGAGAGAGAGTTGCAGCACCCAGGCCAGCTCTGCCAGGCAACAGGTGACAACAGCGTATCGGCTACAGGACACAGGTCAATGGCAAATAAGGCAAAGGCAAGTAGGACTAATCCCTAAAAGTGCATGCCATCTTCACGTCCGTGAAATCTTTAAATGACTGCATCTTACGCAACGACAACTACTCCCCTGCTGCCGACTATGGCTCATCCTTTATAGCGATCATGGGCTGCTACTTCCAAGGTACTCACTTCATCCACTGCTCTCCTGACTCAGCTTTGCTTCCCACTTTCACTTTGTTGCGTGAGACGAAATCTGCTGGTTACCGAATGCGTACCGAAAGCCGCTTAGGCTGCGAGTGCGCTATGCATAAGTCTCCTGCGTTATAACCACATAGTCTTTGTGCCTTTGAGGAGTTACAGACGGAGATACATTACATTACAGTACATTAACGCCGTCCCGTTTCCGGTTCCCCTCTTTCGCCCGCCGCCGCTCCTTTTGTCGCCCGAGCTCGCTCCGGCGGCGATCCACGAGCGCCAAGGAGCAGATGACGTTCGCCACCGTCTGCGCCGCGACGACGGCGAACGTCGTCTGCTCTCTGCGGCAAGCGCGGGCTGTGTTTGGCGAGACCACCGGACTCGACGCCGAGCCCCCCACCCCCGATCGGTGACCGGCGGAGGCTGAGTGGCCCTCTCGGCTCGCCGCCGACGACGGAGTGGAGCGGTGAGTGAAGCTCAAGCGGTCGAGGTCGCGCCTTTCAAGCTTCGGTGCGCGCGGCAACTGCCGGAACTCGGTGCCCCAGCTGCGTCCATAATCTGATGGACGCAGCGACGCGGACGATGGACGCGGCGATATCTCTCTCTCTCTCTCTCTCTCTCTCTTTCCCACTCTCATTCTCTCTCTCTCTCTCTCTCTCTCTCTCCCGCTCTCTCTCTCTCTCCCGCTCTCTCTCTCTCCCTCTCTCTCTCTCTCTCCTGCTCTCTCTCTCTGTCTCTCTCTTGGCTTTAACTCAAGCCAGTCGACAGGCGAAACCGGCGACAATGTGACTTATAATAAACTTATAGCGACTTATGATGGCTCCGCCAACTCTGAGACTTGAAAGCTTCCGCCCTGTCTTCCTCGAGGCAGCTTGTGGCTGTACTCGCTGAGTGCTGCCGATCGGTAAGTGTCCCTTCGTGCGGCGCGCCCTCTGTCAGATGGTACATGATGTCCGCAGACGGGGGCCGTACTTTCGGGCGGGGGGGGGGGGGGGAGGAGGGACCGGTGAAACCTGGTTTAGACGGAGAGTCTTGCTTCCAGCCTGCTTCCTACCTACTCGGGTCTTCGGTGCATACGTCACCGATACGGTGGAGCGGTCCGAGACTTAGGGGAAGACTTGGGCACAGACTCGCCGGTTCTACTTTTCAGCCAAGACTTAGCAAGTAGGTCAATCGCAGACGCTGTTCAGACCACGCCTACTGCATTGCTTTGAAAGGAATGGCGGACGGCTTGACCTACAAAGTAATCGAAGAGTTCCAGGCGAGAGCACCTGCTTTGTGGGACATTCTGAGCTCCGAGTTCAAGAATTCGATTTTGTGGCGGAGAGCGATAGCGGGCTATAGCGGGCAGGTTTCATTCTACCATTTCATTCTGCCAACTGATGTTGTCCGGTGGTGGGCGAGTACAGCTGGTACAGCGAACCCAGATTTTCTGCTTTCACACGAGCCCAGCCATTCGGAAACGATAAATGGCAGTGCAGAAATGTCAGCTGATTCGACAGTCTTATTTAATGAATAGCTGCAACCGAACCTTGACAGCCATTAATTACGCCGCTTGCAGTAGCGCATGAATAACCGCCTTCCTAACCCTCACCAGGGACCCTTCCTTACTAGTGACCGTAGCAGGAAGTTGAACAGGTCTCCTAACCCTCGCTAGTGCAGATAACGGTGTATACGGGCCCGACGCCCACAATGTGTCCAACGATAAGAACTACAGCCGGTGAGTAGTTCTAAAAGCAACACAGCTTTAGGAGGGCACATAGTTGCGAGCGTATTATGCATACATACAATATAAATGATATATATATATATATATATATATATGTATCTTACGTAACCTATATTATGTTACAGTTGGTTTGGGGGTGAGCGACTCGGGCCGACTATTTACAAGCTTGTTGCGGCTAACGCTCACTGAACGGAAGGCAGTCACCAAAAGAGAGAGACCTGCAGAAGTAAGAGTTAATATATATATATATATATATATATATATATATATATATACACATATATATACATATATATGTATATATATATATATATACATATATACCAAGTCGGAGCTCTTAGGTAAATCAGGTTTACCTTGTGAAAATAGCGCCGCTCATAAGGCCGCTTATCGACGACTATTTACTGATTGGTTTCCAGTTACACGTTGCTGGTAGAGTGCGCATATTTCACGCTGTGGCATTGCTCTGCGCACAGTGTAGAGGTTGGTGGGTGGTTGTATTACGGTAGCGATGGCAGCTGCAAACAGTGCAAGCGCCGGGCAAAACAAGACGTCGACGCCGACGATTGAAAGATTGGTTGATTCAACAGCTTCATTTAAATAGCGGCAGACGAGGTTTCGGCAGCCGACATATTGTCCCGCTCGCATTGGGAAATAAAGGATCTCCGGCGACAGGACCCGAACCCGAACATCTGGATCGCGGAGAGCGAGCAGAGTTCTTTACCCTTAGGCCAAGAATCAAGTAAGTCATACTACCAACGATTCGAATTGTGCTTCCTTTGCAGCAAATGTAAAGTGCCCAGAAAGAGATTAGGTTCTCTGATGGCGCTATATCAGGTGCATTATTATTATTATTATAAGCCTATATAGTCGATGCTGCAGAACCTTCTGTAGCAGCAGGGGGGGTCAACGAGGTCACGGAAGTGACGCCGTTGTCATGGCTGGATAGTGCGGGCCGGGGGCCATCCCACTGCGAATATTCCTAGGGGCGGCGCTTCGACAAGAAGCAACTATACAACGGTATAACGGATGCAAGTAGGGCAGCGAATCCAGAAAAGCTGGCATCCGTTCGGCCGTGGAAGAAACCGACCGCCGCGTGTACCGAACCCGATCTAGCTGTTACGGAGCTAGAATTTACCTCAGAAAACCAGCTTGCGCTTAACTGGCGCCAGACCTCGAAGTGACAGCAGGCGACCGATACTGGCTGAAAAAGCTAGCGTCGCGTCGCGGTGCGCCTAGCGAGCGCCGTAGGGAGCTCGGCGCCGACGCGCGTTGGTAGGCGACGGGCGGTGGCGACGGGTAGGCGGTGGCGACGCGTGACGGCGATCAAATTTCCCCGGTTCCCCCCAGGTTGCAAGTCCGAATCCTACCGCAACGTCAGGTTCTAAATTCTGCACAGCGATCGCCACGTCTGCCCATCGCACTAGTTCCGTCAGGCAGGCGGGCCTAATGGCCGAGCGACGAAATAGCAACGCTTGCTTGTAGCCACCCTAGATTGTCGTGCGTGCCTCCACGTTCGTCCTCGCCAAGCAAGCGCTAATCGCCGCTAATCGCTAATCTACAATCGATAGTGGTGCTCTGGTCGCGAGAAAGTGGGAAGCGGAGACAGCGGCTCGCGCGCTGGCGGCGGTCGGACTTTGAATACGATGCTTTGCTGTCGAGGTCGGCAGTTGCGGTCGTTCGGCAGGTCTCGCTGGCTAGCGAGTCGCGTCAGGCTCGGAACATTCTCGCGCGGGGGCGGCGGCGGGGGGGGGGGGGGCGCGGCGGCGGCTCGAGTTTGCGTGCGGCGCGGTACTGGCTGGCTGGTGCAGCAGCTGCAGCTTCTCGTGGAAGTTCCGTGGAAGCTTCCGGAGTGCTTCCGTTCAGTGCTTCCGGTGGACGACCGTCAACGGCATAGGCTGCTGAAACAGCACCCATCGTGCGGCGCCGGGGCGGGGCCTCTGGGGGGGGGGGGGGCGGGACCTTGGGCGGGGCGTCATTCGTCCGCGCTTTTTCCTGCTCTTCCTCAGCGAAAAGCATGGCTGAGTCCAGCAGGGCAGTCGAGGTAGTGAGTAGCGCGGAAGTAGCAGCTCGGGACGACTGGAAAGGATGTGCCGCAGTCTAGGATATGCGAGTTCCACAGTCTAGGACGTGCATAGCAAAGTCTTCTGTCGTCGCCAACAACGATCTTAAAGGAGAGCAGCGGAAGGGTAATTTATTTTGCGTTAAAAACCGCAGGGGCGCGAGGAGGACGCTGGAGGTGCAGTAAGCAGTTCAGCGACGCACGAAGGAGCCAAGCCACGTGGTCAGCCAATGAGCCTTGCGGGTCAGCGTATGCACTTTAGGGAAGATGCCGCGGGCGGCCGCGCGTGACTGCGCCGGCTCCTCGGCGCCACTCCCCGCGCTCCCAAGCGCCTTCTCGCGGCGACTTTAACCGATACTTTATTACTCGGCGATAGCAAAGTCCTCGTCGCCTACGGCTGCGCGCCCGATAGCGGTCCGCTCTGCCCGGCCGCCGCCGCCCGCCCGCCGGTCTAGCCAAGGTCGAACCGCATAATAATAATAATAATAATATTGCACTTGATAAAGCGCCCTCAGATAACTCAATCTCTTTCTAGGCGCTTTACATTTGCTGCAAAGTGATATGCAATAGAATGGTAAGTAAAATCATGCTTGAAAAACAAACAAAATAAATAATATGTTTAGGGGTTACATGCACAGGGTCAGCATGCAAATGTGGTTAGTGGCAGCATGCACAGTGTCAGCACGCATAAGCACATCAATGACGAATTACAGGGACCCACTAAATGCTGTCCTAAATAGGTGTGTTTTTAAGTTCCTTTTAAATGTAATCAGGTCAGGGGATGTTCTGACGCAGGTCGGGAGGGAGTTCCAGGCTTTGGGAGCATACGAGCTAAATGCACGGTCTCCAAAGGATTTAAGGTTTGTACGAGGTATTTCTAGACTGTTGGATTCCGAAAAGCGAGTGGTACGATGCTTGGCCTGATGGGGTAGTATATCTGAAAGATAGGCTGGAGCCATAGAATGAAGAGACCTAAAAGTGAGCGACAAAACCTTGAAGTCAATCCGTTGCTTGACTGGTAGCCAGTGCAGGTCGGCGAGAAGTGGAGTAATGTGGCAACTGCGACGCTCACGACAGACAAGCCTAGCTGCAGAGTTTTGCACCAGCTGCAATCGCCTGATCGCACATGCTGGTAGACCAGTAAGCAGTGAGTTGCAGAAGTCGAGACGAGATGTCACGAATGCATGGACCAGCTTGGACGCATCTCCTCATCTCAGCGCCCGCAGCTTAGCTTAGCATCGGCTGGCCGCACGTGCGCGCCGCTCGCAACCGCCGGCGGGCGTACGCTCATTCCGGCAGGACCGGTCGACACCTGCGGCAGACGGCCGAGGCCGCGCCGCCCGGGTCAGCAGCGCGGGGCTATCGGCATCGGAGCGCCGTATTCTTAGCAATTATTGGGCGCTTATGAATTATTTTTATGAGTCGCATATTAATTTAAATCATTTAATACAAATCAACGGGCGCTTATAAACTACTAGCATAAGTTGATGGTCGTCCGTCGGGAAGCAGCAGCAGCAGCAGCTCTCCGGTGGACGACCATCAATGGCCTAGGCTGCTGAAACCGCACACGTCGTCCGGCGCCGGGGCGGGGCGGGGCGGGGCGCCGGGCGTTATTCGTCCGCGCTTTTTCCTGCTCTTCCTTCCGGCTGCTTTCCCGAGCGGCTTTTCATGCGAGATCGGTGCTCAGCGGCGGCCGTCGAGCGCGACGAGGTGACGCAAGAGTCGCCCGCTCGCTTCGGCGAAAGTCGAAGGAAGGACAAAGGAAGGACGGCGACAAAAGGAAGAAAGACGGCGACAAGCGACGCGCGTACTGCTAAACGGGAACTGCTCGGCCGGAGTCTCGGCAGATACGAAGCTTGCTGCAGTTGAATTCGAATGCTGCTACCAGTGCGGCCACCTGCCCCTCGCCCTGCCGCGCCTCTCTCTGCAGCAGCGTACCGAAGAGCCTCCCTCCTTCTGGAGCGGTCTGCGAAGCGGCTCCGGGCCGCTGCGCCAGGGCTGGCACAAACGTCGGCATTGCCGAAAGAGCACAGCGGCTTAAAATCGAGATACGAGCCACGAGGTGGATTCTCCTAAAAACAGTCTGCTCTGGATGATGGCAGTATTTGGCACCTCCCCCGTCCAAGAGTGCTCCTCCTCCGCTCTAACGGAAAGACCCCGTTGGAGCGGTGGCCGACCGAAGGTCATCGGCGGCCATTAACGCGCGCTCCGGAAAAATCGCCGCCAAACTATACAGCATGGCAACGTCAGCGGCTGCGTCTGAGCGAAACGTCACGACGACGCGGTTGATCCATTCCAAAATCTGAAAGACTGGACCGTCGAGAAAGTTCGCTTTTATCGAGTCAAACCGCTGTCGAGTACACCGGAACCGTTGCCGAGTCGAACCAAGCCGCATGCTACGGCTACCCGGCGCCCGACGGCGACGACGCCGACCGAGTACGGCGCCGCGGCGGCGACAGCGACGATGACAATGCGGCGGCGGACGCCAATGCCGGAGCGGGATTGAAGTGTGGCGACGCGTCGATATAAAACGAGGCTTTAATAGGCAACTTGTCGAATGTCACTCCATTAAAACCAATAACTCGATTTGTCGGGGAAAATAAAATCGGGTTTTCCAGCCTTGCAATCAGCGCCGCGCTTGGGTTTCGGTCGGGATTGGGGCGGGGTGCACCAGTCTACGCCTCTCCTCGACCTTGAGTTGACCTTCCTCGACCTCGGCTTCCCGAGGTCGCTTCTCGGTCGAGCCAGCTCACTCGCTCGGGCGGCCGTCACATCCGCCGAGAGACTGCGGCAGGTGCGCGCGCGCGGTCGTCCGGCGCTCAGGCGGCGGTGTCGCGGCGGCGACCCGAGACGCCACCGAAGCCGCAACGCCGCCGCCGAGTCCAGCCGCGAAGCTCGGCTGCGGCCGCCTCAGCGCGGGCGCGAGCGCAGCGGCTTGGGCGCCAAGCCGCCGAGCGAGTTGGCTCCGTACTTGCTCAGCAGCCCTCTCGTGAAGTCGTCCAGCAGAAGGGACATGCACCTGCGAAAACGGAAGCCGAAACGCCGGCGGGTGCTGAGCGAGCGGCGCGTGGCACCGCTCGCGCCAACGGAGGCCTGCTGAGGCGACGTCCGCTGCCGGGCCCGTCGACCGAGGACGAAGGCCTCGACTGCTGCGACAGCGGGCGGGCGGGCGGGCGGCCTAAGCGACTTCGAATGCGTTGCTCGATCGGCCGGCGATGGCTTGCCGCAGCGCTCGATAGAAAGTGCGCCCGCTGTCTGCGCTTTGAGGAGAGAGAGAGAGAGAGAGAGAGAGAGAGAGAGAGAGAGAGAGAGAGAGAGAGAGAGAGAGAGAGAGAGAGAGAGAGAGAGAGAGAGAGAGAGAGAGAGAGAGAGAGAGAGAGAGAGAGAGAGAGAGAGCTCTATCCAAAAATCTGGCGGGTCAGAGCAGCGAGCCAAGCTGCGGGCAGCGGCGGCGGCGGCGGTACGGGCGGCGCCGTTCGGCGAGTCGCCCGTCTGCTTCCGCGGAAGTACACGCGGCGCTCCCTCTCGCGAAGGCAAACAATCTCGTTATCGCTCGCCCGACGGTAAAACAAAAACCCGTAGACATCGATATGCGATAGGAGATAGCTCGGCTAAGTTTGCTGTCGAGGACGTGGACGCGCTCTCCCGACGGCTGTGTGCCGGCGGCGGCGGCCGAGTCGGCCGTTCGGTAAGGCTCCACTTGGCCGACCCGTAGAGGGGAGGTGCCGGTCGTGCCTGGCTGGCGCCGCTAGACGGGCAAAGTAAGCCGGCCTCGCTCGCAATTCGCGAATCGAAGCTCGCGCGAAGCCTTACGAAGCCTTGCGGCATCCTCTGACCTAGCGTCATTTAAAAGGAAGCTAATAATAATAGTAATAATAATGAACTTGATAAAGCGCTCTCAGAGAACTCAATCTCTTTCTAGGCGCTTTACATTTGCTGCAAAGCTAATAACGCACCTGCTCCTCATAGCAGTTAGTGGTGGGTCCTTGTGGTTCGTGTGGCGTGCCTATGCCTGCACATACTGAATGTTACCACTAACCGTATTCTGTATCTTGACACTGTATGCTACCACTAATCGCATGGTCATGCTTTCTTTAAAGCACATGTAAAGTTCCGAGGGCACTGTAAAATCCATTACCATTTTTTATATTATCGCAAAGCGAAGGATATTCATCCACATTTCTTCCTAGCGGAACCTTTTTCAGCGAACCTCCCTCTCTGGCACGCTAGGGGTGCTGACGTTGGGACTCACTCTTGTGAATTTCCGGACCTTAAGTGACTTCGTTCCATGGCTTCCATATGAATCGTCGCGCTAGGCTTCAGTGTATATCCGCGCATGAATGTAGCGACATGCCGATCGATTGTTGCAACGGCATTGGTCTTCGCATCACCCACTGCCTGCATGCACCGGCACCACCACATATCTATCGAATTCAGGTTATGGCCGCTTGGGTTATGGCTTAGCTTCAAGACATCCGCGGACTACGCCTGTCGTCTCAGCCCTGCCGTAGACTTGGAAGGCTCCGCGAATGGCGGCCTGCGTAACGAGGTCAAGGTCAAAGAAGAAAAAAGGTCAAGGGAAGGTGAGGATCCGCCGGGGTTCGGGCTGCGCTTCCACGCGAGCTCCCGAAAGCCAAGCTTGAGCTAGAGCTCCGAGTCTGAGAGAGCGACGCACCTGCGCTGTCCAGCGCTGCAGCAGGAGGTTAGGTTGCACCGGAGTAGGCACGAAAGGCTGTTAGCGCGAGCTCTCTGGTGCCGGCGGGTGGCCGGAGTATTCGCAGCGGGGCAGCCTTCGGGGTCACCTTCGGGGTCACCTTCGCATGCCACTGAGTAAAGGTAGAAGCAGCCGTCGGCTGAGCTCTCGCGCATTGACCAATCGGCAATCGATCGGGCAATCGTCTTTTGCTTACTTTAAAATGCTGCTGTCTACCCTGAAGCGCTGGCTATCGAAGCTGGTAGTGTGCGGCAGATGGATGACGTACGTGTCCGGCAGGACAAGGAAGGTGTTGCTGCAACGAGACGCGCGAGCCAAAGCCAATGGACGCAAAGCTGCTCTGGATTTAGCCAATGGCTGCTCCTCCGGATTTACAGCGGGCTGCGGTTGGATTATCAGAAGGCATTTATCTCCCCTGCTCGGGACGGGGGTGGACGCTTGCACTCTTTTCTCTTCGAGCTAAACAAAAAATCCCCCCTTTTTACTCCGCACCGACCCCGATGGCCCTAACAGGCTTTGTGCTCCGAAGCACTCCCGTCTCACCGTCGCCACAAGGTTCACCTAACGACAACAAACATGTGTTGAAGCAAAAACAAGTTACACAGAAGATGGCAGAAAGGTCCGAGCTCGAAGAAGTGAGATCTCGAGGCGAGAGCTACAAGCTGCCGAAAAAGGGTTTCGAAAAATCCGGGTGGGCTAGGCTGGTAACAGAAAAACAAATGTTATTGCGTAAGTGGTTAAAACGTCCTCTAAATGAATAAATAAAATAAATCCTAGCCGATTAAACAGCCTCTTTTGTATAGCAACAGAAGGGCCTTTACGGCTATCGCCACTGCTTGCAGCAGCGATAAAGGATCGCCCACCGCAGGAATCGAACCCACGACCTCGGGGCCGAGGTCGTGAAAGCAAACGCCTTACCTAGTGGGCCATCACGGCTCACCAACCTCTACCTGGCTGCACACACACAAGCCTTGACTGTGTGTTGAGCAGATACAAGCTCTGAGCAAACCGAGCAAGAGTCTCACAGGCCACCATGTTAGGAGAACCAGAAGAAGGTCAGGGCTTTCCAATTTTTTAAATATGGAGCATCGCCTACGTCGGATCAGCTTGGCAGTTACGGAGTCTCCAAAACCCCAAGGAAAACACACCCTTGTTCGCACTGTGGCTTCTGCAGAGCACAGCACGACAAGCGGAGATGACAAATGATGCCTCTTGACGATACACACACACACACACACACACACACACACACACACACACACACACACACACACACACACACACACACACACACACACACACACATACATATATATATATATATATATATATATATATATATATATATACACACACACACACGTATATAGGTCTATCTGAGTAGCATGTAGAGCCAGAAGAAAAAGCAGCGGCTGAGCTGTGTCGTCCAGGTGCTGACAACTGGACCGGTGACACTTCCGAATGACACTACCTCGCTACGAGCAGCAGTCTGACAGAATGGGCAGTCGCGCTTGTCGTGTTTGTCTGGGTGACAGAGCGGCAGCATAGCAAGGCGGACGAGCATCTGCGTGAGCGTTCGGGACCGCTGAGATCGTCTGCACTGCCTGCGGCGGTCACGAGAGATCAAACCTACCCCATAGCGGCGATCTCCATGATTTGGGATATCTTGTCCTTGCCATAGCCCATGAAGATCTCGTTGTACGCGGGTGCGTCGGCAGTGGGCATTACAACGTATGGTTCGAATCCGTCCTCCCACTTAATCTGCATCGGACAAACACTCGGTGAAAGCAGAATGCTGCAGACATTACTCGTAGCTTTAGCTGCATGCGATCGCCGACAGAGACTTTGCGGTAGGGGTAGGGTTCGCTGGGTGGCCGTCTCTGCGAGCCGAGCCGGAGATGGTGCAGGTCGCTGGACTGCTTGTTGCCCACGGGTAAGGCACTCTCATTTCACGACCCAGGTGCGGAGTTAGAATCATGCAGCGGACGATTCTTAATTGGCTATTGAAAGAAAGGGGCGATAGTCGCTAAGACTCTTTTGCCATTATACAAGCGAGGCTGGTTAACCATCCTATCTTCAACTTTATCAACAGGTGTGTTGCCCGCACTAACGAATTCGAGTGCTGTCGTATTGTGCCATGTGCAGTTGCTTTGCATAGCAAATATTATTCAATGGGTTGCTTCTAAATATCTTGGCTGATTGTGTTTCCTTGGCTTTTGTTTGTTATATGTGTTTAAGGGACAATTTATGATATAGTCCTAAGCGTGTCCACGAGCTAATGCGGTGTAGCAAGATAGAAAGAGATACATTTTTGTTTAAGGCTTGCTGCATAACCTCCGTGTACGCATTGAACTGAGCTGCCCTGATTAGATCACCGATAATCACGCATGCAATACAAGCATCGCACGACGAACTTTTCGGAATCGGATCGTTTTTCTATACCTCACACGAACATCATATCCTTTGAAGACCGTGCCTTTAGTTCGTATGCTTCTACTTGCAAAGCATGGAACTTACTTCCGAGTTGCGCCACGACGTCCCCAGACTTGTCAACATTTACAAAGAAACTAAAAACGCATCTATTAATTATTGCATTTAGTTGGTCCAAATGATTAGTCCTTTGTGTGCTTATGCGTGCTGGCACTGCATGCTGCCACTAACCATATTCGCAAGCTGACCCTGTGCATGTTACCCCTAACCATGTTATGCTTGTTATCATTGAGCATGCTACCACTAACCATTCGATCGCGCTTCTTTTGCAGCAAATGTAAAGAGCCCCGAGAGAGATTAAGTTCTCTGAGGGCGCTATATCTTAATAAGGCCGATAGCTTGAAATGCATACAAGAGGATTTGCTTGCACTGCATACACAGACGCAGCTCAGAAAGGGCAAAACATGCCAACGTCAAAAGCAGAGCAAGAGAGAATTCGCTCAACCGATTGGCGTTAGGTTTGGGCTTCATTGGCTGCGGCGTTGTCTGCTAGTCCAGACAGACAGTCCTTCGAGGCCTATTACGGCTTGCAAGCACGCAGCATTGCAACCTTGCTTAGAGTTCAAATAGCTGCTCATCGTAAGCCCAGTCTGGACCTACGATAGAGTTGGTAGCACATCCACTAAGCATTTAATCACGCTTCCTTTACAGCCTATGTAAAGTGCCAAGAAAGACACCAAGTTCTCTGAGGGCGCTATGCAAACGTATTATTATTATTATTCAATTACGGCGACGAAAGTTCGGACGTTCGAGCTCCCGGCGGCACTCTGCGGGCACTCTGTCTGGTTCGAGCAGGTTATCGGTGTGCGCTGAACTCGATTTGTTGCATTTTTCCGAGCTCTACCTTATACGGCTCACTGGTGTTCCTCCACTTTGCGTAGTTGGTGGGAGCGTGACCTTTCAAAAACACATTCGTCCTACGAAGTAAGCGACAAGGAAATAGGTCGGCAACGGTCCACGTGACACTTGACGACTGCACGCGACTGCTACAGCGGCCCAGTCGAAGCAGCAGCAGCAGCAGCGGGGGGGGGGGGGGGGGGGGGGGGAGGGGGCAGGGCAGGGGGAGGGGGCGGGGCCGGGGAGGCAGGTGGCCGGAAGCCACTGGCAAAGTGCGCCCACCTGAAGCCGAAGATGGCGCCCGAGTCGTACAGCTCCACGGCTTGCGACTTGGTTTGCGGAAAATTGAGGCCGTAGTCAAGACTCTCGAACGCCGGCACTAGCAGCACCTGCAGTCGGAGGATGAGCAAGTCGGACCGGAATTGTGCACGCTACGACACTAGCTCAACTGCTCTCCTGACTCGGCTATGCTGCCCACTTTCTCTTTGCTGCGTGAGAGACGAAGTCTGCTGGCAACCGAATGCGTACCGAAAGCCGCTTAGGCTGTGAGTGCGCTATGCAAAACTCTCGTGAGTAACACCCACATGGTCTTCATGACTTTGTGGAGTCACAGACAGAGATACATACATACATACAACAAGCGCTCCGCCGCCGGCCACACTGACAGCATGCCGGTACGTCTATAATGCCCAAAAGCTGTTTGCCTACGCTGCCGCCACCGACAATTTTTCGACAGTAGCTTGTGTACCGAGTTCGCTTGAGCGGCGATCAGGTTAGACAGTCCATCGTGCATACGAAAAAAAGGCCAGCGAGCCCGGCCATAGCCAGGGGTCGCTGGGGCTAGGGGCTGTCGTTGGCTGAGAGAGGCCTGTCTGCCACGATAGCTGCTCGACATCTACGGCAACGCGAGGTCGCCGTTGGGAGGAACTGCCGGGCTCGAGATTAAGTGGGGATTACGAGAGCAATAATGAATCGCTCAGCAGCAGCAGCAATAGCAGCAGCAGCAGCAGCAGCAGCAGCAGCAGCAGCAGCAGCAGCAGCAGCAGCAGCAGCAGCAGCAGCAGCGCACTGATGCGTACTCACAAGCTTGTTAGCTGCGAGCTCAGGATTGTGCAGCCCACGCCTCAGGCGCTCGTACAGGTCGGGCTGAGGAATGAAGTCAACGTCCAGCAGGAACACATGCGACGTCTGCACTTGCTTCATGGCCACGTTTCGCAGGTGATTGGTTGGATAGAGTGACTGTCAGAGCGAACCGAGAACGAGACTGCTGTCTTTCGCTGCGAAATTTCGAGCGACATTAGCAAGCCACAAAATCTAGCTCCAGCGACAATCCGGCAATTATAATCTGCAATCTAAATCCGGCTCTCGAGGTGACGCATCGCCTCTCGCTCGTTTCGGCCGCCGTCAGAACGCAGGCAGTGAGTCGGTGCGTAGCGGCAGCTAACTCAATTTCGCAGAAGAATGTTCGCGACCCTGAATAAGGGCCGTGCGTATTTATGAGTTCGACTTGAAATCAATGACCTTTCTACTCGGTGCTCGGAAGAGAAACTGCGGAATCTGACGAGACGTCCTATGTTGCGGCTTGCAGCCCTAGGGTCCCGGCACTAGGGGCGACGGTGCTCTCCCACGTCACCGTCGCCCAGCAACTCGTCGTGGGTTTGTGTCGAGCAGCATTAGGCGATCGTTCGGCGATTGCCGCCAGCTGAGCATGCTGCTGCTCGAGCGCGCGCGAGCAGCGTGGCGCTCACAGCTCAGCGGTCCTTCCTATGAGTTAAGCTCAGCCCTCCTCAATGACACGCCTCTCGGCTGTCGCATTCTTTTGCTTACGGACTTTGTTGGCGAGTGTTTTACAGGTCCTCTGCTGTTGAATCAGAGCAAAAGTTCTCGTAAAAGGAGCTAAATGCGTTTCGGATTGCATTTCGGTCCAGCCGCTCTCCGCTGCCGCCCGCTAGTTGCTTGCTATTTAGCGAAAGGACTTCTTAATTCAGCTTCAACTCAATTCAAGCTTAAACTTAAATTCAAGCTTCACCTTAAATTCAAGCTTCAACTTAAATTCAAGCTTTTCAATTCAACGGACGACGATCTCCGAACGGACTCCGCCGGACTTCGCCGCTTAGGCCGCATTCCGCATTCAGCCGGGGAGTGGTGTCTAGCAGTGCGACCGCTTGCGCCAGATAAGTTTATAAAGTTGCTCACGCAAATATATGCAGCTAGGCTTGTCTGTCCCGAGCATCGCAGTTGCCACGTTGCATAACTTCTCGCGGACCTGCATTGGCTCCCATTCAAGCAGTTCTCTGCGGAGAGCGTCGCAGTTGCCGCATAACAAAATTACAAACGATGACAATTACACTACACATTACATTACACAATTGCGCATTGCATACCGATGGTGCAGTGGACACGATACTCAGGATACGCCATTGCCGAGCATGCACCCGTACATTCCATCCGTGTACAGAGTCACGAAGATTCCTTCAATATGCCAAACAACTTCGAAAGATGCGCCGTTTAATCATCCATCGCTTTGAGAAGTCCAGGTCTGATAAATTTGCTTGCCAATTTCAAAGACTTCCTCCGCGTCTACATCCGGAAGCTTCGGAAAGCCGCGGTGGCTTCTTTTTCCACTCGAAAACTGAAGTCCTGCCAGTCGGACCCCCAGATCCCCAAAGGATTTATGAGACGACAAATAATTTACAGTCAATTCTGAGAGGTCTAACTCCCCGGATACGACAGTCCAGCCAACATGTTTTTAGCATTCTCGACTGAAAAAATTCCGCACGTGCGTGCCACCATAAAGTCCTTTTCGACTAAAGCAGCTGTTGAGTCGCAGCGTGCGACCTTCCCCGAAAGGTTTTCAGAGGTTTCTGCATGGGATGTGGCTACCTTAATACAGTCTATTAAGCAGAGCTCGTCTCCTGAAGACCCTATACCGTCTCCTCTGTGGTCTCTACCGACAGACAAATTGAGCCCAGCCATAAATGAAATTTTTAATGCTTCTATGAACAACGGGGTTGTACCGACGTCCTTCAAATGGGCGATCGTTAGACCGATACTTAACAAAGCCTGGATGGGATTTCGAGGTCCTTGCAAACTATCGCCCAGTTTCTCTTCTTCCTTTTCTCGTCAAAGATTCTTGAATATTTGTCACTAAGCAGCCGGTAGCGCACTAGAAAAAAAATCAAATTTCAGAGAAATTCAGCCGGGGTTTAAGCGGCAGCAATCCACTGAAACTGCTCTCCTCCGCGTAACTAATGACGTACTTTGTATGCAATAGCGATGACGGGAATGTCAACGCCCGAGCTCAGTTACATCTATAAACTGCCTTTTACACTACTGATCACAGATCCTACTTGAACGATTGAGAACAACAATCGGTCTGGCAGACGAGGCACTAGGGTGATTCAAGTCGTACTTGTCCGATCGAGTTCAATTCGTGTCCTGTTGGGTCATGTCTCATCCATCAGACCAGTTACCTGTGGAGTTCCTCAAGGACCGTCTTCGGTCCTTTGCTGTTCTCCATTTATACTCAACCTCTTGAAAGAGTGACTAAGGCCCACGGAATAGGATATCACTTTTATTCTGACGATACTCATCTGTATTTGCCATTTAAACCGTCGGAATCTGCTGCAGCGAAGGAATGAACTCAATACTTGCCTTGCAGAATCCTATCTTGGATGTCGGCAAATTTCCTTAAACTCAACGCATCTATTTATGGCAGCATTTAGTAGGTTCCTGTGATTAGTCCTTTATGTGCTTGTGCGTTCTGACACTGTTGCATGCTGCAAATAAACACACTTGCATGCTGACCCTGTGCATGTCACCCCTAACCATGTTATTCTTGTTGTTTATTGAGCATGCTACCACTAACCATTTGATCATGCTTACTTTGCAGCAATTGTAAAGTGCCTAGAAAGAGATTGAGTTCTCTGAGGGCGCTTTATCAAATGTATTATTCTTATTATTAAACGACCATGAAACGGAACTGCTACTCATTGGACAACCCAAGCATATGGCTGAACTAGAATGCTTTGATCTTCTAATAGGTGTTGGAGCTGCTGTTGTTCGACTGTTATCGTGATCTCGGAATTTAAGCCTCGTATTTGACAGCTACCTAAATTTAGAAGGCTTCGTTTAGAAGACTGCCTTCACAGCTATCCATCACGTCCAATCCTTAACTAAAATTAGGGACTGTCTACCACGGTCGCTTGCAAAAATTTTAACTAGGTCTCTAGTTCTATCTCGGCTAGATTACTGCAATTCGATTTTGACTGGGCTACCAAAATAAGCATTTAGACTATTACAGCTGGCGATGAATGAAATGTAATGTATCTCCGTCTGTAACTTCACAAAGTCATACAGACCACGCGGGTGTTACGCAGGAGAGTTTTGTATAGCGCACTCACAGCCTAAGCGGCTTTCGGTACGCATTCGGTAGCCAACATAATATGGCTGCAAGGCTAGTAAGTAAATCCTAGAGGTTAAGTTGTATCTGTCGTTATCCTATCGTAATCGTTTATTTATTATCGTCGTAATCCTAGAGGTTAAGTCGTATCTGTCCTTGGCCGATAGAGCTGCGATGGCTCCATGATGGCTGATCAAAAGATAACGAGTCAAGTTATTACACTAATCCGCAAGGCCTGCCATGGCTTGGCTCCTTCATGCCTGGCTGAACTACTTACTGCAACCATTTTCAGCCTCCTCGTGCTCTCACGTCCTCTGTGGACAATAAGTTTGCTGTCACATTCCTACGCTTAAAGACCGTCGGTGACAGAACAGAAGCTTTTGCTCCACAGACAGATTTTGGTCTTATACTGCGGAACTCACTTCCACAATTCTTACGCAACGACATCTACTCTCTTCTTGTTGCTGCCGACTGTGGCATCACATCATTTCCAGCCACCGTGAGCTGCTAATTCAGTGCTAGTCACTATCTCAACTGCCCCCCCCCGACTCTGCTATGCTTCTCACTTTGTCTTTGTTGCATGGTTTTGTTTTTGATGAAGTCTGCTGGCTATCGAATGCGTACCGAAAGCCGCTTAGACCTTGGGTGAGCTATAGAAAACTTTTCTACATAACACCTACATAGTCTTTGTGAAGTTATAGACGGAGATGCATGTATACATACAGACACTACTCACCGACCAGCACGGGCTCCCATTCAAGCAGTTGTCTGTCGTGAGCGTCGCAGCTGCCGCATCACACCACTTCTTGCCAACCTGGACTGACTCCCGTTGAAGCAGTAAAGCGACTTTAAGGTTTTGCCACTAAGTTATTGGTCCCTTCCTTCCCTGGCTCCAGCCTACCCATCAGAGCTACTCCCCAAATTGCCTAGGCCTAGTACCTTCCGCTCTTCTGACTCAAATCGCTTAGCTACGGCTCGAACTAACCCTAAAAAATTACCTTGAACACCGCGCCTTTAGTTCGTCTGCCTCCAAAGTATGGAATTCACTTCTGACCGACGTTACGACATCCCCTGACTTGACGACTTTAAAAAAAAGTTTAAAACGGCGCACTTGCTCCTTACAGCATTGGTTTGGTTCCCGTGATTTGTCCTTTTCGTGCTAATGCTGGTCAGCTGTCACTGTGCACGTTACCGCTATTATCCATATTATGCATGTTGAAACTGTGCATGCTACCGCTAACCATAGGGCCACGTTTAACTAACAGCTCATATACAGTGACTAGCAAGAGATTAAATACTCTGAGGGTGTTTCTTTACATTCTGTCTTTGGGTTGGCATGGGTGTCATCATCCAGGAAACAATATGTAAAGTGCCTAGATAGAGATCAAAATCTCAGGGTGCTATACAACTGTCTCATTATTATTATAACTGAGAAACGATTTCTCCACAGCACTGCCGATAAGTCTCAAAAAATGCATAATTCAAAGTGAAGTGAGTGTGAATAGTTGGCAATCGTACGCTGTGCTTCAGAGCGTATATGACGTTTCGGCGGCCTTGGATACTTGGGGCTGATACTTGGCCATCGCCACTATTACTGGCCACTATTACTTATTACATGGCCACTATTACTTATTACAATATTACTGGCGGTATTTGGTGGTGATTCGGGCGCTGAGGAGCATTATTTCATCACTAATCGCTTGATGGCCCGTGGTTCGTGTTCTGTTGCCTGATAAAACCCAGTCCTCTGGGAGTGGTCACGACTGGAATACCGACAATTGCACACAGGTTTAAGTAAGTTTTGGCAATAGATAGCCGCTGCTAGATAGACCTAGACATTCGATTCGAGTAGTCACTCTACAACAGCACCCAACATCAGCACTCTTCTAGTATTCTAGAGACTTTAAAAGTTCTCTAAACCATTATCTCCGAAAAGTTCTTTGCTAACTCGCTGCTTGAAATATGGTCTCCTTATAGGAAACTTCAAATTTTGATGCATCACTGCATTTGATGCAGTGAAAGAGATTCTTCAAGCCAGCTAAAGTCCGACGGTAGTGCTCTCTGGCTTATTTTCTGCAGGCGGCTTCATGTAGGCTTTCTACAAAGACAGCATTTAAGCTGGGAAACTCTGACGACAGAGATAAAGAGAGAGAGAGAGAGAGAGAGAGAGAGAGAGAGAGAGAGAGAGAGAGAGAGAGAGAGAGAGAGAGAGAGAGAGAGAGAGCTTAATGGTTTAACTAGCCTCCTCAGTGCAGCTGATTTGTCAAGTTTTTGGATTTTCATCAGAGCATCTTAGCTGCAACATTTTTCTCGCGTGCAAATTTTTTATTAAAGGCGTGCGATTTTACTCCCCCGTATTTGTATTGCTACAGCTACAAGCTGCACTTGCTCGGCAGTGTCCTAGCGTTCGCACACGTTCGCACAGAGATCACGAGCTCCCTTGCAATGCATGCACGCATAAAGAAATGCATAAAACAATGCACACATCTTGCAATACATGCGTATCGTAGCCCCACTACGCAAGTCACTGATACAAGTCCTGCTAGCTATCGTTTCCTATACAGCGAGTCATGCAACACGTATAAAGAAGAAGTTATTCGAGTTCTCTTAGGGCCCTATATAGACGACTTGTTATAATGATAATAATAATAATAATTTACTTGATAAAGCGCCCCCAGAGAACTCAATCTCTTTCTAGGCGCTTTACATTGGCTGCAAAAAGAAATGCAATTAAATGATAAGTAAAATCATGTTTGAAAAACAAACAAAATGAATAATATGGTTAGGGGTGACATGCACACGGTCAGCATGCGAATGTGGTTAGTGGCAGCATGCGCAGTGTCAGCACGCATAAGCACATCAAGGACGAATCACGGGACCCACTAAATGCTGCCCTAAATAGGTGTGTTTTTAAGTTCCTTTTAAATGTGGTCAGGTCAGGGGATGTTCTGACGCAGGTCGGGAGGGAGTTCCAGGCTTTGGAAGCATACAAACTAAATACATGGTCTCCAAAGGATTTAAGGTTTGTACGAGGTATTTGTAGACTGTTGGATTCCGAAAAGCGGGTGGTACGATGCTTGGCCTGATGGGGGAGTATATCTGAAAGATAGGCTGGAGCCATAGAATGAAGTGACCTAAAAGTGAGCGACAAAACCTTGAAGTCAATCCGTTGCTTGACTGGTAGCCAGTGCAGGTCGGCGAGAAGTGGAGTAATGTGGCAACTGCGACGCTCACGACAGACAAGTCTAGCTGCCGAGTTTTGCACCAGCTGCAATCGCCTGATCGCACATGCTGGTAGGCCAGTAAGCAGTGAGTTGCAGAAGTCGAGACGGGATGTCACGAATGCATGGACCAACTTGGATGTGGTATCCTTATCTAAACAAGCCCGAATTTTAGCAATGTTATGAAGCTGAAAATAGGCAGATTTGACTGTGGAGCTGATCTGGTCGTCTAACGAGAGGTCGCTTTGGAATATGACACCTAGATTTCGAGCTGATTCAACTGGAGATATGCTGGCAGAGCCAATTTTGAGAGTAAGCCTTTCCAATCTCTGAATCACACTGGGTTTGCCCATAACAAGTAAGTTAGTTTTATCTTCGTTTAGTTTTAGAAAATTTGCTGCCATCCATGTGCGGATATCATCAATGCATGCAGCTAGTGAGTTGAGAGAATTTGAGGTGCTCGATAGCTGGGAGGGATCAAAGCAAAGGTACAACTGAGTGTCATCCGCATAGAAGTGAAAGCCTAGATTGTGCTTGGCAATCACATCAGCAAGAGGCAGAGTATAAACCGTGAAAAGAACCGGACTTAGCACTGAGCCCTGAGGTACTCCATATTTCAGAGGTACTTTAGATGATCTTTGTCCATTCACGTCAATACTCTGGAGTCTCCCACTGAGATAGGACCTGAACCACTGTAGAGCAGTGCCAGTGATGCCCAGGCGAGATGAGAGGCGCTCTAGAAGAATGAAAGAGTTATTGCTCTTGCTGTATGTATACGCGAGCCTCTTAAATCAGCCACCGTTTCCTTTTCGGCTGTATGGTGCCAAATTGAGTGTCTACTAAGAGACTGCAAGACAGTTGGCAATACGCAACGTCGGTGGCCGCTGCTTCTTACGGACAGCATGCTCTATCGTTTTCCAAATCAGCTACAGTTTGACGCATCGCGTGCCGCGAGCCGCAGTCGAGTGTAAGTTCCCTTTGCAGCAAATGTAAAGCGCCTAGAGAGAGAGAGAGAGAGAGAGAGAGAGAGAGAGAGAGAGAGAGAGAGAGAGAGAGAGAGAGAGAGAGAGACAGACAGACAGACAGACAGACAGACAGACAGACAGACAGACAGACAGAGAGAGAGAGAGAGAGAGAGAGAGAGAGAGAGAGAGAGAGAGAGAGAGAGAGAGAGAGAGAGAGAGAGAGAGAGAGAGAGAGAGAGAGAGAGAGAGAGATTAAGTTCTCTGAGGGCGCTTTACCAAGTGCATTCTTCTTCTTCTCCTTCTCCTTATTATTATTATTATTATTATGGTAGCGACAAAAGCTGCAGCAACCGTGGCTGCAGCCACCATCACTCTCGAGCCACTCGTAATCGCCAAGCACCGGGCTGTGAGCAAGTATCTGACACCGCGCGTGATTCAGCTCACCCCTTCTTCGTATACGAAGTGATACCCGATATTCCTTCTCTTGGATAGAGCCTTAGAGTCGAGTACGTAGGCGACAAAATGGCGCACGTCGCAGTCGGCAATATATATGGCAACGCTGACGGGGCCGGGCCATTTGCTGCAGACGCTCTCGAAGGTCTGAATGCGACCGATGCTGAGCTGCGTGACGAGCGTGACGTCACTTCCGTTTTCAGGAGGATCGTATTTATATTCAAAGTAGAAAGTGTGCGTGCGAAAAACGTCGGCAACTTCGCGAATGTAGTCCTGGCAGAGAACGTCGCCATAGGTCTCCACTAAATCAAGCTAGAACGTAAAACGACCTCGTGCGTGTCATTCTACTTTTACCCCGGCCTCAGCTGCAGCAGGTCGCCGGCAGCAGATGGCACCTGTCACTCAGCTATCGATGCAAAGCCACTGAGAACATTTTCATCTCAGAAATAATAGCATAGCTATCGCTCAAATGTGCGAGAGCTGCAAAGTTTGTATTTTAGGATTTCCCTAGTGATAGCAGTGATACATTAAAGTACACTGTAAGATCTAAGTCTCTTTCTAGGCGTTTCATATGAGCCGAAAAGGAATCAGTGATATCAACTAGTTAAAGATAAAAACGTGTACAATTGCAGCTCATACAAAATCACACAAAGTTAATAATAATAATAACACATTTACACATTTGTATAGAGCCCTCAGAGAAATTAATCTCTTTCTAGGCACGTTACATTTGCTGCACAGGAATCGTGATCGAATGGTTCATGAAGTCAAACACTTGATCGTATTAGAACAAAAGAAGCTCATGTCCAAGGCATGTTTTCTTTACAATTACTATACCGAAAGTTCGTTCACTGAGACGAAGCAGACACTTACTAGCACTAACGTCTAGGGTTTCTGAAGGTCATTTCAAAACAATTGAAAGCCGAGGCTTTTTCGCCGACGTAAAAATCAACGAAAATTGATAATAATAACTCGTCGTTGATTTTTACTACTCAGTTTAGGCGTGTATTCTGTGATACGCCAAGGCTGGGTCACAGACCAGGCCTTGATTTTGCGATCCAGTAATTATAATAAAGCTAATAATGGGCTATTTAGTATTGCCGTAAGAAATGTAAATCTCTATCCCGGTACTTGATGACTCGGCGAAGGAGAATCAATAACCAAAAGGCTTAAGACATGTACATTCTTCAAGCCTATTCACGAGTGTATAAGCACAGAACTATCCTGCTTAGGCAAGCGTGAAAAAACAAAAAAAAGACACTCTGGGCCCCCCCCCCGCTACCCTGGTTACTAGGACACCCCTGATTATTACCATGCTCGGAGCCCATGCGTCTTGACCTGAGACTTAATAATGATGCAAAGGAATTATAAATGATGGCAAGAGACTGAAACGGTGCAAAATCCTCGTCGGGGGAGGACAGGGGCCAAAGGTGAGAGCTCCAGATTGTTTTCAAATACAAGATGAAGGCCCCATCACCAAACGAGCTCAACTGAGTAGCTACTAAACGACTTTGAGCCAAGGAGCGTGCGGTGCGACCGCTCACCGGACGAAAGAGTAGATCAGACAAGCATGCTAGTTCAAGCAAGTGAGTGAAGCGGCCTGTGAGCCACGGTGAGGAAGCTTATTCGACGCTTGATAGCTAGCCAGCTAGGCTCAAACAGGAAGTGGTGCTGCAAGAACCTAAGCCTAAGCGGAAGCCCGCGAAAACTCGAAGGTTCACTTCGATCCAAGTCACATGCAAAACACACCCGGTGTACGATTTTACAATACGATACGATATTTCACAATACAATACAATTTTACAATACAATACAATACACACGGTGTACGATTTTTGTGCTTCCCGTAGGTTGGAATAATATGTCCAAGGCGACATATTATCCCACCCAAGTGCTCAATAACCGATCGACCAACTGTTGCTGAGCCGTGATTGCACGCCAGGTAAGGCGGTTGCTTATCACGACCTTGGTCCCGAGGTCACGTGGAGATTCGAATCGCGCGTGGGGGGGGGGGTGATCCTTTATCGCCGCTGCAAGCGGCGGTGATTGCCGCAAAGCTCTTTTGTAACTATAAAAAAAGAGGCTGTTATATCAGGTAGCATTTTTTCTCCCTTCCCGCTCACCCAGCTACTACAACTCACAGTAACGTCATTATAAATTAATTAAAGTTTAATGGCCCCAAGGATTTCAAGTCCGGGAGGAGAATAATGCCAGTGGATTGCATAATAGGAGTGATAAATATCACAACTAATAGTGTCGATCCAGAAATATATTTCTGTGGTCAGCAGGCATCGGAAATGGCAAGGAGCTAGTCGTAACTGCTCGGTGGGCAGCTACCTTGCATAGGCTTGGTAACTGAAAATACGGATTAGTCGTACAGCACGCGAATTAAAAAATTAGAAATAAAAATAGAAGATTAGCTTATTTAAAAGCATCGTCTGTTTAGCTTCGGAAGACCCTTGCCGGCTGTGACCACCGCTTTCAGAGGCAATAAAGGATCGCCCATTGTGCATGATAAAACTAACTTACTAGTTATGGGCAAACCTAGTGTTATTCAGAAATTGGAAAGGCTGACTTTCAAAATTGGCTCTGCCAGCATATCTCCAGTTGCATCAGCTCGAAATCTAGGTGTCATATTCCAAAGCGACCTCTCGTTAGACGACCACATCAGCTCCACAGTCAAATCAGCCTATTTTCAGCTTCATAACATTTCTAAAATTCGGGCTTGTTTAGATAAGGATACCACGTCCAAGTTGGTCCATGCATTCGTGACATCTCGTCTCGACTTCTGCAACTCACTGCTTACAGGCCTACCAGCATGTGCGATCAGGCGATTGCAGCTGGTGCAAAACTCTGCAGCTAGGCTTGTCTGTCGTGAGCGTCGCAGTTGCCACATTACTCCACTTCTCGCCGACCTGCACTGGCTACCAGTCAAGCAACGGATTGACTTCAAGGTTTTGTCGCTCACTTTTAGGTCACTTCATTCTATGGCTCCAGCCTACCTTTCAGATATACTACCCCATCAGGCAAAGCATCGTACCACTCGCTTTTCGGAATCCAACAGTCTAGAAATACCTCGTACAAACCTTAAATCCTTTGGAGACCGTGCATTTAGCTCGTATGCTCCCACAGCCTGGAACTCCCTCCCGACCTGCATCAGAACATCCCCTGACCTGACCACATTTAAAAGAAACTTAAAAACATACCTATTTAGGATAGCATTTAGTGGGTCCTTGTGATTCGTCCTCGATGTGCTTATGCGTGCTGACACTGTTCATGCTGCCACTAACCACATTTGCATGCTGACCCAGTGCATGTAACCCCTAACCATGTTATTCATTTTGTTTGTTTTTCAAGCATGATTTTACTTACTATTCTATTGCGTATCACTTTGCAGCAAATGTAAAGCGCCTAGAAAGAGATTAAGTTCTCTGAGGGCACTTTATCAAGTGCAATATTATTATTATTATTATTATTATTATTATGAATCAAATCCACGGTCGTGAAGAACTAGCAACTTACCCCCCCCCATGGAAATACCCAGGGGCGAACACTTGCAACAGGTTAAGCTTGATCTCCACGTAATTTGCTAGTCCACGTCAAACTAGTTGCTGGACGTCCAACGCCGTATGGTATGCAGTTGATTAGCGGTTTTATCGTTCGTTTGAGCACGGTATGCATATTGAACAAATCAGCAACTCGCAAATTCGTTTCAGATTGTCGTACGTATCGTTCGACAATTAAAAAAGAATTCTCTTACAATTCTTGCTGAACCCGAAGCGGCGCCACCTACGATTCGCAGGTGAGCTTCAAGTGCGATGCTGGAAACAAGACCAATCCAATGGTCCTGAGCTATCGCCAGTTATCCGAATAGGTCAAAGAAGGCGAAGCTGGTTCTTCACAAGTGCACGGGCTAATAACACGCTGCTTAGCCTGGATTCGCATTTTACTCTCCGCTAGAGACATTCTCGAAACCAATGCTTTTAAGCAGGCTGGAAAAACTACCCCACAGCAGGTGTTAATCAAGCATCTCATTGCTAAAAGGAGTGAGGCAACATTTGACTCGGGAGCCTGGGAGCACTGGGCAGAGACCCTACGAGGGATCAGAGGGATATACGAGGGATATACATACATATATATATATATATATATATATATATATATATATATATATATATATATATATATATATCCCTACGAGGGATCAGACAGCCTAAGCAGCCGCAGGCTCTCAAGAGATGGAGGGCTGGACAATGGCGCTCGGTGGATGACTTGGCACTCCGGTACAAATCCCAGCATCGACGGCGTCTGCGGGGACATCCGTCAACCACAAATTGCCGCCAGCTGTCGGGTGGGTTCGGAATGAACAATGGCTCGACAGTGCAAAAAATTGCATGCTTGGAATGTAAAGGCTGCCGGAGAAGTACGGAAGTAGGGGGGAGAGTTCGATCCCTCGACACCGGCAGCCGTCTAGAGTGCATAGACTGGGCTTGGCCCCGGCGTTGTTTCCGAGTGAAGTGCTTGGTGTTAGAGCCAGGAGTCTTGTTAGTCAGTCGCCCTAACCTCCCCGACGACAGGTCATTAGAAGGGCTGTCACAAACGGTCTCCAAAGTATTATGCTGTTAAATTGTTGTAGGAGCTATTCAAAACTAATTTAAGCATTGACATAGTAATTATTATTATTTTTAATTAAGTTCCAGTAGCTCATTCTGTCGAGATATTTTAAAGTTTGGCTGATTCAAGAGCCTCATTTATATAGCGGCAGGCGAGCCCCTTACCGGCTTTCACCATCGATTGTAGTGGGCAAAAAAAGATCGCCCACTGCAGGACTCGAGCCATTTACCTGGGTCGTTAGAAGCAAGCACCTTACAACCACTGGGCCCAGTAGTTGTAAGTAACAAAGGCCTGATGCACAGCGCACATCGCCTAGTTAGCCACGTCGCCAGGTCTTTAGGGTCACAACGTTCGATCAACCGGCTTCGCTGAGCAGCAACTTAAATATGTGAGTGATAAACGTCTTTCAATAATCTTGTAACCATGCTCACACGAAGCGGAGGCAGGATTTTTATCTAAGAAGGGGGTAAGGTGATCGCTCTTCGCTACCGAAGTCATGTGTTCGAATCCTGTAGTGGGCAATAATTATGCCAACTGCACACGGTGGCGACAGCCGTTAAGGCTCTTCTGCCGATAGACAAATGAGGCTTTTAAATCAGATTATACATAAAAGAACTGCACAGACTTTATCTAGGGGCAAGACTTGCAAAGTCTTCGTGTCGGAGGGGCTAGACCCGAGATTAATGAGAACTTATAGCACACAACCATGGTGCTTGTTCGACACGAACTCGGCGGTTGCTCTAAATTTTAGTGCCCGGGCGTTCCTTTGGCTTCTAAGGATTTAAGGATTAAGGATGTCGCGTGCACCTGCTGCCGTGCAGCTGCGTACACCGTGTCGCCAGCTGCTGCTGAGCTGGCGTCACGGCTTGTTCTATCAGTCGAGGCATTCGCCCCAATCGAGGTCAAAGCGAATGTATTGGATGACCGAGGTCGCGGGCTCGACCCTGCAGCATATAGGAAGCATTCTGTTAGGGCTTCGAAACGCTGGCGAAACTAGTTCCACAGATCTGTTATAATCCAGTAAGCTTATCGCTCCACATAATCCATCCAATAGGCTTCTCGCGCTCTTACGGCCGTCTCCAAAGGACCGACAAGAAAAGCGAATGTACTCCTCTCGGCAGTAACCTGTAACCCGTAACCTGTAACCTCGAAGGTCAAAGTCGAGGGAAGAGGATCGAAGGTCTAGGAAGCCTCGCCCTCGTGCGGCGGCGACGTCGGAGCTTCTGCGAGAGCTGCGCCGACGTGACGTGGCGAAAATGCTGCCAAAAAGTTGAGAGACTCTCCCGATTCTTGAGATCTCCACTCACCTGTCGATTCACCGAGCTGGCCGCACCGGTGGTCGGAACGTCGCTGGGGAAGCACGTGCTCGCCAGAGGTCGCTTGAGCGTGTTGCCGTCGAAGTGGGCCACTTTTAGGAACAGCTTCCAGAACCTCGTGGGTAGCGAGGTCTCGCTCGCTTCTACCACCTTCACGCTCGTTTCTCCCGCATCGCACGTACTCTCCGAGTCGGTCAGAAGGTAATTCCAAGCGCAGGGCAATCCGAAGAGGAGCTCTTCCCGGTTCTGAGAGAAGGCGGTAGGAATATTGTAGCAGGAGCTCAGAGGAACTGCAGCCGGCCGCCATGCTGGGCAAGGGAGCTCCGATGCCTGACTGCCGTCGGCCGCGACGCGCTGCTGCATAACTGCCACTGTTTGCTGAGACTCACAACTGTTGCTACTGAGACTCACAACTGTTGCTACAAGCTGCTAAGAGGATAGCAGAGCCGAGGCCGCCGTACTGCCTCGCCTGAGTCAGCTGCTGTGCAACGCTGCGTAAGCCATGTATACTAGCCATGTATGCCGGAGAATTTCGAGGTAATATCGCCTGTTTTCTTACGTAACCACGAGTAACGCGGCGACAATTAGCGTCACTTCAGTTAGAGAAGTAGCAATTGCATTTGAGATGCTGCCGTGCGCAGACGCAGACGCTTGTCTGCGCACGTTGCTCAATGAAAAGCTATGACTAGGACGTTGCACACGCTTTAGCGTGCATAGCGTGCTTAGGTCAGATTGCTTCAGGTACGGGCGCCCCTAACGAAATGCAGTGGCATACCTAATCAAATGTCACACTGAGTCCCGAAAGCCCACAACTGTCCAGCTCCTTAATGGATATGAATTATAAGTCAATTCAAATAGTGGACATGAGTGCAAGGGAATGAGCAAGCTTTGCTACGCACAATCAATTAACTCGCCACCCGCACAAGTAAAACAATAGAAAGCTCTGAGTTCGAAATGCTAGGTATTAGGTGAAACCGAGACGTTCTCGCAAGTCAGCTATACATGATTGCGAAATAGCGCTCGAAGCCTGCGGGAAGCAAAACCTCCACCAGGGAAGCTCAGCTGCACGGCGAAGGTACTGGCCAGGTACAGGGGTATACCCCACCGGTGTTTGAAGAAATGACGTCTAGGTCTATGTCGACGAGCAAATATGATTGCTAGTCCAGCTTTTTTTGTTCGTGGACATATTTGGCAAAAGCTAGTCAAAAGCTATTATGAGAAAAGCTATCGTCAAGCTTTATTATACTTTATATTATATACAATATTATCAATATATTAAATATCAATATATATATACATTTATTTAATTTAATATTATTTAATAATACATTTAATTTAATATTTAATTGATAATATTATAGTATATATTTTACTATTGTAAAAGCTATCGTCAAATATGATTGCTAGTCCAGGTTTTTTTAATGCAATCCTCCTGCAATCAGCTCAGCATCTTCTAGCAATCAATTAGTCAACGTGTATATCGCAATAGGGCTCGATAGCACGACCTCGATCGTCAAATACAGACACCTTGACATTGCTAGAGGTGCCAGACTGCTTTAAGGCTGTCTGGCACCTCTAGCAAGGTCAAGGTGCTGGCTGCTGCTGCTAGTGTCTGCTGCTGGCAGATTGTCGTGCTTTCTTTACAGCCCAAGTAAAGCGCCTACTCAGAGATTGAGTTCTCAGAGGGCGCTATACGAATGTATTGTTACTGTTATTATGAATGCTGATTCAAATAAATATTCATATTTGAGCAGCAATCAAACCAAAAACCTCGGCCGTGAATAGCGAACACTTTACCTCCTGGGCTATCACGGCCCTAATGGCCCGGACCAGCCAGCCTGAGAGAGTAATCGAACTGCGATGCAGCTGTCATTTCCAAGTTATGCGTTGAACCACTGCCGTTTTGATTTCATGTTATAGCCAACAGTGATCCGAGTTTGCCAAACGCATTAAATGTAAGTTGCCCATGCCGTTCTCATTCAATACAATAGGCGACGTTAAACTGTGGCTTTGATTGCTTATTATGGAAAGCATTATTCTGGAGTTACCCACGAAGTTTAATTTTATTGCGCAAGTGCGTTATATTGCTATGGCCACTGCTGTCTCGTCCAATTAGAGGCCGTAGCATTAGAAGACGCCCACCCGTTGTAAACCAGAAACACCTTTATCTGGTGTGGAATCAAAACCAAAGTTTTGCAGCACTTTTGTGGAAATCGCAGCTGTATTGAAGTTTGAATATTTAGCAAGGCTGGCTGGTCCAGATCATTAAATGTCTTAGAATGAGAACGCGAATTGGAAATGTCAAGGTTTTAGTGGGTAAACCCGGAGCACTGTTTTCTGTAACGCAGAATCAAAACCGCAGTTTCTCGATGCTTATTGTGGAAATGAGAGCTGTTTCGCAGTTGGAATAGGTATGGAAGCTGGATGGCCATGGCCATTTGAGGTCATAGCGGGAAAACACACATGAAACATTCGCACGAAATTTTGAGGGTGAACCCGAAGCATAGTTTTCTATAAGCGGAAACCGAGCCACAGCTGTGCGACGCCAAGTGTGGAAATGGCACCCATATTGCAGCTCGAATATTTAGGGAGGGGCCCAGGTCATTGGAGACCACAGCATGAAAAAACGCTCTAGTGCAATCGTATGAAATTTGGTGAGTTAACCTGGATCATTGCTTTCTACATTATACAATCGAAACCACAGTTTCGCGAACCTTTTATTGAAATGGCAGCTGTATCGAAGCTTGACTATTTGTGCTACCATTTAGACCGAGCCACCGGAGGCCACAGAAGAAGAGAAAACGCAAGCCCAATCGCGTAAAATCGAGTCGGTAAACGTGGAACACCGTTATCTACACGGTAGCTTGATTGCAGTTCAAATGTTTTTGCAGCGATTTGGGCAGGGCCACCGGATGCCCTCGCACGATTTCGCGAAAGGGCAATCCAATAAAATGTTTTGGTCAAGTGTGGCATACTTGCTCTCTGTAGCGTGGAATTGAAACGGCAGTCGCGTTAAGTTTCTGCGAAAATGGCAGCTGTATCGCCATTTGAATATGTAAACAGCCTGGCTGACCCGGACTACTTCAGGCCTGAGCACGAAAACTCGAAAGCACAATCGCAAGAAATTTGGCGGGTAAACCCGTAGCGCAGCCACGTGTATAATTTGGAATAGAAGCCGCATTATTCTGACGTTTATTTAGAGAAAATAGCAGCCGTAAAACTGTGTATCGCAGTTTTTTCGCGGGACCCCAAAAATTCAACAATTACAAAGGCATTGCTGGATTTGCACGTCGCCCTCTTCGCTGTCTGCCTAAACACGTTTCTTCACCGTAGTTGATCGAAGGTGCCATCAGAGAAAAGCAGTCATCGGTCAGTTCTTCGAAAGTAGCAGGAGCATCCACTAGAGGAACGAGGCCAAGTGCAAGTCATTATTTTATTATTATTTATATATTTTTATTATTTTATTATTTATATATTTATATATTTTTATTATTTCTCGCGCATTAATAGATTTTCGTCGTCCGGATATGCTGTTGCCGGATTGAAATCTCGAACCTTTCGCCAAAGATTCTGTCCAAGATGAAACAAGTATCCAAATAGCTGAGCTCCAGGAAATATGGTTAAACAGACATTCGGATCGGCACTTCTCAAATGCTGACGTAATACTTGCCGGATTCAGAGTTTGAAATGATAATGCTTGACGAAACTTGACGTACTATTACGTACTATTATTGACGTACTCTTATCATAACTTCCACACTAAAAGTAAAATACATTATTTGCTTCTTTTTGGTATAATAGTGATTGATTTTGAAGACAAAACCCAGTTAATAAAATTAAATCATACTTTAAAAATTTATTATTGTAGCCGCTCGCTTTGTGGTGAGCGCATTTGTCGGGGTCGCTAGCAATGAGGCGCCTGTGTTACGACGGCAAAGAAGAAATATTGGCTTCGCCGGAAGAGGCTTTGGGTTCGCGAAAACATGCGGATGAGCAGGAACTTAGGTATACGTAGGTTCCACAGTGTATTTTGAAGCTTATGATATTCGGGTTTCGCTAGCGGCCATAAGGTATTCCCGTGTGTGGCTATAAGTTAAAACAAAATAGATAACCGGACGCTCCTTACAATGAAGATTAAAAAGTTACGCGCAGCCTTCGGCTCACAGACTATAAGTTATCCAGCCATTTTGTAGAGCCCAATTTTGCAGTTTGGTAAGCTGTGCCGCAAGTGTTAGTTCGCATCTATTCAATGGCGAGTTATATTGGAGTAGGATACGAAAAGTGCATACATCTATTCATTGGCCGCTTAATGCTGGAAATATACGGCGAGGGCGTCTTGAGCAATATGCAACATCTATTGAATGGTCGCTTACTCGAACAAGATCATGAAGTGGGCTTCTCGAGTTGGCAGCAGAACCCGTGGTAGCGACTATAGGTCCGTCGTGTGGCTGGTAGTAAGCTAATCCTCTGATTTTTGACAGGTCAATCAGCATCACACCCGATTTGAGGTCCGAGCCCTGTAAAACAAAGAGTCACTAAACATACCCTATGCTGTGTCAGCCTCGTCAGGCGGGACAAATGATGCGGATACCGGTCGGTCAATACAATCGGCGAACAATCGGTCAATGCACGGCCTGAGAGATTTGTTCAATCACGCGTTTGAGCTGCGTGATCGTATGATGCTCGGCTCGTACTGTAGCCAGAAGTATCGGTGAAACACGATGACATTCCGACCAGCTGCTACATGTAAACTGGCGACAAAGGAGTTGCACCGTCAATGTAATGTTCGGCCTCGGCGAACGCACGTCGATCTTTCTTCGTAGCACTACGATGTTCACTTTACGCACAGCATGATTATGATTATTATTATAGGACTTGCCTGCTTCACACCACCGACTCCCTGCGTGTCCGAAAATTCAGTAAAAAAAGACCAAAGCTCGTAGATATCAGCCGCAAACACTCTCCGAACGTCCAGCACGATCACCTGCGATGCGGAAAACGACGAACGCTGCAGCGCTCAACCGTCCCTGGAAAAAGTAGCTCCTTCGTATTCGCGCGAAGCGTAGCTTGATTAGTTGCAGCACCGTGTCCAGGTGCTCACAGGTGGTGCTCGCGGGTAGTGACCGTTGAGAAGAATTACATGTAAGCATGACGTACAATAAAGAAAGAACCGCATAGAAGGCTATACAGCATACATACGCAGCATACGAATCGAAAGCTATCAGCTACACAGGCAGCTACTGCATGCTGAGGAATGGCGGCGTGCAGCCAAAGGGGCATCATACTAGCAGCCAATAAACGACAAGCGCCAGCTAGTTAGCTCGGTGCTGTGCGTCGGAGGTAAGGCGGTTGCTTTTCACGACCTCGGTACCGAGGTCGTGTGTTCGAATCCTGTAGTGGGCGATTATTTATCACTGCTACAAGCGGTGGTGATAGCCGTAAAGGCTCTTCTGTCGCTGTACAAAAGAGGCTGTTAAATGAGCTAGTTAAATTTTTAGTTTTTTTAAGTCTCGCTGCAATGAGCACGGGGGCCAGGAAGTCAGCTTGCTGGGAAATCAACTCTTCTCTCAGGACAAAGCTCAAAGAAATCAGGAGTGAAGAGGTGGCACTGAGCGCGAAGGACTGAGGCGAATGACTGAGCTTGCACAAAACCGTCGCAGTGGTCGCATCGACCACGGCTACTGTAGGGGCATCGCGCAAGCACGTAGGCCACTGTGTGGCCTTATAATTGTAGTGTACCGATTCGCTTCCAAAAAAATGACTAAAAGCTGTCGCCAACAGATTCGGCTCAAGAGACAGAGCTGGGCTTTTACTTCGACCAAGCCATGTTTTGCTTGTTGCAGACATTGTTGCCACCAGCTATTTTATAACGCTTTCTTTACAGAACTAGCGGAACCAGAGGGGGCAAGGGCGCACAACTATTTGTTAATTTCACTCGATAAGAAAACCATCGAGTTCGAGTCGAATAAACACTGCCATTTTGCGCTATACGTTTTCATCAATTGCGGGTCTAGCCCCGCCTGTAGGGCAATTGTGCAGGTCTTGGCCATACATACATACAGGTTTTGCGGGTCTTGATCGATTGATTGATTGGCTGAAAATTCTGGCTCCGCCGCTTCCTTACTTAGCGTACGCAAAGTGCCTAGAATGAGATCTAATCATATGAGAGCTCTATAAAAAAGGTGCGATCATTATTACTACAAAAGCAACGGGGCCAGGGTGAGTGGGTCTCGGTAAAGAATCCATCCGCAGCGAGAGAGCTGGTAGCAGAGAGGAGCGGAGCGGAGCTGAGGACCTCGGGGAGGAGCAAACACTCGTCCGGATGCCACGAGCCAAGTTGCTTCGCACCCTGACACGGATTGATTGGCACAACCCAAGATCCTTCCGTGGAGCTCGGTCTCAATGGGAGAAAACAGTACAGGCTGATTCAACCGCCACATTTGTATGGCGGCAACAGAAGACTCTTCGCGGCCTATCGCCGGCCACTTGCAGTGGGCAATACAGGATCGCCCGCTGTAGCCATTGAACGCACGACCGTGAAGACCCAGGGCCAGACGGCGAGCAGCAGCAGCATGCGGAAGTCGTCACGATAAGCGGCCGGAGGCTCAGCTTCTCTCTAGGCTTAGCCGCACTTGGGCCGCTAGATACACCTCATCTTAGAAAGCCAGTGCTGCGGCGGTAACCGATCGTCCCGACGATCGCTGAGGGGGAGGCGGATCGCCGCCACGGTCAGTCGCCGATTACTGCGCAGGGGGGTGTCAACGATCACCGCGACGAGACATGTCTTTCAGTCGTAGTACAGTCTGCGAACGGTTCGAGATACTGCCGGGCTGGTTGCTCAAGCTGACTAGGTCTAAGCGAGCGTACTCGATGAGACCTCTAGTAGCAGTGCCTTTGTTCAGAGTTCTAAATGTTTTTGCCGATTGCCCCTGTCTATGCAAAGGTCGCAGTCAGTCGATGCTGTTAGCACTGGATGGACGATCAAAGGTCTGCTTCTGCTACTGGCGCTGAGGAGCCCACTAGGAGCGGTTGGCCACTGCTGATGCGACTTAACGGGCTGAAGATCCCCACTGCCCGATTTAGGGTCAAGTTGAGTGTGCAGGGAGGGGGCTGGCAGTGGTAAGCCGTGGTCATGAGCAGCTCCATCGCCTTCCTTACCTTGGCTAGGCTTTCGGGAAGAGCCTGCAGTAGCCAGTCACTACCTGTCGCTTCTGACTTGGTGGTAGCCGAGGCCACATTGCTCAGGTTCGCTGCACGTGACAATGCCTGCAACAATCGGTGTCGGCAACTGCATTATGCTTACTCGGCCAGGCATGCCAACGCCTGTCGGCAGGCTGGAGCGACCTCGCGTAAAAACTCGCGATAAGCATATTTTTTCTTCCGTTTCAAAGGCCTCGTCTCCGCCAGCAGCCGAGCTGACGTCGCGACCGGACGCAAGCCTCTAGGATCGGCTTAGCAGGATCCACTGAAGTGGGGCAACGCCAGGACCAGGGGCACTGCATACTGGCACCGATTGTACTCGTTCTGGCGAGCGATTAGAGATTGCCGATACATGGTCGCTCAAGCAGGTAATAGCAACGGCATGCTGTGGCCTGGCAGCGTTGAGATATCGGTGGCAGGCAGCATTGGCCAAGTTTTGACCTGGCTTGTACGAACGCCCGTGCTATCGAGCTCTCGGGCGGCAATAACAGAAAGATGATGGGGTGTGCATGGGGGAAGGGTGGTTGGGCGCACCGTTAGGGGCGGTCCAATTCAGGAAGCCACACGTTATCACAGCGACTCCATTTGGCTTAACTTTTCTCCTTGTCGTCTTCCTGTTCGATTGGGGTGCCACCTTCAGCTCTCAAGTCCACTGTCGGTTCCTCACTAGTATCGCTAGAGAGCCGGATCTTTAATACAGAGATTTCCCGATCGGTCTCGGCAAGAGGCTGAAATTTGGAAGACGGCCCAGCGGTTGTTCTATATCCTGACAGTATTAGCTGAAGTAGGCTTATTGCTGCTCATTGGGTAGGAAATAGTTTGAGATTGACAGTCGCTGCCAGCCCACTCGAGGCTGGTAATTTGTACCGGCCTGCCTCGCACAGGAAGGGAAGCTCGTCACAGTAGTGAACTAGTTATTCGCCCAATACGTTCGTTGTACCACTACGCCGGTTCGGCACCGCAAGGCGCTTGCACATCGAAGCACCCCAGCAGTATAATCCCGGTTTTTCTAGCCGTCACTTACCTCAGGGGTCTTTGCCAGGTAATATGATTGCTCAACTAAAAAGTAGCGACAGGTAATAAGATTGGTTTTTTAAAGTACAGAGAAGCGACAGGTAATACGATTGCTTAACTAAAAAGCAGCCACGTTGATGTACTATAGAAGGGCAGCTCACAGCGACATAGCAGTGGCAGTTGCGTACTCCGAGAAAAGACATCAGTAACATTCTTGAGCGGCAACTACTGCAGCAGTTCTTACTACTTGACATGACATCAGTAGCACAATAGCGCTGCAACCACTGTAGTAGCGGCCATCAGCCTCAATCCTAGCCCTCTTCTTTCTTCCACCCGTTCCTGCCCGCCGCCGCGAGTCAGACGGAGACATGCACCGCTCCCTGCACCGAGTTATTGTAGCTTTGGCAGCGAAAGTCGGTAGGTTTAGGAGCGTGCAAGCTGCTGGAGGCAAAACTATGAAAAACCAACGACTTATCACTGGTTTCTACGCCTCGTGGCCCTATCTGGAAACTGACCGAGAGCGTGACATCCGAGTGGCTCGAGGCCGGCAGGTCTTGTTAGCATTTACTTCGTAGAATACCCCTTTTTCTGGCAGAATTCGATTCTTCCCATCAAATAAAGCCGCTTAGACGGGCTTCTCAGTCCCTTTAAAAAAGAGGCCCCTTCACCCAGCTTGGGAAAGTCCGAGTATCTGCCCCGACAGAGGGTCACCCAGACGCCTTTTTACATGCCACCTCAAAGAGACTGGTATCCGCATTTTTAGAGCCTTCAGCTTTCGTCCTCAAAGTCTCTTTGTGCCTACGTATCGCCATCGACAGCACTGGAAGCGTATCCAGCAGGAGAATCCGCCTGAGGCGAAGGGGGCGGCCGACGACTCGCTGCCTAGAGTCCCTTTGTGCCTCCGAACTAACTCGTATGTAAATCGAATATTAATTCGTTTTTAGAGACTGAAACACCGCACACCAGACTCGTCGTTCCGAATCCGTTTACGGAGGCTCGTGCCGCATTTAATAAGCACTAAATTTATCCGAGGCTGCAATTTTGTGGCTCCCGCTAGCCCACTAGCCTGTCGAAGTTTTATGACATTGCTTGAAAAAAGAGCATCGGCTTCATAGTATCCGAGGTACCGTCACACTCGCGATGCAAAGAGCCAGCCAGCACACTTCAAAGGTTAGTAAAGGATTTCTGCCCGACTTTGATTCCAGCAGCTCTTCTGCGACTGTTTGAAAAACCGTCGTCGTTCAGCAGCTGTGCCTAGCTGACTGCGAATAAGCTCATCGCAATAAGCACTCGCACGCCACGAACTCAGCACCGTTACCTCCTACGAGTTTCCACGTACGAAACAGCTCCCTGAGCGTAGCTGCTGACGTTGAATCGACGTGCAGATGAAAGTGCAGCGGGTTCCGTCGATACATGAGGATGCTCTTGATGAGCTGGGCTGCCGATTGTGTGTCGTTGCTACCGATAATGCACCTGATGGCCACGTGTAACGTCTACAAAAGCGCCCAGCAGCTCTCCTCCTCGTGCTCTCAGCAGCATGGCTTTTCCGCCCATGGCCCTCAGTTCGCATGGAGTCGCGGCAAAACGCAGAAGAATCCAGAAGCTGGATACGCAGGATCGTGAACGGCACAAATCACATTGATTTTTGCTTGCAGGCAAGCTGCAAGTGCACTCAAATGCACAGCAGCATGGGATTCGGGTGCTGAGACGAAACAGGAGACATTTTGCACCTGCTGTGGCTGATACTATTCGCAATTGACTAACCAATCGTACCAGACTGCGTGGGTCGGTCAGTACCCTTAACGATGTTGGAAGGTGCCTACGAAGGAAGCAAGGTCAAGGTAATTGGAAAGTTAATCAAAGACTAGCAGCCTTAGAGAATTTAAGACTTCCTGCCAAGACCAGAGATCTCGGCCTTTGGAAAGCTGACCTGTTAATCAGACTCAGTGCTGTGCCGCCGTGTAACACGTAGCAAGTGTGCCAAATCGTGCAAGCCGGGTGTACCAAAATAAACTATATTGAATATGGCTTCCGGTGAGTAGAGTGTCGAAGGTTCCCTGAATGCGAACTGATCGTACTGTGGACGGGGCCAAAACAACGTGTGCATATGTCTTGACGTGCTCACATAGAGATGTGTAGATCAAAATGAGTATTTGACTTTTATTAATGCTGCAATAGCAAATAGTAATAATAATACACCATATTTATTTAAGACATGCAATTTTGTGTGCACAGTAGTCGATGAGGAAATGTAGGAAATTATTCGTGATAATGCAATCGTCTCACGAATAAAACGGTATGAAAGCAAATGTACACTATTGCTTAACTTTGATTAACGATGGAGAGATATTGGTAAGTGATCGCTCCTTTACGATTTGAAATGTGATATTCAAAAGCTTTACTAGAGTTTAATCAGTCCTGCCAGCGGCTGTTGGTGCAGACGAGGTCTGCATTTAAGTATGTAGGTCCATATATATTCATGTATCTCCACCTGTAACTTCAAAAAGTCAAACAGACTAAGTGGGGTGTTACGTAGTAAAATTTTTTATAGGCCACCCAAAGTCTAAGCGGCTTTCATTAATAGTGCTGTAGCCAAGAGACTTAATGTAACACAAAGAAGAGAAAGTGAGAAGCACGGCTGAGTCAGGAGAGCAGTCAAAGGAAGTGAGCAGCATGAAAGTAGCAGCTCAGGACGTCTAGAAAGGATGTGCCACAGTTGGCTGCAGGAGAAAAGACGTCATTGTGTACGAATTGTTGAAGTAAGTTACAACAGTCTCATACTTGCAGAGTGAAATCTTCTGCCGCAAATGGTTTTTAATGCTCGGGAATAGAACCGAAATTTTATTATCGAAAGAGGACCTGAGAGCTTGAGCAGGCTGGAAACTGGTGCAGCAGTTCAGCTGGTTAAGAAGGACGCTAAACAATGGCGGGCCGTGTGAGTTGAGTAAGAGTAAGGATTTTCGTGTGCATCCATTGGTCGATCGGCAGCCATTGCGGCTCCTTCAGCATCGGAGACACCTGGCTGAACCTCTTTGATTTGTTGCCTAGCGACCAGAGTAACCTAGTAACCTTGTTGACTAGCCATGCAGCCTTGTTCGTTACGAGCTGCAGAGGCTTGACGGCTTCTTTCGAGCTTAGCTCATAATAGATGGAATTGCAGCACTCTAGCATAGACAGAACAGGAGGGCTGGTTAAATTTCTATCAAGTCACCGTTGTAGGCAGTCCCTAGTCTTAGAAATGAATCGGACTTAGGAGCTTCTTGATAAGCATGCTCCCGTTCATTCTATCCGTGTACAGAGTCGTGAAGATTCCTTTCAATTTACAAAAAACTTCACAAGATGCGCCGTGTTACACGCAGGCTTGAACGTCACTTTAAGAAATCAGGGTCTGATGCAGATCTAGTGTATTTAAAAGAGTTCCTTCAAATTTACACACGAAAGCCTAAAATTGTCAGGGCTTCTTTTTCAGTCGAAAACTGAATTCCTGCCAGTCTAACCCAAACCAGATTGATAAGACAGTAAAGAATTTACTGGCCAATGCTGAGATGTCCGACCTCCCAGATATTAACGGCTCAGCCAAAAAGTTTTCACCCTTCTTTACTGAAAACATTGTGCACATTCATGCCTCCATAAAGCCCCCTCCGATTAAAGCAATTGTGGAATCGCAACCTGTGACCTTCCTTATACAGTTTTCCGAGGTTTCTGCATGCGATGAGGCTACCTTAATAAGGTCTAGTAAAGAGAGCTCGTCTCATGAAGGCCCTACATCGTCATCTCTGTGGTCGCAACCTACAGACCAACTTGGCCCTGCTATAACCAAGATTTTTAATGCTTCTTTGGACAAAGGGGTCGCACCCAAGTCCTTCAAATCGGCAATCGTTAGGCCCAGTCCTCGAAAACCATCGCCAAGTTCCCCTTCTTCCTTTTCTGTCAAAGATTCTTGAGAGAATTGTCGCTAAGCAGCTGGTGGCACATATTGAAAATAATGAAATGTCAGAAGCATTTCAATCGGGGTTCAAGAGGCAAAACTCCACTGAAACTGCTCTCCTCCATGTTAACAATGACATTCTATGTGGCACCGATGACGGGAATGTCACTGCCCTAGCTCTGCTAGATCTGTCAGCGGCCTTCGACACCATTGATCAGGGTGTCCTATTTAAACGATTGAGAACAAAGATTGGTCAGGTAGACGAGGCACTGGCATTGTTTAAATCGTACTTGTCTGATCGTGATCCATCCGTCTCGTTTGGGCTAAGGTCTCACACGCGAGACGAGTAATCTGTGGAGTGACTCAAGGGTCCGTCCTTGGTCCCCTGTTGTTCTCCGTTTCTGCTCAACCTCTGGGAAAAGTGATTAAGGCCCATGGAATAGGATAGCACTTTTACGCTGACGATAGTCAGCTGTATTTGTCATTCAAACCGTCGGAATCTGCTGCTGCAACTGATAAATTGAATGCTTACCTTGCCGACGTTCGATCCTGGATGTCGGAAAATGTCTTGAAACTAAATGAGGATAAAACCAAACTGCTGCTCATAGGACAGCCTAAGCGTGTGGCTGGATTATAAGGCCTTGCTCTTCTGATAGGTGATGCTGTTGTGCGACCATCACGACGTGCTCGAAATTTAGGTGTCGTTTTCGACAGCTTCGTACATTTTAAAAGCTTCATTCAGAAGACTGCTTCTACAGCTAGCCATCACGTCCTATCCCTATATAAGATTAGGAGCTATCTTCCACAGTGGCTAGCAAAAGATTTAACTAGCTCCTTAGTTCTGTCTCGGCTTGATTATTGTAATTCCTTTTTGGCTGGGCTAACAAAGAAAAAGCAACTAGACCACTGCAAATGGCTATGAATATGGCTGCAAGGCTAGTTTTCAAGTCCCAGAGGTTGGAGCACGTGTCTACTTTGCTAAAAGAGCTAAGATGGCTGCCGGTTGATCGACGGATACAGGGCAAAGTACCTATGCTGACCCACAAGACCCGCGATGGCTTGGCTCCTCCTTACCGAGCTGAACTGCTGCGACAGTTTCAGCCTCCTCGTGCCCCCAGGTCCTGTATGGAAAATAAACTAGCTGTTCATCCCTCCGCTTAAAAACCATTGGGCGACAGAAGCTTTAGCTCTGCAGGTCCTAGACTGTGGAACTCGCTTCCACAATTCTTACCAAACGACAACTATTCTCCGGCTGCCGACTACGGCTCATCTGTTTCAGCGGTCCTGAGCTGCTACTTCCATGCTACTCACTACCTCAACTGTTCTCCTGACTCTGCTATGCTTCCCACTTTCTCTTTATTGCGTGAGATGAAGTCTGTTTGCTACCGAATGCGTACCGAAAGCGGCCAAGGCTGTGAGTGCGCTATGCAAAACTCTCCTGCTTAACACGAACATTGTCTTAATGGCTTTGAGGAGTTACAGACGGTGATAAATTACATCGACCGCGATGGCAAGCTGTGTTTTTAGCCTTCAAGTTGAAAGATTCAAAAAATGAATCAGTCGTCAAAGAGTTAAGCAGTAAGGTGACATACATTACCTGGCAATGCATGCCATACCTGGCAATTCGTCGGCTGTGCGGGAGCGCATCGAGAGTCAGGAACGCTGGTCGTGGCAACTTCCTCATCCGACGACGGGACGGTCAGGCTAAAAAGGACGCTTTCTTAAGTATCGCTCTCTGAATGCACCTCAGCGGATCAATCATTCATCTGCACGCCTCGTCTCGAGGAGCGATGGAGGACGACAACACGCAGGGTCCCACAATAGTTAACGTATGATGCCACAGAGCAAAGCGTGACCACATGTTCTCTCTTATATGAAGGAGGTAGATTAGCTCGCGCAGATACGCTGCCTGTGTGAAAACTGTCAGCCGCTGACAGAAAGCCAGCCACCAGCTGCCAGTTCTTGCTGCTGCTGCAAGACGACAGCCGAGTAGCGAATACTCAGCTAACTGATGGAAAAACCAACGATGGGTGCCGGTGATAGGCATAATTCATTCATATGCACACCCCCTAGCTCTGCTAGATCTGCCTGCTGCCTTCGATACCATTGATCACGATGTTCTGCTTGAACGATTGAGAAAAAAGATCGGTCTGACAGACGAAGCACTGGCGTGGTTTAAATCGTACTTGTCTGATCGCGTTCAATCCGTGTCGTGTGGGGGTCAGGTCTCACACGCGAAGAGGGTCACCTGTGGAGTCCCTCAAGGGTCCGTCCTCGGTCCCTTGCTGTTCTCCATTTATACACAACCTCTGGGAAAAGTGATTAAGGCCCATGGAATAGGATATCACTTTTATGCTGACGATACTCAGTTGTATTTGTCATTCAAACCGTCGGACTATGCTGCAGCAACTGAGAAACTGAATGCTTGCCTTGCCGATATTCGATCCTGAATGTCGGAAAATTTCCTGACATTAAATGACGATAAAACCGAACTACTGCTCATAGGACACCCTAAGCGTGTGGCTGGATTAAAAGGCTTTGCTCTTCTAATAGGTGATGATGTTGTGCGACCATCACCACGCTTTCGAATTTCAGGTGTGGTTTTCGACAGCTGCCTCAATTTTCAAAGCTTCATTCAGAAGACTGCTTCTACTGCTAGCCATCACACCCGATCCCTATCCAAGATTAGGAGCTGTCTTGCACAGTGGCTTGTAAAATATTTAACTAGCTCCTTAGTTCTGTCTCGGCTTGATTATTGTAACTCCCTTTTGGCTGGGCTACCAAAGAAAGCAATTAAGCCACTGCAGCTGACTATGAATATGGCTGCAAGGCTAATCTTTAAGTCCCAGAAGTTTGAGCACGTGTCTCCTTATCTAAAAGAGCTAAGATGGATGCCGGTTGACAAACGGATTCAGAGCCAAAGTCTTACGCTGACCCACAAGGACCGCCACCGCTTGGCTCCTTTGTACCTAGCTGACCTACTGCACCAGTGTCAGCCTGTTCGCGCCTTCAGGTCCTGTGTGGACTATAAATTACCATTCCATTCCTCTGCTTAAAGACCGTTTGCGACGGAAGCTTTAGCTCTGCAGGTCCAAGACTGTGCAACTCACTTCCAAGATTCTTACGCAACTAAAACTACTCTCCTGCTGCCGACTATGGCTCATCCTTTTCAGCGGTCCTGAGCTACTACTTCCATGCTACTCACTACCTCAACTGCTCTCCTGACTCTGCTATGCTTCCCACTTTCTCTTTGTTGCGTGAGACGAAGTCTGTTGGCTACCGAATGCGTATCGAAAGCCGCTTAGGCTGTGAGTGTGCTATACAAAACTCTGCTGCGTAACATCCACATGGTCTTTATGACTTTGTGGAGTTACAGACGGAGATACATGACATGACATAAGCCGCTTCCTGACCTTGGTCAGGGCGAGCGCCTTAACCGCTGGGCCAAACCAAGGCGACAGCGAACGCGGTGGGCGGGCTTTGGGGAATGTAAGTTTAAATGTTAAGTATAAAATCCTTAGCCGAATAGTGTTTAGGCGCGGTAAAAATCAAATTAAATGAAGCACAGATGTCGGTATCGTCGATAGGTTGATTAAGCAAAGCTCAGAGGCCTTAGCTGGAGCAGTTAATCGTATGGAACGCTGAAGAGGCGTGCTCCCGATCTCCTGGCGATCTCCCGTACCATCACTGCGGAACCGATCCACAGATCCAAGGCGGCCAGGGTGCTAAGCCTATGCTTCCTAGCAACAAGTTTGGGGTCCGTACGAAGATTAGCTGCAGTATACAGCGAATCTGGTAGACGAAATTTACACCACCAGGTGATGAAGTGACCAGGCTCTTTAGGTTACCAGACCCAGCAAATGTAAAGCGCCTGGATAGAGATTCATTTCTCTGAGAGCGCTTTACTGAGTGTGATATTATTATTATTATTATTATCAGCTCATACGACTGCTGTGCTTTAGCGGCATTTTAGTGATATCGATCGTTTGCGTAAAAGGTTCCACCACTGGTCCGGATCGTGAGTCGTGCATAAGCCAAGCTGTCAATGGACAGCATATCGTCAGCAGCTACGAGTTGAGAGCGCTGATCGTAGAGGTAACGGAAAAAGACAGCAGAAATTTATGGAAAGCCCCGGGATCGCACAAATGCTTCGTCCAGTTCAACTGTCCTGTAACAATTCTGTACTCTGTTCTGTCTAAAATACATCCACAAGTGCATTATTAAACATTTTAGAAGAAAGAACATCTTTCAGATCACCATCTGTGTGCAACTATAGCGATGAACTTACTATCTTCTGCCTCTGCTTCGCGGCAGGGTGCCGCCAAGTTAAAACCCAATATTAAGACAGGATCCGGAGATCCCAAATGACGAAGCAGAAGTTGGCGTTAAATATATATGCAGCACGCTATTACCATGCTAAAACCAAGCGAAAAACGAGCGAATAGAGTGAAAGTGGAAGAAGGAAGAGAGAGAGAGAGAGAGAGAGAGAGAGAAAGAGAGAGAAAAGGCACATCAGTATTACATATCCTAAAAGCTTCCCCTATTGTTAGTAACCTGCCAACTAGGTATGGCAGAGAGTGCCAATTATCATTTCGCTATCGTCGTTCCAACGCATTCATAGTTTCGGTTGCTGTTGCTCGAGTCCATGAATTAGGCAAAGTTAACAAAAGAAAAACCAGTGGCCACTGCCAGATAATGCTCGCTTGGTATTCCTAGAGCTGTCTTGAGTCTGTCGGCGAGATCCCCTCAAGCCCGGCTGCGAGTAACTCCAACTTAGTGGTCGTTAGGCTTACAACACCCCCGGCGGACCCGGATGTGACGCCACTGTGACGCTTGTCGTTGGAGTGCTCGCTCAATGTGCAATATATCCCTAATAGTACATGACGTGATTATTAACGTCAATCTTGACCTGTTAGCTTCGACCTAGATCTGACTGAAATCGACTAACTGCTTGACTGTAACCTATGCCGCTCCGACAGGCGTTTCTCTTTTATAGCCCTAGACATATAAAAACCGATGGAAGAGTCGTCATTGTCGCACGCTCCTCTTTCAAAATTAAACCGTTCGCAGACCCTTCAAAGCTCTTTTTTTCGAATCTCTTGTTTTGAGTCCCTTCAACAAAAAGTCGCCAATAAATCGCTCCCCGGTACCAAGTCCTCATACCAAGTCTTCCTTTATCTCAGATTTCTCTAGTCTCATTTTGATTCTGCGTGCGAGAAATCGATTCTTCCTGGTTCTGGTGATTTTAAGTTCATTTTGACAACTTATCTGACACTTCAAGTGCTGAATTTCGTGAATTGACTAAATTGTGTTCTCTTGTGGCTCATGTGCGTGACCCTACTCATCGCAGGTGTCACACACTGGATCAAGTATTCTCCTACATGTGCAAGCTGTCATCTCATATTTTTAAAAATTCTGCTCACGTCACCTCAATCGGATCTCATTCAGTCTAGAGTGTGTGGCCTCCTCCAAATCTAAAGTCATCTGCGAATCACGTTACCCCAAGACCCTTGATCTCAATGCTGTCCGTCCGAAAATATCTTCTTTGCCCCTGCTGCTACATCCCCCTTCCAACCTGCCGTTATTAGCAGAATGCTACAACACGACAGTGGCTGACATGCTTAACGAGTTTGCACAACTGACTAAGAACAATGTGCACCTACGCCAGGGCTGCCCATATTGACCGCATTCATTAAACTCGTCAGGTCTACTAAGTGCAAGCTCGAGGAAATTTACGAGATCAGGACTGACTGTCTGTCGTCTGGCTTAAGAAGACTAGTGCAGATAATACCGTCAATCCTAGCAAAGGGAAAGTCTAGCTCTTACTAAAAATATTTTTTAACCACATCTACGCGATCCAAAGTATGCTAGCTTCTACGAGCGAACATCTCCTTAGCCGCTCCCAGCTTAGCTATTTACCGAGTGATGCCGATCGCTTCTCTAGCTTCTCCTTGTTAGCAAGAAAGATAAGATCAACAAGACCAGCACTGGGCTAGCAGCAGCACGCTGGACTCTCGTTTCTCAATAGAAACCCCACTAGACTAACCCCCTCAATTCCGCGCAGCGCCTCAGTGTCTACATTCAAATACGGCCACGAGCGACCTCATCATGAAATTTATCTCCCATGTCAAATATGACTACTTGCCCTCTAGATCCAATTCCCACTACCCTGCTTCTATGATGAATACATCTGCTGCTGCTGCTATGCATAACTAACATAATACAGATGTCATTAGCCTTAGGTCATGTCCCAGCGGTGGCGTACCAAAGGGGGCAGGGGCAAAAATGTCCCCGGGCACTGGATCAGGGGCATTGATTTGGGGGAGGGGCCAAAAAGGGCACCTATACTGGGAGGCGCCATCTGTGCAGTTTGCCTTCGGGTATACAACGCAACACAATCCTAGCATGCCTCTGTATCTCTGCACCTTTCAAAAAAGCTGTAGTTAGAACACAAATAATAAAGCACCACTAGACTTGAGCATCTTCCATCCGGTTCTCCCTTCTACTGTCCTATCAAAGACAGTGGAAAAAGTTGTAGCTGACCAACTCAACTCTTATTTTGAAACGTCAATCTAGCACGCAAGCTGTAGTCTGGTTTTAGAGCTAATCACTACTCAGAGTCAGCATTACTTCAGGTGTATACAGACCTGATAAAGAATGCTGACTAAGGTAGTCTCTCTGCTTGTCCTGCTTTATAATAATTATAATAATAATAATGCACTTGATAAAGAGCCCTCAGACAACTCAATCTCTTTCTAGGCGCTTTACATTTGCTGCACAGGGAAGCGCGATTGAATGGTGAGTAATATCATGCTTGATAAACAACATGAATAACGTGATTAGGGGTGCATGCACAGGGTCAGCATGCAAATGTGGTTAGTGGCAGCATGCATAGTGTCAGCACGCATAAGCACATCAAGGACGAATCACAGGGACCCACTAATTGCTGTTCTTAATAGGTGTCTTTAAGTTCTTTTTAAATGTGGTCAAGTCAGGGGATGTTCTGACGCAGGTCGGGAGGGAGTTCCAGGCTTTGCGAGCATACGAACTAAATGCATGGTCTCCAAAGGATTTTAGGTTTGATCTTTTGGCAGCATTTGATACTCTTGATCCCCAAGTTCTTCTCGAGTGCCTCACATCTCGCCTGAGCATCAGTTTCGCTGCACTACAAAGGTTCAGGCCCTATCTCAGAGGTAAACACCAGAGTATTGATGCAAGCGGACAAAGATTGTAGGTGTAACCACTGAAGTATAGTGTACCTCAACTTTCTGTTCCCAGTCTGCTTCTTTTCAAAGTTTATACTCTCTCTTTCGCTCTCTCTCTCTCTCTCTCTCTCTCTCTCTCTCTCTCTCTCTCTCTCTCTCTCTCTCTCTCTCTCTCTCTCTCTCTCTCTCTCTCTCTCTCTCTCTCTCTCTTGTCGAAGTGATTGAAAAGCACAATCCAGGTTGTCACTTCTATGCATATGACACTCAGTTGTACTTTTCATCTGATCCTTCTCAGCCATCAAGGTGTTGAACTTCCTTGCTGCATGAATTTCTGACATCAGCACATGGATGGCAGCAAACTTTCTCAAATTGAATGATGGTAACACCAACTTACTAGTATTGGGCAAACCAAGTACGACTCCGAAATTAAAACACTAAATGTTCAAAACCGGCTTTACCAGCACATCTCCGATTGCATCCGTACGATATCTAGATGTTCTATTCGAAAATAAAGTTGTATTACATAATTGCATCAGCTCTACAGGCAAGTCTGTACACTTTTAGCTGAATAACTAAAATTCGGGCTTGTTTAGATGGGAATATCACATCTAAATTGGTCCACGCATTTGTGAAATCCCGTCTTGACTTTTGTCACTCACTGCTTGCTGGTCAACTGGCCTGTGCAATTAGGCACTTACAGCTGGTACATAACTCTGCAGCTAGGCTTGTCGATCGTGAACGTCGCAGCTGCCATATCACACCACTTCTCGCCGACCCGCACTGGCTCCCAGTCAAGCAACGCATCGACTTCAAGGTTTTATCACTCACTTTTAGGTCTCTTCATTCTTTGGCTCCAGCCTACCTATCGGATATACTCCCCGCCAGGCAAAGCACCGTGCCACCCACTTTTCAAAACTCTAACTGTTTACCAATAGCTTGCACAAATCTCAAATTATTTGGAGACCGTGCCTTTAGTGCGCATGCTCTTAAAGCCTGGAACTCACTCCCGACTGCAGTCACATCCCTTGACTTGACGACATTTAAGGAAAACGAAAAACGCTCCTGCTTAACACAGTAGTTTATGGGTCCTCGTGATTCGTCCTTTGTGTGCTTCTCCGTGCTGATACTGTGCATGCTGACCCTATGCATGTCATCTTTGACCGTGTTATGCTTGTTAACATTGCGTATGCTGCTGCTAACCATTTGATAATGCTTTGCTTACAGAATATAAAAATGCCTAGAAACGATTGATAAAAATAATAATACATCTGATATAGCACCCTCAAAGAACTCAATCTCTTTTTAGGCGCTTTACATTTGCTGCAAATAAAACACGATCGAATGGTTAGTGGTAGCACGCTCAATGAACGAGAATAGCATGGTTAAGGATGACATGCACAGGGTCAGCATGCAAGTATGGTTAGTGGCAGCTTGCACAGGGTTGGCACACATAAGCACACACATAAAGGACGAATCACAGGGACCCACTAAAAAAAGCAATAAATGGATGCACTTTTAGTTTCGTTTTAAATGTGGAAAAGTCAGGAGATGTCGTGACGCAAGTCGGGAGTGAGTTTCAGGCTCTGGAAACGTACAAGCAGTGCGTCGAAGAAGTCGAAACGGGATGTCACAAATGCATGCACCAATTTGGATGTGGTATTCCTGTCTAAGCAAACCCGAATTTTAGTTATGTAGCTGAAAGTGTAAAGGCTTGACTGTAGAGCTGATGTGGTCATCCAATGAAAGGTCACTTGAGAACATGACACCTAGATTTCGTGCAGATTCAGCAAGAGATGTGCTAGCAGAGCCGATTTTGAGCGTCAGCCTTTCCAATATCTGAATCACACTTGGTTTGCCCATAACTTGTATCGCTTGTACGAGCCTGACCCCTGTACCTAACCCCTGACCCCTGTATGAGACTGACCCCTGACCCCTGTACGAGCCAGACCGACGATAGGAGCGACGCGAGGCGAAAAAACGTCGTCCATGCGCGCGTGTCCCGTGCGTGGCGAACAAGGAGAGCAGAAAGGAGTAGAAACGTTCGGCGGGCTGATGCCCACTGACCTGTCCGATCGGACTTGATTGCGATTCTCTTGGGCCTCCTCTTTGCCGACGTCGTCGCTTGTCCGCGAAAGTGCCCTCCGTATTAGAGAGGCTGAAAAACAAGCGAACAATCTCACAAGGTCGCATCAGTAATGCACCGGAAGCAGCAGTTCCACTTTCGCTGCATCCGATCGTGCTCTCTGCGACCGTCTGGTCGTCCGTTTGAACAGCGGCCGCTTTCGCACGCAGCTACTCGCGTCGCTGCGTTCAGCTGGCCTCAGCCTGTTGGACAGCTGAAGGCGTGGCTGCATGCGACGCCTTCGACGACAGGAACCTGGCTGCTGAGTCTCTCGAGAAGACGCGAGTTAATTAAGGACGTTGTGAACGGTAGCACGGAGGTCCTCCTTCAAGAGGCCACACAAGATACGAGCGATTGTTCGCTGAAGGAAAACTAGAAAATCGATTGTAAGCTGCCAGTAGCAGCAGGTGCTCGTTGGCTATGAACCATTGACGGCACGGCGTGCGGTCTCGACCTGTGGCGCTGTAATTCTGTTCGCTCGCTAATTAATGTCTGGTACCTCAACGTGAACCGGAGCACAGCGGTCCGTGTGTGAAACGACGTGTTTCGCGACGAACGCCATTTAAAGCCAACCTTCTGCTGCCGTCGAGGGAGTGATGGCCAGAAGTCAAAGCACATGGTTCGATGGCAGATTTAATTAGAACGGATTTAGAATGAGAACACGCCGTGGCCCAATTTGAAATGTTGCGGTATTTCACGAACCAGTTCGCTTCGCCAAGAGATCGGCTATTTATTTGCTCGCTGCATTTTTATTAAGCTGCTTCTATTATTCCGCTAAAATTCGATTGGTAAAGCACCAGAATAATATATAATTTATTGCATAGCGCCCAAAGAGAACTCAATCTCTATTCAGGCGCTTCACAGATGGCACAGGACTCGAGCCCGCGTCATCGGCCGTCAAACATAATTACTTTGACCTCGGTCGTCAAAGGCGGCGGGCACTTCAACCGGTGGGCGAAAGAGAGAGCGCGCATTCGCTCTTCGCATTATTCAAGCGCTTTTATTATTATATATATTATATTATATTTTATATATATTATATATATTATATATTATTATATATTATATATATTATATATATTATATATATTATTCAAGCGCTGCGGCGGCGTCCACGCGGAGGTGAAGAAAAGCGGGCACTTTGAGACTTTCTTGCAAGGCATTCCGAGATGCACTCTACTTAAAATGCGCACCCGGCGAGCAGCGAGTACGGAGTCGGCGTCTGATTGCAGAGAGCCGATGCAGAAACGCTGTTACGTCAGGCCTCAGCGCATGCACTTCGTAGGCACAACGCTTGCGTTCCCAGCGCCGGCGCGAAGTACAGGCGCCGTCCGGCATATCCGGCATATCGGCCGGGTATCCTCAATGCGGTCAGAGCATGCGCTCGCAGCCGAAACACTCGTAGCTGTTGAATGTTGAGGCCCAACGCATTGCATCATTCGCGGTTAGAAGCGAATAATGGCAGCTCTCGCTACCGTCGGTGGGCCGGAGGTGTACCGGAAGCGTAAGGTAAGGTGTACCGGAAGCGTAAAGTGTACCGGAAGCGTAAGGAGGTGCACCGGAAGCGCTGTGCAACAAAAGTACGACAGTTTCCCCGCCACGCCCATATACAGGCTGTATCGCGGTCACCCGTCTGAATCTTCAGAAGTTTGTATACATTTTCAAATTTAAGACTTTTGCCGCTACTCGTCAGCTTACCGCGCTACGGCTTAGCACTCGGCAAAACCGGTAGCTCTCTATCCAGCAGCATCGCCAGAGAGAGAGAGAGAGAGAGAGAGAGAGAGAGAGAGAGAGAGAATGAGAGAGAGAGAGAGAGAGAGAGAGAGAGAGAGAGAGAGAGAGAGAGAGAGAGAGAGAGAGAGAGAGAGAGAGAGAGAGAGAGAGAGAGAGAGAGAGAGAGAGAGAGTAATTCGCGTCGAGCGATTGCAAAAATACGGTCAGCAGCCCGGTAGATTACATCTCCGCTTCGCAGGCGTGAACGAGAAAAATGGGGCGTTTCTCCGTCGCTGGAAGTTAAATGCCGCCATTTTGAACGCACTCGTTCGCTCCGGCTGTACACCTTACGGGTTGTCCGTAACTCTCCACTCGCTCGCTGCCACTCGCTACTTTTCAGAGAAGCGTTCCAAAGCGGCCAGACCCACTTGATTTCTCGTCGGACGCCTTGCGGCACTTTGGCAATGTACAGTTTTGCGGCCGAGATCGCCGACGACGGAAATTCTCTGGGGGAGGGAGTGCCCCCTCCACCCTCCGCGCCGCAGCTCTGGCACTCATCAATAAAGCGAATGAACGATTGGTCGATCGTCACCACTCGTGGCTCGATACGCGCCGTCTTAGAGCGAATGCGCTTGGAGCACGTGCACCGAGGCCGTGGCTGCCGAGGCCTCTCGCGAGCTGACGATCGCTGCCGGGGCAGGGGCAGGAGCTGTGAGGGGGGGGGCAGGAGCAGAGATCGAGCGATCTTCGAGACGGCTCTCTGTCGGAGCGCCTGCCGCTCAGCCTTGTGTCGCGTCCCTCCGCGAAGGACATCCGCTTAGGGCTGCCCGAAAGCGACTGTTCCCGTCTGTTCCAGGGGGCGCTGCAGTCGCCAAGCCGCCAAGCCTAAGGGAAGAAGGTGGTAGCTCAAGCTGTTTGCCTCGGGTCTTGTCCCTCGAGCCGTCGTAGAGGCTGCTTTGTCAGGCCACTAGTTCAGGAGGCGCCACTGAACTAGTAAGACCTACGCAGCTTCTGCTATGTCTTCCACGTGCCGTTCCTATCGCAGGCACTGGAATGAGAGTCAACGGAAAGGACCAGCTAGTAAACTCAGCATGTCAACTCGTCAAATCCAGCAATCCATCAGTTCATGTTGAGGCAAGTTTTAAAGCGCCAAGTCACTACACGACGTGTAAGACGTGTAGAGCGAGCGTAGAGCGAGCTTCTCGGGAATGCAGAGTCTGTGGTAGAGCCTCGTTCTGCCGGGTATTGCTGCAGAGTTTGAAGCCTTCAGGCAGCATCGGGCGCCGAGTACTTATCGAGCACCTGTCACGACATCTGTGCATCGCTTCCACTGCCACTGTGGTAGTTTGCGTCCCATTTCTGCTGGACACTTCCGCGCACTGACGTCGCACAACGTACACAACTCATCCGATCTCAAAATATAAAGGGTGATCAAAGGTCTGCGTTCGAGCCGCTTATTTGCACAACATATGCCCGCCCTCTTTCCGATGTAATTGCCAAGCACAATGTAGGCTTTTATTATTTTAGGCAGATGATACACAGTTGTACCTGTGCTCTAATCCATCCCGGCCGTCTAGTGAATTGACATCTCGCAACTGCTCGCTGTATGGGCAGACGCGTGTCAGTCGCACATAGATGGCAGCAAACTCTCTCAAACTGATTAATAATAAAACCAACTCACTAGCCATGCCCAAAGCAAGTGTTAATAATAATAATAATAATAATGCACTTGATAAAGCGCCCTCAGAGAACTCAATCTCTTTCTAGGCGCTTTACATTTGCTGCAAAAAAAAATGCAATTGAATGGTGAGTAAAATCATGCTTGATAAACAAACAAAATGAATAACATGGTTAGGGGTGACAAGCACAGGGTCAGCATGCAAATGTGGTTAGTGGCAGCATGCACAGTGGCAGCTGGCACAGTGTCAGCACACACAAGCACATGAAGGACGAATCACAGGGACCCACTAAACTCTGTCCTAAATAGGTGTGTTTTTAAGTTCTTTTTAAATCTGGTCAATTCAGGGAATGTTCTGACGCAAGTCGGGAGGGAGTTCCAGGCTTTGAGAGCATACGAACTAAATGCACGGTCTCCAAAGGATTTAAGGTTTGTACGAGGTATTGTTAGACTGATGGATTCCGAAAAGCGGGTGGTACGATGCTTGGCCTGATGGGGAAGTATATTTGAGAGATAGGCTGGAGCCAAAGAATAAAGTGACCTAAAAGTGAGCGACAAAACCTTGAAGTCAATCCGTTGCTTGACTGGTAGCCAGTGCAGGTCGTCGAGAAGTGGAGTAATGTGGGAACTGCGACGCTCACGACAGACAAGCCTAGCTGCGGAGTTTTGCACCAGCTGCAATCGCCTGATCGCACATGCCGGTAGGCCAGCGAGCAGTGAGTTGCAGAAGTCGAGACGGGATGTCGCGAATGCATGGACCAACTTGGACGTGGTATCCTTATCTAAACAAGCCCAAATTTTAGCAATGTTATGAAGCTGAAAATAGGCAGATTTGACTGTGGAGCTGACGTGGTCGTCTAACGAGAGGTCGCTTTGGAATATGACACCTAGATTTCGAGCTGATTCAACTGGAGATATGCCACTCACAAATTGAAAAAACACCCTCAAAATGAGCTTGGCCAGCATACGATCACCTATAGCATCTGCATGCAATCTAGCTTTCCAGTACACAAGTTGATCTTTCACTAGACGACTACACTGGCACAACAGTCAAATCTGCCTACTTTCAGCTACGACAGTTGCAAAAATGTTAGATAAAATCCACGTCGAGGGCATTCCAGATTCAAGCTGGTTCGTGAATTTGTGACAAATCTTTTTTAAAGATTTTGTAGCCCACTACAAAAAGCTGGCTTTCTGATCTGTGCAATAAGGCAATTACAGTTGGTGCAAAACTCTACAGCTATGCTTGCTGGTCACGAAGGTCGCATCTGCCACTTTGTACTACTTCTCACCAACCTGTACTGGGTCACCATCATGCACCTTATCCATTTCAAGGTTCACTCAAGGTCACGGTTTGGTTGAGCCGTGTCGCTGCATCGACCTGCCTACGCGAACTAGTTCCCAATCAGGGTTGGCGTCTAACTAACTACCCAGTGCTTCGACTCCAGTCGTTTGGTCGTACCTCAAGCCAGCCTCCTCGGATCTTTTGAAAAACGTGCCGTTAGTTCCATGTTCCCACATTCAGAAATTCATTCCCGACTGACTTACCGACATCACTGAATTGACGAACGTTACAGTAATAATAATGATAATAATACATTTGTTACATCGATCTCAGAGTGTACTTGTTCTGTGTGCTAAAGGCTTGCATGCATTTTAGAAAACAATGGACGCACTTCATTTGCATACTTCATTTGCATACTTCATTTGCATACTTCATTTGCATACTTTTGTATTTGCAGCTCCTATCAAGTTCCTTCATTACGTAGAGACTTAGTTCTCTTACGGGCGCAATACAAAGTCTCACTGTTATTCATATAATTATGATTTCGCCTATTACAGAATTTCATTAACACAGGCTAGAGATTAGGTTTCCATTCGCTCGCATATTCTCGCAGCCCTACGCCAACAAGAATGGCTAGCAGAGACGCCAGTTTACAGATTCAATTCCCTACTTTCTGATTAAGTCAGACACGAAATAGAGTCCCAACGGGCAGCCTACGCAGGCGCCGCCGCCGCCGCCCCGCCCCCGGCGCTCCACTAATCGCATGGGGACTCTTTGCATCGGATCGGGCGATCGATCGATTGATCCGGGTGAAGAAAGAAAGAAAAAAGACTGAGCAAAAAACGGGGCGGCCTGGGATGCGGGGCTTTGGCGGGGGGGGGGGCGGGGCGGGGCGGTGCTGGCCGATCGTCGCCGAGTGGATGACGCAGACGAGAAGGTAGGACCAGCTAGCGCTGGACCTACAGCGAGCGACGGAGCAGCCCCCACCCGAGAAAAAAGCTGCCGAGAATGCAGCGTTTGAGGCTGACGACGCGCGGAGGCTTGCGCCGGCGCAGAATTTCCCGCTGGCCGTGCTACCCACCAGGAAGACCCGAGTAAGCCGGTGCTCGCCGCGCGCAGGCCGCGGCACAGCGCGGCGCGGCGCGGCGAGGTTGCCCCACTCAGAGGCGCCGCGGCGGAGCAGTCGGAGGTGGCGATGGCTCCAAGAAGGCGATGACGCGACGAGAAAAAAAACAGAAAATTCGTACGAGCTGATCTCCGCCCACTCCGTATCCGCCCGGAGCGGCGGCAGCCGCAGCGCACACAGTCTTCTAAGGTCAAGGTCTGCTAGGCCGCTCCTGCCGGTCGGCTAGGCTAGGCTAGGCTGCGGCCTGCTAGGCCAGGCGGTCGGCCTGCACATCCGCGCAGCCGCACGGCGTGGAGTCGCTCGCTGCGAGGCGAGCACCGGACCTGTCTCCAGTCGGCCGAGGTTGTGGCGTCGCGGCGTCGCAGCCGCTTCGCGTCGCCCCACCGCTCGCGCCACCGGCCGCGAAGAATTACCCGAACTGGAGCTCCTTCCTTGTAGCAGTGCCGCCACTGCGAGCGAGGCCGCGACGGCGACACCGATCGCGGCCAGTCGGGCGGGCTTGATTCGCATCGTGGCCGCCAGTTGTGCTGCGACGCCGACGCCTTCCCGCGCCCCGTTGGTATGGCCGCCGCTGCGACCTCCGAGGGAGGGCTGCGCGCCGCCACGCCCAAGTCAGGAGAGGCTGGCCGCGCCGGCTGCGTGTGCGCGCGCAGCGCTGCAGAACGAGACAGACCGCCGACCTCGTCGAAGCCGGGCGGAGCGCCTTGTGGGGCGAGGCGTGCGACTCCAACGACACTCGTCGCTCGCGTGCGCAGTCTCGTCGGCAGCTCCGGACGCGGAGCCTCGCTCTCATTCGAGCGAGGTCTGAGCGCTGGGTGCGGACGCATGATGCATCGACCGACGAGGTGTGACGAGTGAGGCGCGGATGACGGATGGCCGCCGCTACCGCCGTCCGCCACCGCCGCCGCGAGAGTGGAGCCGCAGGTGTGACCCTGGCGTGACCCTGACCGGCGGCGGCGGCGACGCCCTGAAGGCGCGCCTCAGTCGCTGCCTCGTCAAAGTGGACCAGGATGCCTCACTGGAGTGCAAGCTCTCTGTGAGGGACGGACGCAGCGTCGCTGCGTCACTCCATTTTCTGTCAGGCTCCAGCTGGGCGGAGGACCGCTGTGACAATTTATTGCGAACGCCTGGCTAAGGCTGACATTAACGGTTAAAGGAGACGGTTAAAAGCGACCAGTCAAGCAACGGATTGACTTTAAAGTTTTGTCGCTCACTTTGAGGTTCCTTCCTTGATTGGATCCTGCCTACCTATCAGATCTACTCCCCCACCAGGCCAAGCATCGTGCCGCCCACTTTTGGGAAACTAAATGTTTACCAATACCTCGTACAAACTTCAAATCCTTTGGAGACCGTGGATTTAGTTCGTATCCTCCCAAAGCCCGGAACTCACTTCCGACTTGCGTCACGACATCCCCTGACTTGACTACGTTTAAAAAGAACTTAAAAATGCACCTATTTATGACTGTATTTAGTGGGTCCCCGTGATTTGTCCTTCGTGTGCTTATGCATGCTGACACTGTGCATGCTGCCACTAACCACATTTGCATGCTGACCCTGTGCGTGTCACCCCTAACCATGCTATTCGTGTTGTTTATCAAGCATGATATTACTCACCATTCCACTGCGTTTCCTTTGCAGCAAATGTAAAGCGCCTAGAAAGAGATTGGGTTCTCCGAGGGCGCTTTATCAAGTGCATTTTTATTATTATTATTATTATTATTATTATTCAGCAGCCTCGTTTATTAAGTAGCACATTAGCCTTAACGGCTATCACCGCCGCTTGCAGTGGGTAATAAAGGATCTCCGGCTGCAGGATTCGAACTCACGATATGGGTTTTGAAGAGCAAGCTTCTTACAACTAGGCTAAGACCCAGGAGCAATTGCACTAACGTGGCCCGTACGCTTGCGTCCTAGCAACAGTTTCTTACTGCCACCTTCTCGTTAGGTGCTGTCCGTAAACATTCGCGTGCATTGTAGGCCGTCAGCCGTTCGCTTCCTCTGATGTCGGTATATTTTGCAGCGCCCCCTGACGGCGGGCGACTTAATGCAGTCGTGTCGTGGTAGATACACGCGATGCAGCATTCGTTCAATGCAATTCAAAGTGGTTGCAATAGTTGCATTCTCGTCGATGCAGCCGATTTGTGTAAGTCAACCCAATTCTGGTCTACCCGTCGCACGCACGATCCAACAGTCAAGCTCTTGTTAGCTTCAGTTGACAGGTGCCAGCTGGGTCCTCTCAAAGCCGGCTCAGCCCGATCAATCGGCTGGTAGCTTCAGAATCCGAAAAAATAAGTTTGTGGTTAATGATCCAGGCACTCCACGAGCGATTATTTCTTATCGCTCAGTGAAGCCGCCGAAGCGTGTCTGTCTGTCTGCCCTAGAGCCGCTCCTCGGCCACGCACCCGACGGTGAGGAGCTGCTGCAAGCGAGGAAAAGTGCACGGCTGCGTTCTCCGGAAGACTCGAAGCCTAGAAGACGCTGCAATCGCTTGGGCAATTGAGGCACTCGTGCATCGTCTCTGCGCATCGTCATCTCTGCGCATCGCCATCGCCATGCGCATAATCATGTTTTGCATCTCTGTCCTGTAGCCATGCAAACTTAGCGACTGTCACTTGCGACTGTCACGGAGGAGCTATTTTGTAGGGCACTAAAGGCCTCTGCGGCTTTCGATGCACTGGTTGGCGGCCAAACAGAGCCGTTGCCAAATAGAGAACTTTTGCCACGCTGGTTTGGTCCAGTGGTTAAAGTGCTCGACCCGACCGAGGTCTGGTTGAGGTTGTGGGCTCGAGCCCCGAGGCATATGTGAAGCGCCTGAATAGAGATTAAGTTCTCTTGGGGCGCTATGCAAATGAATTATCTCTCTCTCTCTCTCTCTCTCTCTCTATCTATCTATCTCTCTCTCTCTCTCTCTCTCTCTCTCTCTCTCTCTCTCTATATATATATATATATATATATATGTATAAATAGCTGGAAGCAAATGTGAACCATCAGTAGGGATGTTGAGTAAGCTAGTGTTGCCGGTTCCCGGGCATAGAGCAGTTGCAAGATGGTTGCCTTCTTTTAGGCACAGGCGTCGCCCGGGCAAAGCACCCTAACAGTCCGACCGAACGCGGCCCCCATTCGTCGAAAGAATTCAGCCAACCATCCGAATGTACACCTGTACCCGTAGTCAGCTGCTCGAGCGGTGTATGGCAGAATGTCTACCGAGCTCCCATCATCGAGCTACCATCTCACCCATCGTTCTCTCGGCGCTTAAATATTTCACCGAACTGCACCGGCTCCCAATTAAGCAGCGCATCGACTTCAAGGTTCTGTCATCACTTAATTTTAGATCCCTTCATTCACTGGCTCCAGCCTGTCTATCAGAGATACTCATCCACCTGGAGATGAATCGTGCGGACCCGCGGTTCTGACTCGAATCGTTTAGCCATACCTGGTGCACACCTCATAAACGTTGGAGACCGGGCATTTAGTTCCTATACCTTCCCCCAAAGGCTAGAACTCACCACGACGGTCGTCACGACGTCCCCTGACATGACAACATTTAAAGAGAAGCACAAATGCACCGGTTATTTCAGCGTTTGGTGGATCTTTGTGATTCATCTTTCGTGTGCACGTACCTGCCTACACTGTGCGTACTGCTTGCAGATGTTACCACCAATTATTTGATAATGCTTTTTATGCAGCATCTGCAAAGTGCTTAGAAAGAGATTCAGTTCTTCGAGGGCCCTATACAAATGTATTATTACTATTTCCATTTAAAAAATAAAAATACTGACTGATTTAACAGCCTCTTTTGTATAGCGACCGAAGAACCTTTACGGCCATCACCGCCGCTTGCAGCGGCAATAAAGAATCGCTCACCCCAGGATACGAAACCCGCGACCTCGGGGCCGAAGTCATGAAAAGCAACCGCCTTACCTAGTGAGCTTTTACGACTCACCAAATTTGCCTCTACTCTCTCTATCTCTCTCTCTCTCTCTCTCTCTCTCTCTCTCTCTCTCTCTCTCTCTCAGGGCCTACTGCTGCCACCTCGTCAGTTTTAATGGCCGAAATATCCTCATTTGGATCGATGTTTTCTCACCTTACCATTCGAAGCTTTTCTTTTAAACCTCACGGGTAAAATTAAATGTCCAGCGTCTGTCTGAATCCCTGAAAGACACGCTGAATAAAGGATTGCATGCCTTACACATCAAGAAGATACTTTTACGGAGTAATTGTTCGCCCATGTCTTGATAAGTTTGTCTCAGACGAAGCAAAATGAGCCGGAAAAGCCGGAAAATGAAAATATGGATGCCAGATGCTTGCTGCCTCGTCGCTGCTAGCCCCATCTCAGGAAAAGGCAGCTATGTCTCCAATAAGGCAGCTGCAGCTAAAATAAGCCGGTGGGCATGAGGCTCTTGTTCGTATACTAATATTTATATTGCTTGAAAATATTCCTAGAAAAAGGGTTAATAATAATGAGTTGTCAATGCCTCCCACATGGTCTTTATGACTTTGTGGAGTTACAGACGGAGATACATTACATTACATTACATTACATTACAATGCCTAGAACTACTCGTTACTACGGGTCACGATGAAGAATGACAATAATGTATCTTCGTCTGTAAATCCACAGGATGTATGTGGGTGTTACGCAGGAGAGTTTTTCATAGCGCACTCATAGCCTAAGCGGCTTTCGTTGCGCATTCGGTAGACAACATGGTTACTTGCATGCATCGCCGACTTCGTCTAGCCATCAATGCTAAAGCAACGCAAGCAAATACTTGAGCAGTTTGTCGTTGTTTGATAATTTGATTTTTCTTTATTACTAATGAGCATATTATTTACTAGCAAGATTGAGATGAAAAAATCCATCTGATGCAGAACAATTTAAATTGTGTGATTCACACTAACAGTTTTGGCTACAGGTGTGCTTGAAATGTCATGGAAACCAATTGAATTTCAAATGTGTCACTTTCCTGCTCATGAAACACAACGTTTTGGTTGCTAATGGCCATTAGGAAAGAGGAATTAGTACTAACGAACAAAGATGAGAAATTAATTGGCTATGCAGTGTAGTCCTAGATCAGCTGGGTTACCTACTCCACGTAATGAATCTCGTATACACCTTTAGGAGAAACTAAACTATTCAACGCAGAAACCTGTTCTGAGTACCACCGGGTCTTAGGCAATTCATAAGACACTTACTCATCACAGCCCACGTCGTGGGCTGTGATTAATGCAGTAAGAATTCATTCTTTATTTCCAACTGCAAGCTTGAGTGATAGACGCTGTGGATCTTTTGCGGCTATTTAAACGAGGCAGTTTTATTAGCTGTTATAAACATTTTTACACGTTTTAATTCGTCCTCGTGGATTCTACTAGTGGCGCGGCTTTAGGCATGCCACTTAATCGCCTTGCTCACAACGTCATACATACAGGTGTTTTCTCTCGAGTTTGCCGTCGCCACCATTGATATGTCAATGGCGAAGAATATGGATGGCAATGGATAATGGCAACGGCAATGGAGATGATGCAGGCGTATTGACCAGCAGCCGACGGGATGGCTTGACCATTCAGATCCGACTGGGTTCACTGAGGCTTTGCTTAGACAGTGATGGCGTGTGATCCGTCAAGAAAGCAACAACAAGCAACAACAAGAAAGCAACAACAAGCAACAACAAGCAACAAGCAACAACAAGCAACAACAAGAAAGCAACAACAAGCAACAACAAGCAACAAGCAACAACAAGCAACAACAAGAAAGCAACAACAAGCAACAACAAGAAAGCAACAACAAGCAACAACAAGCAACAAGCAACAAGCAACAGGGGGTCTCTTTTGAGGTGGAGGTCACTGCACGTCTTCTATCTTGGTAACAGGGATCGTAGGCCCCCAAGACTCTATTAGCTTACGGTGCTTACTAGCCTACTAGCACTATTAAAACAAATATTCTTGCAAAACTAAGAGAAAATATACCACATTGTGGTTCGAGTATTGCTGCTTTAGATTATGCTGAGTATTTAGTTAGCATGTTTTGGGTGGCAGTTCTGTAGTGAGACTCCACAATAGTAACGACAAACCTTTATTCGAACCTTGCGAAGAACCCGCAAATGCAACGCCATTATTCTTCCACTCTGCATTTTAGTTAATAATAATAATAATAATAATGCACTTGATAAAGCACCGTCAGAGAACTCAATCTCTCTATAGGTGCTTTACATTTGCCACAAAGGGAAATGCAATTGAATGGTGACTAATATCATGCTTGATAAACAAACAAAATGAATAACATGGTTAGGGATGACATGCACAGGGTCAGCATGCAAATGTGGTTAGTGGCAGCATGCACAGTGGCAGCAGGCACAGTGTCAGCACACACAAGCACATGAAGGACGAATCACAGGGACCCACTAAACTCTGTCCTAAATAGGTGTGTTTTTAAGTTCTTTTTAAATCTGGTCAATTCAGGGAATGTTCTGACGCAAGTCGGGAGGGAGTTCCAGGCTTTGAGAGCATACGAACTAAATGCACGGTCTCTAAAGGATTTAAGGTTTGTATGAGGTATTTCTAGACTGTTGGATTCCGAAAAGCGGATGGTACGATGCTTGGCCTGATGGGGTAGTATATCTGACAGATAGGCTGGAGCCATAGAATGAAGGGACCTAAAAGTGAGCGACAAAACCTTGAAGTCAATCCGTTGCTTGACTGGTAGCCAGTGCAGGTCGGCGAGAAGTGGAGTAATGTGGGAACTGCGACGCTCACGACAGACAAGCCTAGCTGCGGAGTTTTGCACCAACTGCAATCGCCTGATCGCACATGCCGGTAGGCCAGCGAGCAGCGAGTTGCAGAAGTCGAGTTGGGATGTCGCGAATGCATGGACCAACTTGGACGTAGTATCCTTATCTAAACAATCCCGAATTTTAGCAATGCTATGAAGCTGAAAATAGGCAGATTTGACTGTGGAGCTGACGTGGTCGTTTAACGAGAGGTCGCTTTGGAATATGACACCTAGATTTCGAGCAGATTCAACTAGAGATATGCTGGAAGAGCCAATTTTGAGAGTCAGCCTTTCCAATCTCTGAATCACACTGGGTTTTCCCATAACTAGTAAGTTAGTTTTATCTTCGTTTAGTTTTAGAAAATTTGCTGCCATCCATGTGCAGATGTCATCAATACATGCAGAAAGGAAGTTGAGAGAATTTGAGGTGCTCAAAGGCTGGGAGGGTTAAAAACAAAGGTACAACTGAGTGTCATCCGCATAGAAGTGAAAGCCTAGATTGTGCTTGGCAATCACATCAGCAAGAGGGAAGTATAAAGCGTGAAAAGAACCGGACCTAGCACGGAGCCCTGAGGTACCCCATATTTCAGAGGTACCTCGGATGATATTGGTCCATTCAAGTTAATACTTTACGGGTCTCCCACTGAGATAGGACCTGAACCATTGCAGAGCACTGCCAGTGATGCCCAGGCGAGATAAGAGGCGCTCTAGAAGAACTTTGTGATCGATAGTATCAAAAGCTACCGAAATATCTGGCAAAACAAGCAGAGACACTCTACCCATGTCCGCATTCATAAGTAGGTGTTGTATACCCGAAGCAATGCTGACTCTGTGGAGTGATTAGCTCTAAAGCCAGACTGGAACCAACTAATAAGGGTTGAAGTTTCGATATATGAGTTCAGCTGGTTCACCACGACCCTTTTCAATGTCTTTAATAGGAATGTTATAAAGGAGACTGGGCGGTAGTTGCTCAATTTTTCTCGGTCTAGTGTCGCTTTCTTGAGAAGTGGCCTGTCTACAGCTTGTTTGAATAGTGCTTGCAAATGACCTGAGGCTAATGACATAATTATTTTGCTAGTTATGAATGGCAGCAGCAGATCAATGCACCGTAAGAGTAGGACTGTAGGAATAGGGTCCAGAGGACTTGTCTTCTTTGATTGGGCTATGAACTTCAGGACTAGATCACTAGTGACTTGCTTAAATGTAGACATTGAGGTGCAGCCAGGAATCGGGGAACAGCATTCTTGTTGGGAGGTTGTCATCGCAGGGATGGATTCCCTGATCTTGTCTATTTTCTGCATAAAGAATCGAGAGAAGCGATCGGCTAGATCATCACAAGGTTCGTCAGGTAAGGAGCTAATCTGGTTGCGGTTGAGGAGATGGTTTATCGTCGACAACAGCATTTTGAAGGTGATGCAATGATTTATTCAATCACACAGGGATCTATAGTGGATATGTGATAGTTCGCGACGCGACTAGTTTTTTGTGAGGATCGGGATGGTTCAAGACCTTACAGCTTAGTTGATACAGACATTTGTTGTAGCTTGTGGTAGTTTGTTCGCCATTCGCGAAGAGTAAATAGACAGAATAGAAAATTTAGCTTGAGCTCGTGGAAATTGATGGATGAGGTGCCTGCAGCTTTCGAACTGTCCTCTGTTGAGGTAGGTTGCTGTGTATCGATGCATCAATACGTAGTCAAAAATCACCGACCTTCGCAGACCGGAAGCAGTCGAAGCAGCCGTCGCCATTTGCTTCGATCAGATCGCTCGACACCGGCATCGGTGGCAGGCGGCTGAGCAGAACTATAGACTACCTTCACCACTTACAACAGTCGGCAGGCAAAACTCGCGCAGTAGTCTCGACTCAAAGTATGCGCCTTGGTCACTGCACAGGATATGCAGAATACCAAAGCTAAGCCAAGAACATCGTTGGGCAAGAAAGAAAGAGAGACTGGCTTATTTAATAGCCTCACTCATATTTGAGGAAGAAGATCCCTAGAGGCTCTCACCATCGTGAGCAGTGGGCAATGTAAACGATAGTCAACTGCAGGAGGAGAAACCACGACCTGGTTAGGCGAAGAGCGAGCACTGAGGATCTTTCTCTGCCAGCTTTTCGAAGGAGAAAGCACGATGATGAAATAGCAACAATAAAAAATAATACTAACACTATCTACGATCTATAATAGCTATCGATGGTTTATTATGACAGTTCATACAAAACTTAACCCGAGCACCAATGTCCTTTTATCTCCCTAACCACGAGAACCTCTAATAAAGTATCGACAATGTCTAATCCGTAAAGGGGTGCCCTTCAGCTGGATTGTCTTTAAGAGCCCCCAAAGCTCTCCAAGGAAGCGTTCGCAGCAACAAGATAACGGTGATATTTACTATGAGCAGTCATGTTGCAATGTCCACAGAAATTCAGGAAAGAATCTTGGAAAACTCACAGCAGAAGGCTTTCTCCGGCTAGGATCTGTTGAGGGGTCAAATCAGTGTCGTATTACAGTGGCTCCGGCTGCGCTGGTTCTTGTGAAGTCTTACGGAGACACCGCACGGCAAGAGCGGTAAACGAGACTCTCTTTATTTCGCTCAACGCGCACATATACGAGAGCTCGGCGAATCGCAGCAGATGTCGAGACTAACATTAGTGGTCTGACGTTGGCCTGCGTCAATGGCTTAACTATTGGCCACAGGTGAGGCCTGTACATTAGTGTCAGGGTGCTTCGCTACTTTCATCGGCGGAAGCCGCAGGCACAACATCAACACGCATCAGGATACTCACCCTGCGCTTGTTTGATGTCTTTTGCTAGAATTCGCACTATAAATAGTAGCTGCAACGCGACAGGGTGCGCTACTTACAGCATCAGTAACATCTCTACCCTTATCAGGTATCCAACAACTTGAAGTCGAACTAATTTAACTTGTTAGCCCAATGCCACAAACGGCCAATAATTAAAAAGTAACTGTTTTACTGCCTCTTGGTCAGTATATAGAGTAGACGTAGAAACGGCCAAAAATTAGACGGTTTGTATACTTTCAGAGCCTCCAATTCGCCAAGGTTCAGTGGCCGAATAACTCTATTCTCTGGCATTCAGATTTCGCCACCCAAATATGTCGCCACCAGATGCTTACCACGTTTATCGAGCTGTTCCAGGCCTGGGCCGATTTTTACTTAGGAAGACAGACAGACAGACAGACAGACAGACAGACAGACAGACAGACAGACAGACAGACAGACTGACAGACAGACAGACAGACAGCTGATGACTAATGGAAGTTCTGGATCTGGGTGTCTGGCAGCTTCAGCAGTCGATGAGCTCATAGATTTTTTCAAAGCCAGCCGTTCATTCTCTCTGCTGCTTGAACGACGAAGCTAAAAGTCCTGTGATATTTTCTAATGATTTTGTAAGTCCTATAAGCTTCAGAAGAATGTGTGGTGATGTTTCGTACGAAAACGTCGCAGCTAATTCCTCTTTTCCCCAGACAAATGAGATGTTGTTGCGTTCACATAAAGTTGCTGAAGGCTTATCAAGCCATAGCCGTCGCCATCCGAGCACCGGAATGCTGAAAAAGTCACACAGGCTGACATGCAACGTCACCATTTTTTCCATTACGTTCACTACTCCCACCCAGAATCAATAGTTGGTTTCTGGAATTATTGCCCCTTTCTCGGAAGTTACCGGAAGGGGCTGAATTAATCCTCTAAACAAAGGTTCTGGCGTGCCCCAGGACTGCGTGGCAACTGTATCGCCGCCTGGCTTCTGCATTGCCGAATTCTGGTCCATCAGAAATGCAATACGGCTCGCGTAATATCGTAGATGCTGTCTTTATGTGTTGGGCGCTTAGTACGTATCGGGGCCGAAATCAGCCGAATAGTACTGTGCTGAGAGTAAATCCTACGTGTACTAGATGTACCGTCAGCAATTCTCCGCGCAGGAAATGCTCTAAGGATATATGCACCCAGGTCGCTGCTGCTGCACGTCAGCAAGTTTTCCTCGACTGTTGTGTGCGCCAGCGGATTCTGCTGTAATTAGCGAAGCCCCTGACACTAATGTACATACCTCACCTGCGGCCTATAGTTAAGCCATTGAAGCAGCGAAGCGTCGTGCCACTAATGCAGGTTATATTTCGTGTCGTTTGCTGCTATTGATTGGGCTTCCATATATGTGCCCGTAGGGAGTAATAAATCAGAGTCTCGTTTACTGCTCACGTGCGCCCGCTGTGTCTCCGCGAGACTCCCATACTAGAGCGGCCGCCGCTGGAGACGCCATCGCACAACACAACCGCAAAGCACCATTCCTCGACTACGGTATCTAGTTGACCTCGGATCGCGGTTTCACTTTGACAACGAGTAGCGTCGCCGCTACAAGACTGTGCTCAACATGAAGTACAGCGAAGCTTTACGTTCACGATTCGCGGATGGCATGCTGCCAGCAGGCAAACTCTGATCCTGTCTCCAGCAGGGAATATCGCTCGATCCCGTCAAGCGCGCGTATCTGAAAGAGACGAGGGCGAGCACGCGTCGAACGCGTCCAAGTTCCAAAGTTCAAAGTTCGCTGCCGCCGCCGCCGCAGCAGAGATCGACGTTCGCTCATCATTCACCCCTCTGCTGCTGCTTCCGGTCGCGGGCTCGGGGGCTGGGCGGCGCTGGAGCAGTTGCTCGCCGCTGCTGATGCTCCGCCGCTGCTGATCGCAAGTCGCCGCTAAACACTGAGCCGGTGCTCTCCTTTTTCTTTTTGCGCGTAACTTTCGCCTTTTTCTCACTGACGGAGCTCTCCGTCCTCTAACAGCGGCATCTAAAGCCGATCCCGCCGCCTCCGCTCCTTAATTGCTCTAGCGCGCAGCCAGTCTGCCGTGCGGTCGAGTGATGGATGCGGCATGTGAGTGAAGGCTACGGGGAGAGGGGTTAGAGGATTTGCCTTTAAGCGGGAGAGGCAACATTGGTGGAGGGGGAAGCGAAATTGGGTCGCAGGTGCGTGGATCGACGCACGGCCGCAAGGGCGCCGCTTGAGTGCAATGAAAGTACGCGAGGCATATGACATCGCGAACAAAACGCTGAACTCGCCAGCGTTAGACCGTTGAAGCTCCATCGTGGGGTGCTGCGCTATCTATTCGCCAAAAGCAGCGACGGTAAAAGACCAAGTGCTCGCTCTACCAAGTGCCCGAGCCATTCGCAGCCGCGAAGTCGTCGAGCGTTGCCTCGCAACGCTCGACGCCGCCAATTCAAAGTCCCGCAGTGTAGGCTCGAGTCTGATAGCGAAGTGAGGCATCGCAACTGGTCGCGGTGTGCCGACAGCAAGTCGCCGACACCCACCGTCTGTTCTTTACGTCTCAGCCAAAGGCCAATGGCCACTGCGGCTGGAGCCAGAGTGGCCGTATTTGAGATATAGCTAGAAAGGCTCGGTCGATGCAACAGCGAAGGGCCGATGCTGCATCCGTGGAATGAATCGTCCGCTGGCATATGCATCTGCGTTGCCCACTCTCGACGGAGACGCATCGCTGCCGAGTTATTTTCTTACCTGCCGATGAGCGCATGCCGCTAAAATCCGCAAAGGTTCTCAAGAATATTGTGGTTGCCTAAATAAAAATGCCGAATATGTCGCTTTACTATGCACCGTTGAGGTGCATACCAGAAGGGCCGAGGCCGAGGCTCGATCGAAATGATGTGAAGTATGAATGATTCGAAATGACAGAAACCGCATTAGTACGGGCAAGCTCGATCGGAATGATAGAAAATGACGTGAAATAATATCTTCTGCCTCGAGCATATAAATTTAATAATGTATAAAGATATATACAATATAGTATATATTTATATAACGTAATGATTCGAAATGATAGAAACCGCTGTAGTAAGGGGTCTGTTCACCAAGCATCCGGTTCATCGTCGACCCCTAGTGTGCCGACATAATGTTGCAGTCCAGCGTTGTGAAACCAAGGTGCGAGCTAAATCAGCTACATTTTGACTGATAATCATTAGTTATTCGAGAGCGCTTTCTAAAAAAGCATTACCATTATTTGTGGTTCATTAATTGTAACGAGTAGGAGCCGATTGTGCGATAGTCTATGGCCGAGGACTAAAAAAAGACGACGCCATGAGATAGGCACTTAGCTGTATTTCCGGAGTTGGCCTAGGCATGGTTTAAGCTCCAGGCCACGGAGCAGCGCCTGTACGTCATGGCCGCTGTTAAACGCCTACAGCATTCTGCTGCTGTCAAATAGACTCGTCTAAGTTATGGACCTGTTAAGTTAAGGTAGGGGGCGATCCTCGGCGCTGCGGCAGTGCTCCGCCAATGTCGGCGGCATACCTGCGTGCGTGCATTGGTACTGCGCCTACAGGTCACTAGCAACAATACAAGGCCCAGGCGTCGCACCCTGAAGCACAAAACAAGCTGATCAAATTTAGTCTTCAACCCCACATTTGGTCTTGGGAACCTTCCAAGAGTCTAATGCTAAGCTGCTAGCAAAGAGGTCAACACTAAACAAGGCAAGCAGAAGCAATTAGCGAACCGTCTCAATTTTGCCAGCCTATTAATGAAAATGGGACGAGTAGTGTAAAGTGGACTATGTCAAGGTGCACATCGAAATCTTCAAGCTAGCACGTAAATTCTCCTCTGGTTTAGAGCCAATCTCTTCCAATGATCAACACTGCTTCGAGTTTATAAAGATCTTTGGACGCATGTAGAATTAGCAAGATTGTCTCTGCGGTTTTTCTGAATATTTCTAAAATGCTTGATAGATTGACCCCTGAGTCTATCTTGAGCGCCTCTCGTTTCAATTTCTGAATGGAAAGGCTTAGGTCATATCATAGTGGTTGACTGGAAAGCACTGACGTCAATCCACAGGCAGAAGTCAGCAAATGAGCTTCCAAGAAAGGAAGTCTCTGTTTAGTCTCAAGGGCCTTTGTTCGGTCTACATCTGTGCACAATTTACAGTTATCCTTTGTCCGATGCAATTGCAAAGCAAAATCCAGTCTTTCGATTTTATGCAAACAGCACGAAAGTATATCTGTTTTTGGTACCACTGAGCCTTCAAGCACGTCCAACTCTCTTTACTCCCTTTGTACATGTATAGTCGTCAGTCCCACTTGGATGGCAGCGAAAAATCTCTCATTAAATGTCAAGAAATATAACTTACTACTAATGGAAAAACCTAGTGTGGCTCAGAAGCCTGCAAACCTGACCCATCAAATCGGCTCTGTTCCAGCATATCTCGTGTACCATCCGCGAGAAATTCTGTGTTTCAAAATGACCTTTGACTGCAGCTTCGAATGTCTACTTTCTATTCGAATGTCTACTTAGCTATCGGCTTCGAATGTCTACTTTCAGCCACATGAAATTGCAAAGTTATTGACTTGCTCGCATGCTAAATTCAAGTTGGGCTATGCATTTGTGGCATCCCGGCTAGAATTGTGTAACTGACTTCGCGAAGTTCTTCCTGTCTGATTACTAAGGAGCTAGCAGTAGGTGTAAAACTCTTCGGCTTGGCTTATCCGTCATAAATGTCTCAATCGCAGCATTACGCACTTTATATAACCGACATGCACTTCTTCCGCATCAAGCTTTGTCACCTAATCCCAGGTTCGTTCATGCTCTTGCATCGATCTAACTGAGTTATTTTGACATCGGGTTTCACATTGCGCCACCAGCACTGCTATATCAATTTTGTAAGCTGTGGATCTTATCAAACTCAAATTCTTTGAAGGTATGGCCTTTACCTATTCACGCTTCCAAAAACCTGGAGCTGGATTTACAACTGAGGACATTTAACAACAAGCTAAAATGTAATACTGAAGAGTACGCATTCGCACAGCGTGAGCAAAGTAGCTATGGCCGGAAGCCCTGAAAATGCCTCTCGGTCGGGCCGGTCCAGCGCTACCATTAGGTCGGAAAATCACATCCCAAAGATAAAAGCTTACAGAAACCTTCTTGTTTCGGCACAAGCTCATGCTCAAGGTCTGCAAAGCATCGTCTTCGCAGCGAACTGGCTTTGGTGTCACTAGAAGGAGGTTAGATAAGCTCTGAGGTCTGCATTCTCATGCCTTTAGCTAAGAAAGAAGAAACCACTTCTTTCGGCCAAGAATAGGGTAAGCGGTTTGGAGTGAGTCAAGCGTCCAATCGTCTCGACTGCTAAAAATTTTGGCTGAGCTGCTTGAAGTGACGAAAGTAAATTTAAACACTGATTTTCAAACAAAATATAAGGCTTTAAATGCGTACCCAACTAAACCAACCCACCTAAATGCCTGCAGCCAAGGTCAATTTGGGGGAAAACGTGAGATGGAATGGGAGAAGGGGAATTTAGCAGAAATGGGAGAGGGGAGTTTAGTAGAAATGGCAAAGGGGTGATGCATTGCGTACCAGGGATCGTGACACGAGATTTTTATTTAGACGTTCGCCAGAATGTCGGACCTTCAAATGCAACGGCACTTTGCTTGTTTGATTATATTTTCAGCACGACAGCAAACCAAAACACTAATCACAAAAGTTGAATATTTTCTCAAAAATGTATCCTAGTTTGGTTACCCTCTTGCGACGGTTATGGACAGGCCGAGTTCATTTCTTCGAACCATAAACAAATCAAAATTTTGTGGGATGCGTTCGAGCGAAGTTTCCAGTAACTGGCCGTCCGCATTACGTCCGCTGATGCGCTTTTTGAACGCTTTTAACACGCCTAGTGTAGCATAACGTTAGGCCGACGTTAGCTAGCATTTGATCAGCTGCATGTCTGGATAGTGCTCAAGGTCGTTTCAAATTAGGAAGGTGCAACGTCATATTGACTTAATAAATTTAGGGCATATCTGATAATTACGAGAATGTGATGCGTGTTCGTATTGAAAACTCTGCGAATATTTAGGTGACACCAACGTTCGATTGTGCAATGCCCCGCAATTGCGACAGCTGAACCTATATTGTGAGTTATCTATAACGGTCTGCTGGTTGAGTCCTTACGCTGAGAGTGAACTACTTACTGTAAGCCTGTAAACGGCTCTGTTGAAAGGCGCCTGTCGTATCAAGCCGCAATATGGAGGCTATCTTTGTTCGTGTTTTTCTAATACCGTGTTGCATTTAGAGCTTCGATCAGGATATGGAGCGCTGTATCACTACTGTTGGCGTGTTTCGAGCTAACAATCTTCGCACACTGCATGCGTTGTTGTGCTTCAGGTCTTTGCACACGGTGGACGCATTGAAAAGCTGCTCGAACTAGTGAGGGTGCCAAGGTCGTAACAATATTTACTCCAATTGCAGGTGAGTAGGCAGCCATCATGGTCGCTGCCCTAGCTGTCAAAGCCCTTTACTTTTGCATTTGAGTCTATTTCAAGTGCCTAGAAATATATTAAGTTCTTTTAGGGTTAAATCTAAATGTATTCTTATTATCATAATTATCGGTGAATAGTATTACCTTCATAGTATGTCTCCAAAAAATAACAAAAAGTGCTGATAATAAGCAGTTTTAGTGACCTCTGCATACCTTGTCAACTTCGAAATCTAAGTGGCTTCTTCAAAATATAAACTTCATAAATAGAGAGTTGACCTAGTAATCCACACGACAGCAAAGCCCCTATGGCTCAAGATTGTCGACAAGCTGTCAATGGTTAAAAGCCTTGAACTTGATGCAACGGTTCTGCAGAAAGGAATCGATTATAGCTGGCTCGGAGTTAGGCTGGGTTTAAGTGACCATCCCACTGAAAGGCTCGTCCTGGATGGTCCTTTTGCCATGCGTACGAACCTAAATCCCCTATGGGGTATCTAATAGCGTTTAAGATAAGCTGAAAGTACTTCATAATGTGACAGATTGCCATGCCAGCTTGGAGGAATTAGCGCCAATCATCGGCTTAGTGCGTAAAAGCAAACGGCTATTCGAAAATGATTTGATATTGCCACCGAGCCGATCCTGCAGCCAGCTGGCTCCACCCTGCCACAATCGCTTTTACTGTTTATTATTCCGCTGATTCCATTACCGAAGATTAGGTATTAGGTATTAGCAGATCCTTCTGCCTCCTATTTTCAGCACCCTGGGCTATCCTAGCTCCAGCCAGCGACTCCATGCACCACGTGCCACGAGTACCCTAGAATCGATGGTTTTCCATGCTGCTTACTGTTTGAATCGGGTCACCACAATAGCTACCCTGGTAGGTGAACGCAAAAATAATAAAAAGCTTTCTTGGCAGTAGAAATGAAAATGATTGGCGCATGCCTGACGACCCCATCTAACCTGGCTTATCTTCCACCTTTGTCTACCCAAGTATGCAGCTGCTACTAAAGACTGCCTACAAATAGCTGCTAAGCGTAGCTGCAAGCAAGCAGAATTAGCCAACGCGAGCACCGGCTTGAGCCTGCTTCCCCGCAGATTGACTGACAACGATTCAACTTTTCTCTTCTAATAATCTTTAGTGGCACCAATAAGAATGTGAGATTGCGAAGCAATGTGTAAACACATCGGCTAAGATCAGGTGCGGTGTGTAACAACGAAATCCCAAGTCTTCGATGCCCGAGGATGATGAAAACAATGAAGCAAAGCATAAGCGATCGGCGAACCAGTTCGCTGTCTGCTTTCCGGATGGGTGCGCTTACCGTAGAAGGCATTGCTTGCCAGTTTGCGAAAGAGTTGGAATGCTCCGATTGCCACTAATGGCTTTTAACATTTGACCTTGACCGCGTGCTTGCGAGCAAGAAGCGTGAAGGCCATTCAGCTCATGCAGTCAATAGAAAGTAGGACGCGAGGCTGAAAAACAAGTTATAATTCACAGGCCGAATACTCACTGCTACTACTACCAGCAGCAATATTTTAAGTATCACCCACAAAGTGGTACCTAAACCAAATAACAACTGGTTAGTCAATCGATAAATAAGGGTGCTGGTGGTACCATTGACGACCAGTGTCCCATGCATCTTGGCAACACATATGTCCAGCACGTGATGCAGGTGCATCGGACGAATCGTTTTTGAGCATTCAATCCGAAATGGCAAGCCCCATTCTCTGAAAGTCTGTTGCTGCCAACCGCTACGCAGCTGCTACCTCATATATATATATATATATATATATATATATATATATATATATATATATACATATATATATATATATACATATATATATATATATATATATATATATATATATATATGGAGAGATAGGAAGAGAGAGCGCATGTTGGTCTATTGCAAGTACGGTCAAGGAAAGTTACCAGCATCGCACCTATAGCTAACTTCTTTAGAGATGCTTCTATAGTTTGTGAATAAATTGGATACCAGTGCTGTGCCTCTCACTCCAATCACCGAGGCGGTGGTGAAGTCAGTCCTCTCCGCCGTCGCACAGTCGGCACTTTCTGTGTTGATCGTAAAGTAAGTTTCTTCGGTCGCCAACCTTTTAGAGCATCGTTGCCATGCTTTTTAAGCAGTTCACGGGCTACGTCTTCTTCCAACAGTATCATGCATCTGTAAAAGCAGTTAATCGAACACACAAGTGTAGGGAATTAAGAGCATGACGTCAACAGTCTTCGGGGTGAACGCAAGAGCACTGGACTGTGATATCCCAGGAGGTAAGGTGCTCGCTCTTCACTCCCGAGGTCTTGGGTTTAAATCTTGCAGTTGGACCATCCAATCAAAAACTAATTGCCAACTGCAAATGCTAGTGATAGCCGACATGGTTTCTCTGGCGATATGCGAATGAGACTGTCCAATCAGCTAGGATTTTTTTGAAGAGGCACAATCTAACATGGGGACTAAAGATCCACCACAAGCGGAAAAAAATGGTCGATACTACGGCGGTGAGATCGAGTAATCTAGGAAAGGGCATTTATTGCATCTTCGAGTGATACTACACTAATACTGCCAGTTTGTATTGCTTACATTCAGTGCGCTTTCTGGGAGTACCAGGATTGCTGCTTAGAAAGGTCTTTTTTTAAGACAGTCGAACTCTCTCTTCCTAAAAATAGCAGCTGCATCACTTCACCATCCAGGAAGTAAGATCAGATAGGAAAGCTCCATTTTCAATTAGTGCCACAAGTAACACGACTGGATCGTGCAACTGGAACCAAATAGCATCTGCATCGAACAAGGTGCCGAATTTGCGTCGAGACTACCGTACGAAGTTTGCCGATTACTTCACGTGGAAAACGCACGCTGTTAAATTGCTCATCCTGCCAGTAATAGAGGTGTCGAGACTCTTGATGATCTGCTCCAACTACTTCCTCATCCAGACCGACAGGAGTTGGATTTGCGCGTACCGTAGGCATGCTTCGAATATAAAACCACCTGATGTGAAACGAATCAGTCGTCTCCATACGATCTAATATTTTGGCTCAGGACACCTCGAATCCCTTGCGATGCAACGTTGCGAGACTCCATAGTCTAGACAGCACAGATGCCTCATCAGCCACAATGACTAGCTGGGTTAAAAGCAGAAATCGTATCCAAAATGCGTACGACACTTTGGCCAAGAACTTGAAATTGCAAGAAGCTAGGCAAAAGAGTGAACGAATCACGGCATTTTAATTTGTACCTTTTAAAGAGGAAGAACAAGTGTGGTTGCAGAACTGGCGAAAATCACCCGGTCTCAAAGCTAAACTTCAACCTTACTGGCGAGGCCCGTGAGCCGTGAAACGCAAGGTCAGTGACCTTTCATGTCTCATCAGATTTGGAAGGGCAAGACCTTTCGCTGTACATTGTGACCATCTGTTTTGCTTTGGAAAACGGAAACATCTGACTGATGAAAGCACACTTCAGGATGAGAAGGCCATCAGCGACGACTCACAGCAACTAGCGTCTAAAGAGGATCTTTCGGAGACTATAGATGTTGTGCTCATCATTGTCTAGGCGCTGCCCAAATCGGATCATCCAGCTATTCATTCAACTGCAAACCACAGCCTTTCACCATCAGCTACCATGGATCTGTACGAAATGAGTAGTGAATATTGAACCAAACCAATTATCGGCCAGCAAGACGTACTAGGTCATGAGCTGTCAAACCTCCTGCATGGCTGCGAGCCGATGTGACTGACTGGATCCTTAGGACGTTTTTTTGTGAAAAAGCAGAAGTTGTGAGATTACATCGGTACACAAGGGGGTAAAGGCTAGAGTGATCCACAGGCTGTGTTAATAAAGACTTGTATGTACAACTTCGGCGTCGTATTACACAACGACGTAGACTCTCTTGCAGTAAACAGTGACATATCAAATCCGTTCGTCATGTGTTGTTACTTCCAAGCTACTCACTACCTCAACTGAACTCATGAGTACACAATGCTTCTTAATTTTTCTTAGCGAGATGAAGTTTCTTTGCTAACAAATTCTTGCCGATAGCCGCTTAGGCTCCGAGTATGCTATAGAGAACTCTTTTGCCTAACATCCACATGGTTTGTGGCTTTGTAGAGTTGCAGACGGAGATAAATTACGCTAGATTGCTATTTACACTCAGACAAGGCTGATAGGCATATTTGTGAACTCATCTCGGGACCTCATTCTGCAAAAATCAAATATCAAGGTTTAAGGAAGCAAGCTACTCACCTGTTTTTACTGTTAAGTCTATCATTTTTATTATGTTTTGTGACTCTTTGCACTTTTACTGGCTGACCCAGACAAGACTTTTTATATGCTCCAATTCTTCAGTTTTTAACTTGATGTTCACATTACGGATATCGCTATTGAAAAATTTATTGCTTGTAGCTACGAGTGCCTTATTCTTTGACACTTTTTCAAGAGGTTTCATAGTTTAGTTTTTGATGTGTGCTTACATAAACTCTTTAGCTGGCCGGATAGTTTCATGCTGGAGGCATGAGCCAAAAGTAAAGGAAATGTATCGTGCACAATATTTACTAATCCGAACCTAGCAATGTATTCAAAAAAACGTGTATGTGCTGTTTTGGCCCAGTGGTTAAGGTGCTCGCCCTGACCAAGGTCAGGCGGCCGAGGTCGTGGGCTCGAGCTCTGCGGCATACGTGAAGCGCCTGAATAGAGATTGAGTTTTCTTAGGGCGCCATGCAAATTAATTACATTTTTATTTTTTATACCTACAAAAATTCAATGCCAACGTCTTCCATAACAGGCTACCCTTGCCCCAGGTCCTGCCAAGGGCGGGCAAGGAGGCGGCCCTGGTCAACCCGCCCCTCCCCGGTTCTGGAGGGGGGGGGGGCAATAGCTCACTGGGACCATACAACTTTTAATTAGTGCACATGTGAGTCCGTGTCAATGTCACGGATCAATGCCAGCCTATCAGATACACTCCCCCATTCAAGCCAAGCATCGTACCACCCGCTTTTCGGAATCCAACAGTCTACAAATACCTCGTACGAACCTCAAATCCTTTGGAGACCGTGCATTTAGTTCGTATGCTCCCAAAGCCTGGAACTCCCTCCCGACCTGCGTCAGAACTTCCCCTGACCTGATGACATTTAAAAAGAACTTGAAAACACACCTATTTAGGACAGCATTTAGTGGGTCCCTGTGATCCGTCCTTCGTGTGCTTATGTGTGCTGACACTGTGCATGCTGCCACTAACCACATTTGTATGCCACCCCGAACCATGTTATTCATTTTGTTTGTTTATCAAGCATGATATTACTCACCATTCAATTGCATTTACCTTTGCATCAAATGTAAAGCGCCTAGAGAGAGAGATTGAATTCTCTGAGGGTGCTTTATCAAGTGCATTATTATTATTATTAATGCAGCCGACGTCAAGCTTTCGTTCTACTTTTTGGTACTTATAATACTGATAGCATATTACATCTATGACGAGTGGAATGTCCAAAAATATCTAGGTGGAAATTTACAAATTACGTAAACAGTCACATAAAGCACTCTCATTGTTAAGACTAAGCATTGAATGGTGCATTTAATTATGAAATATTGATGAGCAGGCCTTTCATCGGCATGCTATTTATGTATTTAAACTTTTCAGGTTATCTAGCAATAGAATGCTTAGCAATAAAAAAGCCTTTCTGTACGGCAGTTTTAGATGCAATCTGCCGATTGGCTGACGATTTATTGTGATTCTTACATGTATTCTCTTTAAGCAGATCGAAGCGCAGATTCGTAAATTTGTGTTCATTCTTAAAAATGCTTAATCTTTGGCTTTACGCGAGGTCAGCGGCTAATGTAACTTAAAAGGCTTACTTACTAAATAGTCTTTATGTATGTAGCTTGTTCGTGCTGGCACTATTCTACCAAGTAGGAATTCATATTCCTGGCCAGTCTTTGGGCGCGGCGGCCAGTATGTTCCTGTACTTCGAAAGCTTGACGCTCAGTCTCAGCAATGGTCTGCCGGCATGAGGTTCATTGTAGCTGAGCTTTAATGTAGCTATACGCTTATACGGTTGGTCGTACAGTTTTGGACTGAATATCGAATACCCGCGATGTTCACGATTGAATGCTAATTACTACTGCAATCCGGCTTTGGATTCCTAATGCAGACGATGGCTGACAGAAGCAAGATTCGGGTTTTTTGTGCATATGGTTTGCAGCACTCTCTCTTACTAAATCAGTTAGCGTGGCAAATCAATCTCACTTCGTTGGATTAAGGATTCAGAGCTTGGATAGGCGTCTAGCGAGAGTGTACACGAACAACGCACAATTCGCATTCAGTGGCATGCACGCTGCAAGTAGAGAGACCCCTAGATGCAATTCAGGTATGAAAAACTCATATAGCCCAGGTGCACTTGCATTGCTTGGCGACATTGAAAGGGGTGTACCAGTGAAGTACTTCTTTAGAAGCGAAAACCCGGCTCAATCAAGATGGCCGTCATAGTTACCCCTGTTCAGGAAGGAGTACGATTTGGGCTGAGCAGCTTAAGGAGCAGCGGTTAGCAGCTAGCAGCCGTCGACACTCACTGTATTATTTCTGAGCTGCTGCTGTGTCGTACGCGTTCGAAGGTTTCGGCGTGAGGCAAGTGCAAAACAAAGGAGTCGGGCATCACGAGGAAGGAGAATCTGAAATGACGCATCCATGGAGTGCATTCCCATGTCAGTTGGCAAGCAATTGCTGGCGGTGCACGAGCCACCGTTCAGTGAGGAGAGTATCCGGCGATGCACGCATAAGCGCGACGACACAAACTTCGACACCTCAATACATTTCGCACATCAGGCGGCTAGATTTCGAGCTCGAAAGCTCAGGCGAAACTCATTGAGATGAAAGCAACGACTCATTGAGATGAAACTCATTGAGATGAAAGCCTCGGCCGGTACCTACAAATGGAAGCATGCGCACAAAGATTGCAACTTCTTTTACGATGTTACTCCACACCTCTGAGCCAGGCTCTCCTAAAAGTGAGCAACGGTGCCAGGATATAAAGACCGTCTCAGAAATTCTGTTACATTCACGTCTATACGCTAGTGTTACTGGATGTGTCGGCAAATTTTGACATCTTTGACCACAAAGTCATCGCTCGCCTCCCGTCTAACATAGGTATTAGAGGCATTTAACTGCAAGAACTTAAGGCGCACCTCACAGGAAGATTTTTGTAAGTTAAGGTCTAACGACCTTCCGGTGACCCTTCAAAATACTAGGTACCTCAGCAATCCTGCCGTTGCCGACGGAGTTTCTTAGGTGCTATTTAATTGAATTTTCTTCTTATAGGAACTTTACAGATGCTGCATATAAAGCGTTACCTAATGTTTGGGTGTCATCCTCAAGCAGCAGGCGTTTTGTAAGCAGGTACATGCAAACGAAGGATGAATCACAAAGAACCACAAATTCTGCAAGAAAACAGATGTGTTCTAGGCTTCTTTTAAATGTCGTCAAGTCATGGGCGTTGTGACGTGCGTCGGTAGTAATTTCCCGGCTTTGGGAGCCTTCAAACTAAAAGCATGGTCTCCACAAGTTTTGAGGTTCGTGTGAGGTGTAGCAACAATATTTGAGTCAGAACCGCAGGCTGTATGATTCTTCGTCCGGTGAGGGAGTATATGTGATAAGTAGGCTAGAACCAGAGAATGAAGGGACCTACAAGTAAGTGACAGAACCTAGAAGTCGATACCCTGCTTGGTTAGGAGCCAGCGCAGGTCGGCGAGAAAGGATGTGGTTTCGTAATGGCGAAGCTCTCGACAGAGAAGCCTTGCTGCAGAGTTTTGCACCAACTGTAAGAGCCTGATTGCACAAGCCAGTAGACCAGAAGGCAGTGAGTTAGAGAAGCCGAGAAATGCATGTCACAAATGCATTGACCAATTTAGATGTGGTATATCTGTCTAAACAAGCCTGCATTTTCGCAACGTTATGTTGCTGAAAGTAGGCTGACTTGACAGTGGAGCTGATGAGGTCGTCTAAAGAAAAGTCGCTTTGGAACAGGACACCCAGATTATGTGCACATTTAACAGGAGATAAGCTTAGCAGAGCCGAGATTGAGCGTCAGCTTTTGCACTTTCTGAATCACACTTGGTATGCCCTTAGCTAGTAAGTTGGTTTTGTCGTCATTCAATTTAGGGAAGTTCGCCGCCTTCCATGTGCGGATGTCAGCAATGCATGCAGCAAGGACCCACAAAACCCGCCACGGCTTGGCTACTTCGTACCTAGCTGAACTGCTGCATCAGTTTCAGCCTCTTCGCACCCTCAGGTTCTGTGTGGAAAATAAATTAGCTGTTCTATTCCTCCACTTAAAGACCGTTGGCGACAGAAGCTTTAGCTCTGCAGATCCTAGACTGTGGAACTCGCTTCCACAATTCTTACGCAACGACAACTACTCTCCTGCTGCCAACTATGGCTCATCCTTTTCAGCGGTCCTGAGCTGCTACTTCCATGCTACTCACTACCTCAACTGCTCTCCTGACTCCGCTATGCTTTCCACTTTCTCTTTGTCGCATGAGACGAAGTCTGTTGGCAACCGAATGCGTACCGAAAGCCGCTTAGGCTATGGGTTTGCTATAGAAAACTCTCCCGTGTAACACCCACGTGGTCCATATGACTTTTCGGAGTTACAGACGGAGATACATTACATTACACTGCATTACCAGGTAATTTAGGGAATTCGGCTTGTTCGAGGGCTGGGAAGGATCAAAGCGCAGTTACAACTTAGTGTCATCTGCCTAGATGTGAAAGTCTAGATTGTGCTTGGCGATTACATCAAAACTGAAAAGGAGCTGACCGAGCACAGAGCTCAGAGGTACCCCGTAATTAAATGGTTCTTAGAAGGATCTTGTCTGTTTACAATAATACTCTGGAATCTCCCACTGAGATAGGATCTGAATCTATGGCAGTGCAGTGTCCGTGATACCCAGGCGAGATTCGAGATGCTTAAGAAGGACGTTGTGATCAATAGTATCAAATGCTGCCGAAAGATTAACTTGTAGTCATTATTCGCCTGCCCCAATAGGTACACCCTGTGAGCTTATGAACTTTGCTATCTTCTTGCAGTGGGCATTAGGCTACTGGTAGTGGCAAGATGCTTGTCGTTAGCACACAGGCCCAGGACCAAACTAACCGCTCTTCACTTAGGGCTAGAATGACATGCTCTCATGACGGCTCAGGCTGGTGCACAATTTACCATTGATTAAATAGCATGGTCGTATCTTAAGAGTGCCACAAAACAAGCAGCTGCTGATCTATTCCTGATAAACAGCTTAGGCGTACTGTCGATCGAAGGTCTCTCTATGTAAACCCATCAAGCCCACAGGTGCACGTCTGCTAACACGAGCAAGCTCTGCATACAATGCTGCAAGGGATGGCCCGGCTATGCAAAATATGTTGACGATCCACTTAAGCGACATTGCTCAATTTAATACGCATGCAAAATCACTGCAGTTATTTTACAACCTGCATAGTAAACATGCAGTCGCAAGTATCATTGGTACGATTCGGAGCATGAGCCTATTTTGAAAAGTAGTGTACAAGGTGAAAGTGTTATAAAACCCAATAAACTCATGGCTGACAGTTAATTGACGTTCGGATCAAATCCGATGTCTTCAACCAGCTTACCTTCAATCAAAACTGATGAAGTAGCGGATTTGTGAATGTAACCTATGCATTTGCCGTACTAGAGTAATAATATCATCGAGCTAAGCCGCAAGAGCCGCAAGACTAAAAGCAAGAGCAGTTTCTCACCCTTGTGCTGCTACTTCCATGATGTGTACAATCTTGTTCATGCCGTAGCCCATGAAGGTCTCACGGTATTTGGGCAGTTCCGCGGTTCGCATGACGAAATATGGCTCGAAGCCCTCCTCCCAGCTGATCTGCATAGTTCAAAGAATAGATGCTACAGTGGCCAAGAACGAGACAAAGCCTGAAGGCTAAGCTAGAGCAGTTCGCCGGGGCAGACAGCTAGAACTGGTACAGGGGAAGTCGTGCAATGCACGAGATAATTTTACATGCAAAAAATCTAGAAATACTCATGCCGATTGTATATATATATATATATATATATATATATATATGTGTGTGTGTGTGTGTGTGTGTGTGTGTGTGTGTGTGTGTGTGTGTGTGTGTGTGTGTGTGTGTGTGTGTGTGTGTGTGTGTGTGTGTGTGTGTGTGTGTGTGTGATTATGAACGAACACATGCCAAAGATTCGCCAGCCTTGCAACGCAGTGTCTGTAGCCAGCAGAAAGTGTGTGTTCAGTTTCACTCTATGGAGGCGGCGTCTACCGTGCTATCGAGGCAGAGCCATCGAGACAGAGCTTAACATTCCATTAAAGTAAAACCAAGCAAACTATTTAGAAGTAGCCTTTAAAACTCTAACGAGGCATCCCTCCTCGGCTCACTCACTAGCAAGCTTTCAAGTAGCAGCTTCAAGGACGCTTGTCGCACGACTGCAAGAGCTACTAGCTCAGCTACGGCGCACTGTGGCATTTTGAAAAACAGAGTCGTTAGGACTGAGGCACAGCGTTTTATTTGAGCTGGCCCTTGCTCGCCGACGCACGAAAAATGCCGGGCGAAGCCCGAACCTTGAAGAAGAACGCCTAGAGAGTAGTTAAAGCTGGCTGGATACACGGAGTAATTGCGCCCGCTCAGCATTAGCACGGCTGCACTAAAGAGAGCCCATGCCGAAATATGTAATTTTAAGTAGTAGACTAGAGCACACTATTCGATACTCACGCGGCACTTCATTTTTTAGTCTAGGATCTTGGCCCAGGGTATGATGTTTGCTCTGCACGACCAAAGTACTGGCTGCAAGTCCTTCAAGGAAAATTAATCACTGCCTACCACAAGGGATGATGGACGGCCGCTAAGGCTCTTTTAGCTGCACAGCGTTTGTGGCCTCTTAACTTTCTTAGTAAATTATATTGGTATAGCAGCCACTCTTTACCTTCCATGGGGTACAGTTATCTCGTTCAACGCCCAGACCCCAACCGAACCGCTTGGCTTAAAGCCTAAAAAAGGACAACTGCTGACTTTTTTAATGCCCCCAATCACAAGCTTACGTTATAAAGGGTTGCTAGACGTTATAATTTAGCGGTCGCAAACCATATCCCGTTGGTTATAATAATACTGGTATAACATGCTAGCGTTTCATTACTTAAATTAGGGTAGTGGCATTTATGGGTACATTTATTTGGGAACAAGCTTAAACAAAAATAACAAAACGATTGGAGTGTACTTTAGTGATTTCGTATACTTATCATTAAGTCTGAGTACTGCCTGCAAGGTAGTCAACTATTGGGTCGAAGTCATTACTGGATAACTTATAGTTGATTTACTTGCTGAGAAAGCAGTGTATTGAGAATGCCTAGCAGTTACGCTTACCGCAAATGTAGCTCGGGATATTCTGGAGCGAATTGCAATGGTTATTTGATTTTACATGCCAGGCTGCGAAGTCCTGCAACAAGCACTTCTTTATTGCCCAATACAAGCAGAAACTAAGGCTCTCCTGCCACTAGAGAAACACGTCTACTGAATCAGCTAAAATGCAACTGCCAATATTGAAATGAAGCTTTATTGTACATATTACATTGACACATACGAGAAACTGACATTTTAATCAGCAAATATTACATTGATGTCGCCGCCTTAGTGCTGCTAGATCTATCAGCTGCCTTTGACACTGTTACTACCACATTCTCATACTTGAACGGTTAAGAACAACGATCGGTCTGGCAGGCTAGGCACTGGCATACTTCAAGTCGTACTCGTCCGATCCTGTTCAATCGGTGTCATGCGGAAGTCAGGTCTCATTGACCAAACGAGTCACCCGCGGAGTCTCACGCGGGTCCGTACTCGGTTCGTTGCTCTTCTCCATTAATAATGGACCTCTGGGAAAAGGATTCGAACCCTAAGAATAGGCTATCACTTATACTTATCACTTATCACTTATGCTGACGATACCCAGCAGTATTTGTCATGTTAACCATCAGAATCTGTAGCAGCGACTGATGAATTTTGTCCTTGCCGTGCATACATTTGATCATGGATGTCAGAAAGTTTCCTTAAACTTAACGTCGATAAAATGAAACCGCTACTCATAGGACATCCCAACCCTGCTACAGTACTAGATGACTTTGTTCTTTTAATAGGCGATGCTGCAGTGCTAAAGTCACAGTGCTCTGGAATTTAGGTGTCGTCTTCGACGGCTACCTAAATTTTTGAAGCTACGTCAAGAAGATTGCTTCCCTAGCTAGCCATCACGTCCGACCCCCTATATAAGACTAAGAACTGTCTTCCACGGTGGTTTGGGAAATATTTAAATAGCTCCTAGTTTCTGTCTCGGCTACATTATTGTAATTCTCTTTTGGCAGAATTACCGAAAAAAAGCCAACAGGCCTCTTCAGGTGGTGATTAATATGGCTGCAAGGCTTGTTTACAAATCCCAGAGATTTGACTGCGTGTCTCTTTTGCTGAAAGAGCTTGGGTCGCTTCCGGTTGATCAACGAATACAGAGTAAATTTCTTACGCTGACTCTCAATGCCCGTCACAGCTTAGCTTCTTCATGCCTACGGCAGCTGAACGGAGACACCCATTTTACCCTCCTCATAGTCTCAGGTCCCATAAGGCCAATAAACTAGCTGTTCCATTTCTCGGCTTAAAGAGCGTTAGCGACTGAAGCTTCTGCGCTGCTGGTCCGAGACTGTATAGCTCACTTCCACGATTCTTACACAATGAGATCTACTCTCCTGCTGCCGACTATGGCATATCCTTCCCAGCCGTTCTGAGCTGCTACTTCTGCAATACTCACTCTTTCAACTGCTCTCATGACTCAGCTATGCTTCTTACTTTCTATTTGTCGCCTTAGATGAAGTTGGTTGGCTACAAAATGCATACCAAAAGCCGATTAGGCACTAAGTGTGCAGCATACAAGTCTCCAGCGTGACACCCATATAGACTTGGTGGCTTTGTGATACTAATAACGGCGTCACATTAGACATTAAAATTACACGTGTTTAAAAGCGTCGCTTCAAAAAGGTAATACACACAGAATACAGGGGCACTAAATATACTGACTGCTTGGTCGCAGAAATTCGCATTTTCACTTAATGTGGCAGATTTTACATGGACCGAATCGATCTAGCCCTGTCATCTCCAAATTGACTGTTAATCGATGGTTTTACCTTACGGGGAGAACTTTACTAGTGGAAGAAATTCTCCTTCATTAGATCGACGCCTGAATGACTTGGTCAAGACGAGGCTGAAACAAACCACTCAAAAACGCCTCGCCTTTTATTTTTGATGGCTACATTGGGACTAAATAGTCACATCACTTACCTTGTATGGCTCGGACGTATTCTTCCAGAGTGTATAGTTCGTTGCAAGGTGTCCTCGAGCAAAGGTTTTGTTTCTGCAATGTAAAATCGACAACAGATGAAAGTACGCAAACTCTGGTTCAGCTTTAATTCAAATGAATTTCAAGTGAAGCGAGGCCGAGGCAGTACAATAACTGTACACTGCCCGATCTAAAGACGGCCGTCTCTGAACTGACCTGAATGGGTAGACGACACCGTTATCTAGCAGAGGGATGATCTTCTGCTTTGTTTCAGGAAACGCTAAACTGTAGTCGTCGGTTTCAAAAGCAGGGAGGAGCAGAGTCTGTCGACGAGCCAGAATTCATAGACCAGAGTCAGTGCGTTAATCGTAGCAGCTGGCTACGCTATCGACTTGGAGTGCATTGTCGGGGAAAGAGACACATTCATTGACGAATAGGCTGAAGCATGTTCTGCAGAATGCATGCTCTTCTCGAAGGTCTGCATTCGTGTTCACTTATTTCACCAGAGCCGTCAAGTCACGGGGCTCAATGCAGCAGCAATCAAACCAAGAAGTCAGCGACAAGTTTCCAGCACAGCTTGCAACGGCAGCCGAATAGATAATATAAACTGCTCACTTAAGACCTATGTAAGATTCAACAGCCATTCACACAGCTACGTCATGGCCAAATTAGCCACAGCTGTAAAATGAAGGTCAAAAAGTACAGGATGAAACGGAAATGACCATGACATGTAACCACTAGAATTGATCTACTTACCAATGCTTCGGCTTTTAGTCTGTCCAGCTTAATCGCCTTCCTCACGTGGTCGTAGACCAAAGGGTCAGGCATAAAATCGACATCCAGTACGAACACGTGGGAAGTCTTGACTTGACTGACAGCAGTGTTCCTCAGATGGTTGGTGGGATATAACGACTGGAGCGATAAATGGAGCCAGAATCAGGTCCCAACTGTGGGACATTTGCTGAGCAGCATGATCATAGAGCACCGGTGCAAGAACATTTCACTGCTGCAGCAATCGCGGCCACAAGGTCGATGAGAGGTGCAGCCATACTGATTTGTAATGAGCACAGCTATATTTCTCACCCCTTCTTCGAATAGCAAGTGAAACACTATGTTATTCCTAGAGGCGAAGACTTTAGAGCTTTGGATGTAGGACAAGAGATGCAGTGTGTCGCTGTCGGATAGGTAGATGGCGATGCTCATCGGTCCTCTCCACTGGCTGCAAAGCCTCTCCAATGAATTCATGCGGTTGATGCTCAGCTGCGTTACCAGAGTTACATCAAAGTCAGCGTTGACGCCAGTGTAGGAGCCCAGATAGAACAGGTGCGTTCGGAAGGTGCCGATAAATTCCCGAACATAGTCTTTGCAGATGTTGTTGCCAAACGAGTCCACCAGCTTCATCTGATGCACAAAAAAGCTAACGAGTCTCAGCACCCATTCATCGCAGCAGCGCCAGCCATCGCAGTCACCAAACTCAATTGATGCCAAATGGAAGGCTCGGCATGCAGTTTGCACTGCAAGCACACTGACCTGCTGAGCGTTCCTTGTATTGTCCAATTGGGAGCCGTCGTCGTCGTCATCTGCTGCTGTGCTGCAAGCGTAACCCCGAGGCTTTCGCAGAAGATTGCCGTCGAACCGTACGACCTTTAGGAATGTTTTCCAGAAGAGGGCAGGCACTCGGTCGCCGGAAAACTCGATAACCTTCACTTGCTTAATGCTCGAGGCTGAGCAGAGCTCGGCCGTATCGACAGTCGGATGGTTATACTGGCAAGGCAAGATGTAGACGAAATCCGAAAAGAGTTCCACGAGCAAATCGGCGGCTGCCTGCAATAAAGCTTACGCTAAAACGCCAGGTCGACTTCTACCGAAGGGGAAGATGTGAGGCAGGTTCGGGCGCAGGTCGTCGGTCGCATGGCTAAGCATGGCCATGGCCATGGCGACCGAACGGCGGTCGAACGGCTTTGCGGCTTGTCGAATCCAATCGGAATCGGCAGAGCCTGGACGTTATCTGACCTGCTCCACAGCCGCTCCGGTCAAGCTCAACCTGAGGGCTTCTTTCTTCAAGACGTCCACGTTCTTGGCCCATGTGCTGCCTCTTAGCTTGGCCACGTGCATGAGCATCACACCAATGCTAGCGGTCGTGTTTCTAGGCTGTAACAATGGGACACGACAGTCGAGCACGGCGAAGGACGGCCGTGGCTGCAAAGGTCTGCACATGTGCCGGGTTGTCCCAGCCAACGACCTCCGTAGCCAGGCATGAGCCGGTTCACGCGGCTACATTTAGTGGCATTTCCCCCACAAAACTTACCCAGGCAACCACCCCTATGCTTTGGCTGTGACTAAATCGTGAAAATACTGACCAGAGTTCACCAATGTCGGCTGCAAGCATCCGGTCTGAGTTTAGGATCAAAACCTATAAGAAAAATAGATAAATTGGATCGTAAGCTGCATCGCACGAGCAATTTAGAGCACTACAAAGTACCTCGATCCCTGTTCGTTGATGTTATTATCCAGTTAAAATGCGTCCTTTCCGGTCTATACTAAATGCTTTGAAAGTAATTCAGTTCTTCTAGAGGTGCAATTCTAGTCTTTTTACTTTATTTATCAGTGGTAAGTAGTTCCTAGGATATTGTGCGACCGGGAACGACCTACACACACGGTGCCCCCTCTTTTGTATTAAATAATGATAGACAGCTGTCTGACAGGCTTTGCCATCACGAGCCCGTAGCTATAGCCATGCAGATGACAAAGGTGGTCTGACTTCCAGCTTCAGTTGACTCCTTCTGACAGGATATAAAAGAACGATCGCGGTCAGGCCACTTTTCAAAACTTTGCTCAGATGGCAAAATAATCAGAGGAAAAGAAGCATTCACTAAGGCAGTTGTTCAACATATCATAGGAGCACAGCGTATCGCAGGCCTATGGATAGGACGTCTTTTTCGGAACGCTTCCGCAGGACTCCTTAGGCTAATCGCGCGCGGCCCCGCTTACTTTGGTAACTTCCGCCGGAAGTATACTCGGTAATGCTAGTTGAAGAAACAGGCGGGTTTCAGTCGGTTCCAGAAAGCCTTCCAACGCATAGCCAGCCTGGAAATATTAGCGATTGCCAATACACCATTAGAGTTGGCAGCAGAGGCTAGTGAAGAACAGTGAAGAAGCCAGGTGAGCGAGTCAAGTGTCACCTGCAGCTCTTTCAAATTGTAGAACGTGACGGACACTGCAACGATTAAAATATGAAAATCATTGTTATGTTAACGTATATTATAAGAAAATTATAGGTGATTCCGACCGTCATCACGGAGGCATATTAACAAGGTTACAAGCGACAGGAGGGGAGTAGGTCAGAATATTACCTTTAAAAAGTCCCCACGATCTCAAAAGCTCTGCAAGAATGACAGTAGCTATTTCGTCAGCCAATATGTGAAGGTGAAGTGGACTTCTTCGGTACAAGAATACGCTTTTAAGAAGAAGGGCTGTGTTCCGTGTAACGTTTGTACCCCAGCTGGTGATCACCAGATGCATGACCTGAAATCGTAACCAGCAGAATGATCTTTGAGCACTCCGAGGATGATAGGACAGCGAATGATATTCAAGGCAAAGGGAAGGGATGCTTGCTCTGACTAGTTTGCGTATCAAGACTTGGAGTACGACAAAGGTGGGACCTGTGAGAAAAGCATTGTCACAGGTAAGCAAGGTAAGGTTACAAGGTAAGGTTACAGGTAAGGCACCACATCAGATCTCCGCTCCGCTTCTTACCTCGCAGTCTTCCTGGCGATTGTTCTTTCCTTTGCAATCGGAAGCGCCGTGGACTGAGCCTTTGTTGTTTGCAAACGCCGGAGGATGGCTGTCACCCGACTGCAGTCCTGGAAGTCTACAAGGCAGCAGCTTTCAGTAAGTAGGCGAAACTGCGGCTGTTGATGCTAGGTAGCTCAGGTCACCAACAAGTCAAGCAGTGCCATTCGATAGAGGACATTATTAGCCAGATATATAATCAAAGGAAATTGGCCAGGGCGTGAGTGAGTGAGCGGATGATGGGAGCGGGAGTTTTGGCACCGTTTGTAACCTACATTTCGGCTAGCAGCTGATAATTTCGGTTCTCCACCAGTACAGGATTTCTGAATTCATAGGAAGGCATCGGATTGACATCTAAAAAACAGGCAGATCATGTTTAGAAGAAATTAGCAAAGAAATTAACTGACAAGACCGAGCAGGGCGCGACTTGAGCAACGATTCAAGGGCACTGTAGTCGCGAATCAATGGCAGACAATGGCAGACTTAACAATGGTTAACAAAACTTGGCTTTTACTAATCAAAATTAAGCACAAATGAAATGCGTCGGAGAAATATTTAACCAAGATATTGAAAAAAGGGAGCAAACCGCAGCAAACGTGACACATTGAACCAGCCGCCGGGTGTTTTATTGCAGTTAACTATTACTTCCCTCAGCTATATAATGTCGAACGACGTTGCGGACTTGATTTAACTGCGGTACAAGAATAACGAACCTCCAGCGCTGATGCGAATCCAGATGATGCTAAGCGACGCCACGCTCATGAGCAGTAGCCCGAGTTTAAGCAACTTCTTCATAGGATGTGCTCTTGGTTCGACGGAGGACCTGCTGGGAGAAATAAAAATTAAACCTTGGGAAAGCGGCTGCACAAAAAAAACTTACAAAACCTGGCTGAGTGGTGAACAGTTACATCTAAGCGAGTTGAAAAACAGATGGAGCCCGGGAGATGAAGCAAGATGACGAGATTAGCAAGATGAAAAAAGGAAACGATGGAGTGAGGGCAGGAGAAGGATGGAAGGTAGGGAGGGAGGTAGAAAGTAGGTCGTTCGAGGGCCGAACGGAGGCAGGGTGGCACAAAAAAGCGATAGAGGGAGGGAGCGGTGTAAGAAGAGGGGAGTGGAATTGGGAGAGAGACAGAGAGAGAGAGAGAGAGAGAGAGAGAGAGAGAGAGAGAGAGAGAGAGAGAGAGAGAGAGAGAGAGAGAGAGAAACACAGAGGGAGAAAGAGATAGAGTGCGAAAGAGTGAGAGAGAGCAAGAGAGAGAGAGAGAGAAAGAGAGAGAGAGAGAGAGAAAGAGAGAAAGGGAAAGAGAAAGTGAGAGAGAAAGAGAGAGAAAGAGAGAGAGAGAGAGAGAGAGAGAGAGAGAGAGAGAGAGAGAGAGAGAGAGAGAGAGAGAGAGAGAGAGAGAGAGAGAGAGAAAGAGAGAGAGAGAGAGAGAGAGCGAGAGAGAGAGAGAGAAAGCTGGAGAGAGCCAGAAAGAGAGAGAGAGAGACAGAAAAGTGGCAATTGCTGGCAAGGCGGTGGGAGAGGGGAATCACAGAGGGATGGAGGGAGGAATTAATGATGGTAGCAAGCCTTTACGTGATTCAGTATCTATAGGTATGCATACTGGTACATGTATAAGTGAGTATATACGTTCATTAATTAACTATATAAATCTTTACAAACAGAAGGCTTGAGTTAAGAGCACCTGAACAGCCAAGTAATGAAAACGCCAAATTTGTTCAGCTCTTGAACGTGCTGCTCTTTAATTTTTTTAGTAGGTTAATTCTGTATAATTAAATGGAACGGAAATTCAAACACATATGTTAGAAAGTTACCTAGTGCTAGTGTTTATATGTTCAGTTTTTTACTCAAGGAATATATATATATATATATATATATATATATATATATATATATATAAATATATATATATATATATATAATATATATATATATATATATATATATATATATATATATAGAGAGAGAGAGAGAGAGAGAGAGAGAGAGAGAGAGATAAACTAGCAATCATTAGTAGCACGGCATCATATAATTTATCGTTTCCAATAAATTACGGCAAAGCTAGTGCAATTTCCATAAAACCCAACGCAATGGATATCATCTGCATATCTGATTAAAGCCAAACTGCAAAGGCAGTTTATTTTAATTGTGTATATTAACAAGAAATCAAGCTATATTTTTCCTGAACGGGTCAAAAACCAGATTCGGAAACAATCAAGGAAGCAGGGGTACTCAAATATTTGATTGCAGGATGCTAGCCCAAAAGTGTGCAGGAAAACTAACACCACGTGATCAATGCTGATTGTGTTCTCTGTCTAACAAAAGCAGTAACCTAAACCCTATACTCAAGTTTTACTTCCGGTGCACTTTGTCTGAGAAAGTGCCTATTTCACATACCGCGAAGCAACGCTTTTGCATGCATGACATCTGACTTTGCTAGCATATCTCTTGTAGCATTTTCGCGAAATCTAGGTGCCCTGTTCCGAAGATACCTTTCACTAGATGACCGCAGTTGCCATTGCCATGCATTTCCATGCAGTCACATCTGCCTACTTTCTGCCTCATAACATCGCTACAACCCTGGCGTGCTTAGACAGGGATACTACATCCAAATTGGTCCGTGAATTTACGACATCGCGTCATGACTTCTGACTCTCACTGCTTGCCGGTCTACCTGTCGGTGCATTCAGGCATTTGAAGTTAGTGCTAAACTCTACAACTAGGCGTTTCTTGCCTGAGCGTCGCACTCACCGCATCACACCACTTCTCGCCGACTTTGCACAGGCTCTCAAACATGCAGCGCATCAGCTTCAAGGTTCTGTCACTCACCTTTAAGTATCTGTCTCCAGCCAGCCTATCAAAGTACTTCCCAACTTGGTTAAGCTTCGTAGAACCTGCTTTTCTGACTCAAATCGTTTAGCTAAGCATGGAAAAAACCTCGAATCCTTTGGAAACCTTGCGTTTGGCTCCTATGCTCTCAAAGCCTGGAGTGCACTTCAGACTTAAGTCACAATATATTTTGACTTGACGACCTTAAGAAAGAAGCTAAACTCCTAGCTGTTTTGTCACAGCATTAGTTGGAACCTTCTGGTGTCCTTTGTTTGCTTATGCGTGCTGATGCTGTGCTTGCTACCACTAATCGTATTTGCATGTTGAAACTGCGCATGCTACCTCTTACCATGTTATGCTTATTGACAACATTGTACATTTTAAAACTAACCATTCGATCATGCTTCCTTTACAGCATATGTAAAGTGCCCTAAGAGAACTTAATCTCTATCTAGGGACTTTAAACTCGCTGCACAGTAAGCGCGATCGAATGGTTAGAGGTGCTCAATAAACATCAAGAATAACATGGTAAAGGGTGACATGCACAGGGTCAGGATGCCTAGAAATACATAAAGTTATCTCAGGGTACAAATTCATTATCAATTTTATCATTATTATAAACATAACAAACGTCCGTAGTGACAGTAACCTCTGGTCAGTAGCTCGGCTGACCGCAGTTATCTCTCTAACTCATATGCACTTTAGGAATTATCTGACTTCACGTCGACGGCGAAGTAGTTGGAGCCCAAATAACGGGAGCTGGCAATCGTTTGTCACTGTGGGCTCGAAGCTCGACAAACAGGGTCTCTTCTCTTTGCGAGCGTACTCGCAGCAGCGCCAAAAGCTCCACCTGCAGAGCTGTCTGATGGCCCCGAGACCCCGAACTTGGACAGTAACTCCAGTGGCCAATCTCGAGTCATATGAATTTACACAGGCCTACGTGCGAATGAATCGGATGGGCGTGGCGGTTAGAATCGTCTATTTAGGATCTCAGATAAAGACAAACGAATTCGGATTTCACCAGCTGCCATCGGCCAAGTGAAAGACGTTCGTACAGGCTTGAATGGTATTTTGAACGCTATAACGCTGGCACAAGCTCTCCGTCAATACATCAAGTGCAGCGTCGAACGCCTGAGAAAGGATTTTTTCCCCGAAGCTTATCGCGATTACTTCAGTAATTCCAGCAGTGAGCAGGCACTCCGAACCAATAATTACCGGCTGACAGTTTTAATAATTGTGATAGCAATAGCAAAACAGTGACAGCAATAGTTATAGTTTGTCTGCATAGCAGCGTAAGAGAGATTATAATCATCTTCAAGGCTTTTTACATATGCTAGACCGCTAGGCTCAGGCTGCGTGGAGAGTGAGAAGCTTCAAAGCGGCCAAGCACTGGCGCCAGAGATCGGAGATCAGAGGTCAGAGATCAACAACTAACGCGGAGCTAGGATAGTGGGAGAAAATGGGTAGCGACCTGGGGAGCGGTTCCTTATTCAAATTCACAGGCGCTAGTCTGACAGGGCCCCGTAACTTGTTGGTCCATAGCACACAGTGAGAATTAGATATAAAGACATTTACTAAATTATGTGTCCAGCGAAAGCTTTGAAACACGAAGCCTTATAATATGCCCACTCGATACTCCAAGCTAGTCGTGACGAGTGAGACAGGAATCGCTCATTAAAATTAGGACATCCTTTAGCTCGGACGGTCTCCTAGCAGTTGCTCGTCAGTAATCGCACCTGCGATCGGAACTGCAGCCAGCTGCTCCAAGGATTCAATCAGTTATAGCGAGCAAGCTTAAGCTGACTGTTATCGATTCGCTGATTCGCTGGTCACTTTTTTAGTTTTGCAATGGGAGAGCTGCATGATCAACCGCATTGACTGCAACACGCAATACAAGATTGCCCGCTACGATACTCACCCCCCCCCGACCAGGTTTGTGATGTGCTAGCACTTTGAACCCATCAGGCTCGATGTGAGCTAGTCAAGCCCATACGGCTGACTGGCATCGGCTCACGTAGCCAGCGAAGTATAGCACGCATCGCCAAATCTAGCTCAGCGGTTTCCAGGCAGCTAGTGGGTATCTAGAACATCCAGGCGAGGTGAATGAGGAAGAAGTGATCTGAAATCGGCCGGTAACCGCTGGGTGAATATTAGCATCCAAATGGCCGAGACTTCACTTCGAACGCTCCATCTGACGTGTCTAGACGGGCTGAATAATTAAATAATAATAACATTGCACTTGATAAAGCGCCCTCAGAGAACTTAATCTCTTTTTAGGCGCTCGACCGCCACACGTCAAATCTGTAAAGTCCAAGCGTCCAGCACACGAACAATAACTATTAGGGAGTAGCCAGGCCTGACAGTAACGGTTGGGTTACTAATCGTGCCTCCCATCGCTCCTGTTCGCTAGCCTAGTCGCACTCAGCACTAACTTAGCAAGAAAGCGGCTAAGCGCTGGCAGGCTCGTCTGCCTATCACCAGACTGAGGGATCGGCTTAGGGGGAGACCATTAGGAGTGTCAGTGCGCTTGCTGTCCACCGAGCTGAGTCATCGAGAGAGAGAGAGAGAGAGAGAGAGAGAGAGAGAGAGAGAGAGAGAGAGAGAGAGAGAGAGAGAGAGAGAGAGAGAGAGAGAGAGAGAGAGAGAGAGAGAGAGAGACAGACAGACAGACAGACAGACAGACAGACATACAGACAGACAGACACACAGAGACAGACAGAGAGATACAAAGAGAGAGAGAGAGAAAGAGAGAGAGAGGGGAGAGAGAGTGAGAGAGAGTGAGAGAGAGAGAGAGAGAGAGAGAGAGAGAGAGAGAGAGAGAGAGAGAGAGCTAGAGGGGGAGGAGAGAGGGGGAGACAGAAAAAGGCAGATATATGTATACACACACACATATATATATATATATACATATATATATATAGAGAGAGAGAGAGAGAGAGAGAGAGATTGAAGCTGCGGAAGTAGTAGCCCAAAGTCGCGAGGCGTGACTATATATATATATATATATATATATATACATACATACGTATATATATATATATATATATATATATATATATATATATATATATATATATATACAGTCACGGTTTTTCAAAAGAGAACAGTTTGCGAGTGAGAAGGAGGAGGAAGCGATGAGGAGGAGGAGGAAGTGACGAAGAGGGGGGGGGAGAGCAGCCAGAGGTTCCTGCGTGTCAGGAGCAGAAAGTTACTGTTGAGCGTCTGTAGCAAGTCGTGAGAACTAATAAGGAAGTACAGGATTTGATTTCCGAATGAGACCCAAAAACGATGGGTGCATTTTGGTTCCGGAATGCTCTTGACGGAGCGACGGAAACGAATAAAAGCCTCCTCACAAATATGAAAAGACAGTGCCGGCAACTGCCTATCCCAATGTTCTTCAGCCGCATACCCGGACACCCGCTGCCTACGCGTAGTGATCCTTCAGCAGAAGACGAAGATGCACCTGCTGAAGATTCTGCACCACCTGAAGACTCTTCTACTGAAGTCGTACCTTCAAAGGAGCAGTGACCTAAAACCGTGAAAATAATAAGAATTATAAGAATTCTTACATATTCTTATATATATATATTATAATTCTTATATTATTAAATAATATTCTTCTTTGCTGTGCTGCACGTCTCTTCGTTTGCATCGCTTCATCATCGAAAAAGTTGCACTATTTTCATAGGTTAGTGGTTGTGGGTAAGCACTGTGTTATTAAATACACAATGATAATAATTGATATTTGTAAAGTCTAAGGTCTTATTTTCTCTTTATTTGTCTAATGCATTGGATTATGCGAGAGTGCTGGTGAATTTAGGGGTGTTATTTCATATCCAGAAGGCTATTATTGGTGCTAAGAGCCGTATTTAGAGGGTCACGAACAGGTTTTCTGTGCTCTAAGTACAAGAATATTCAATTCATAAATAAGGAATCCTACTACGGGGAAATCCATTTATCGCGATAGAGTCCGGAGCCGATTAACAGAGATAAACGACGGACGACTGCATACACTAGAACAGCGGCTCCAGCCATTTCAAGGGTCACTTGCAGACTCGCCTCTTCTCAATTCCTCTCCAACATTTCTTTAAGCGAGGTCGGCTGTCCGCGTAGCTCTCCCGCGCTCAGGCCTGACCAACCAGCCTGGATGTCGCGTCCATTGAGCGCTCGGTCCTCCCAGCTCAGAATGGGGCGCTGGGAGCTGGTGCTGCTGCAGTGGCGTACCGGAGGAGGGCGTGGAGGAGGCCTAAGTCCCGGGGCGCTAGACGGGGCGGGGCGGGGCGGGGCGCGGGGTGCATCAGCAAGAGCGACCAGCTGTAGTGAGGGGGGTGCGCCACAGCTGTGCGTAGTTCATCCGCGGGCGCGAAATATCCTAAGATGGTGGCCACGGCTGCTATGCCACTAGACGCAGGTCGAATGAATCGCTCGGGCTGGAGCTCAGGGAGTCGGCGGAAACGGAACGACCGACGGCACGACGAACAATTGAACGCGCGGCCGATTGGTTGCAAGGCATAGCTGCCGGAGGGTAAGGAGGCAGCCGGAGCGGTGGCGGCGGCTGGCGTGCGTGTAGCAAATGCTTTTCTCAGCAACGTCGACATTCGACTTACATGTCTAGTCGCTTGTCTCCACGAGAGAGAAGCTCAGATCGTACCTCTCGTTGATGTCCGCTACTCCAAAACGCAAGACGCGTAGCGAGAGCGGTGCGAGCGATAACTCACTGCACCCGCAGATCGCGAGACGCCACTGCCGGTCATTATTCGCCGCTTCAGGACGGAGTTTATTAAAGTGCCGAGGGCTAGGTGGCGGCAGCGGCTGCGGCGGCGGTCGACTATTTGCATCGCGAAGTATATTCGCGCCACAACGCAGTCGCACGTGGACCAATAGGATTCCGTGCTCTCTCGAGCGGGATCGTGGTCGGTAGACCGATCGAGGCGCAGGAAGCGGCTTATGTCATGTCATGTATCTCCGTCTGTAACTCCACAAAGTCATAAAGACCATGTGGATGTTACGCAGCAGAGTTTTGTATAGCGCACTCACAGCCTAAGCGGCTTTCGGTACACATTCGGTAGCCAACAGACTTCGTCTCACGCAACAAAGAGAAAGTGGGAAGCATAGCGGAGTCAGGAGAGCAGTTGAGGTGGTGAGTAGCATAGACGTAGCAGCTCAGGACCTCTGAAAACGATGAGCCATAGTCGGCAGCAGGAGAGTGGTTTTCGTTGCGTAAGAATCGTGGAAGCGAGTTCCACAGTCTAGGACCTGCAGAGCTCAAGCTTCTGTCGCCAACGGTCATTAAGCGGAGGAATGGGACAGCTAATTTATTGGCTTACAAGTTCTGATTCCAGAACCGGCGGTCTGGAGTGAAACTTGGCGCTTCTTTTCACGGTTTAAAGCAGTGCACGTCCACCGGCAGCTGCAGCCACGGCTGGCATGGTGGCGCCGCTGTGGCAGACGCGGCGACAGAAGGTGCCGCGCCGCTTGTGGGCGCAGCGACAGCCGCGGCGGCAGCGCCGCCGCCGCCGCCGACGACGACGGAAGCAGCCAAAGTATCGGCAGCCAAAGCAGCCGGCTGGCGCAGCGGCCAAAGACTCACCTCCCAAGACACGATCTTCGGACGACGCGCGCGCGAGCCGCAAGCGACCGAGCCGAACTGATTGCGAGCCGAGCGAGCGCCGCACGCACATCCATCACTCGAAGCTCGTCAAGCTACATTTACGCGGTCAATCGTCACTCTTTACGCCCGTTTGACGCAGTTCCGGTTCCAGCGCGCGTCGCGGCTTGCGGCAGCTCCGCTCGTTCGCGGGCTGGGCAGCACGCACCAGTGACCTTGGCGCATGTGTCGACCGTCAGAGCCCGTTCGCTCCGCGCACGGGCGGTAGCGCGCGCGCGCACGCAGGACCTGGCTGCGGCAGCGACTCGGCTGCCAGCAGGTCGTCCGCCCCGCCTCCAGCCGCTGCCGCGCCTTCGACTCGCGCCGCCCCTTCCGCGCGACTGGCAATGCGTACGGCGTCGGCGGCGACGGCGGCGCCAGTAGGCTGTCGCCGCTGTCGCGCCCGACCTCGTTTCGCACCGAGGAGCTCCGGTCGAAGTTCCTTCGGGAAGCGTCGGGAACGGGAATGGAGGAGGCCGAACGAAGAAGTTCCGCACAGCGCCGTTCGGCGCGTTGCGCTGCTGGGGCGGCTGTGCGCGCGGCCAGAGGGGCGGGGCTCTCCTCAGACCTCGTCGCGTCCGCTCGCACGCGCGCGCGCCAGCGCCGCAGTCGGCGGGCTCCGTTGGGCGGCTTCAACTTGCGGCCTCTTACTAGCGGCCTCGCGAAAGCCGAGTGAGCGATGGAAGAGCTCTCTGCAAGTGCTGAGCGCGAGGAGGCGAAATTCAACAGTCCGTCTTCCATAGGCCAAAACCAGCTAACTAGCGGTGGATCGGGGGGGGGGGGGTAGAGCGTGATAGTCCATAAGACAGGGAATGCTCGCTAGACCTGACTAACGCCGCAGGTTCAAATCCTGCAGTGAGCGATTCGTTATTGCCAACTGCTGCAACTGGTGGCGACGATACTCGCTCAGGCTCTGCTGGTGCTTTACAAACGAAGCTTTTAAATCAGCTAGAATTTTTTTAGCAAGCCACTAACCATTCGGAGACTTTTGTGATTTTATTCCCTCCTAAATGTGGATCTCACATGTGACTGACTTCATTACGTTCCCTGACATGATGAAGTTTAAGAAGAAGCTAAAGTGCGCGTGTTCTGCTCAGCGCCGCTGCTTCCGTTCGAATTTTCCGAGCCGTGCTTCGGCGTGGTAAGGTTTTGCTTCGCGATTTTTTCTCAAAATTTTACAAAGTCTATACTGAGACTTTGATATCTTGGGGCTCAACATTTGCATGCGATTATTACTTAATCACGTTCAACAAGTTAAGCCCCTACTTTGGTGCCTAGCGTCCCCCAGCAAGCGACTACATAGTGCATTAAGCTATCGCAACATGCTAAGTTAATGATTTGAAATATACCTATGCTGTGTGACATTTATAGGAGAATCTTCGGAGGCAAAACCGGGCCATCAGATGCACAGGCGACTCTTTCGTCCAGACGCTTCAGTTCACCAACGCGTTTCTAATCTTCGGTCGCCTTCAACGATAAATGCGCTACAGGTCCATTTTTATGAAAATTGCAATAAATTAAGTAGCTTGCGGTCTTTTGCCAAGGTTATCGATGGTTCATCTGAAAATAAGCAAAGGTCAATGATAGGTTAACAGCGACTGCCGAGCGCTCGAGAAATGTCTAAGTGGTCTCTTATTGTTCCAAGCGATATTGGCAGGCTCTGATAACTTGGAAGCATGCCAAATTTGATACCTACTAGAATAATATCAGCTAATCTTTAGTAGAGTGCTAGAGACTCGGGTCTACAGCATATAAAAAATAAAACTGCATCCAACTAGCGTCGCCTGCTACAGCCTGGTTGGCACCACATGCTAAGAATGTGGCGAAACAGGAAGCTGACGCTGAGACGACCAGGAAGAGAAGGAGGAAAAATTCAATCGCTCGCCATGTTGCATTAACGCGCTTTACTGCGGATCCTTCTTCTGGGTTAAAAACCTCAGAAACGACATATCAGGACGACATGGCTGCTATGCCGCTGGAGAGCTGTCTGATAGTTGCACTCAAGGCTGTATATATATATATATTCAAATATATATATATATATATATTCAAATATATATATATATATATATTCAAATATATATATATATATATTCAAATATATATATATATTCAAATATATATATATATATATTGCACTCAAAGCTATGTATATATATATATACAAATATATGTATATATATATAAATATATATATATAAATATATATATATATATATGTATATATATATACATACATATACATATACATATATAGTGTTGTAGGCCATTCCTGGCACACTAGTTTTACCCGCCGATCCAAGTTCCATTCACTGTACCTGAGGTTCAGAATCAAAATTACAAATCTACCCACCCAAAACACCCCGTGTCTCGGCATCTCATATGCTGACTCCTTCTGTGAGTCAACATCCAGCCATGGTAATTGATGGCAAGGCGCGGCACAGCTAATCCAGGCAACTGACCGCAGCAATTTCCGTAAACATGTCATGTGGAGTCGGCAATGGAACCGTATTGGAGGTCCCTTGCTGATCTCGTGTGGGCTTAGCGACGAGCGATTTGAGGAACCGGGGTAAAATCGGATTAGACACTTTAGCCTAGCCGCCTCGGAGCACCCGGGTCAAAGATCATGTTAGCAATCGCTTAAGATGGACTGCCGTCGAGTAGTGGTGTCGAGCTGGTTTAGTCCAGTGGCTAAGGTGCTCGCCCCGACCAAGGCTTGGCTGAGGTTGTGGGCTCGAGGCCCGAGGCATATGTGAAGCGCCTGAATAGTCATTAAGTTCTCTTGGGGCGTTAGACGAATGAATTACATTTTCTTATAAACTGTCAGACACAAAGCCCAGTCATTGACTGCGGCACCGATCCTGCCGATCGCACATGCCGAGTGCACATGTGGCCATTTGAGCGAGCAGAGATCACGAGATACGTCATATCCGCATGCTGATGTCTGCCTGGCACTCTTTGCCATACCGAAAACAGAGACTAACTAAGAATGAACGTATCAAGCTTACTTCAGAGTTAGACCAAACCTGAGGTACGGCTGGACATTCGCTGCACAATGAACTGTGCCGTAAACAATCTTCGATTTTCTATCACTAAGGAGCCAGCATTGGATGCGAATATTAAGTTAGAATAGGTAATATCCGGGAGGGTGACGGTATTTGCCCAATAAAATGAGTACTTAGCTAATCGGAGGGAGGGAAGGAGGGAGGAAGGGAGGGAGGGGGAGAGGGAAAAGGAAAAGGGAGAGAGAGGGAGGGAGGGAGGGAGAGACGGGAGATGGGGGAGAGAGAGGGGAGATAGAGAGAGGGAGAGAGAAGGGAGAGAGGAGAGAGAGAGAGGAGAGGGAGAGAGGGAGAGAGAGAGAGAGAGAGAGAGAGAGAGAGAGAGGCAGAGAGAGAGAGAGAGAGAGAGAGAGAGAGAGAGAGAGAGAGAGAGAGAGAGAGAGAGAGAGAGAGAGAGAGAGAGAGAGAGAGAGAGACAGAGACAGAGAGAGAGAGACAGAGAGAGAGGGAGGGAGGGAGGGAGGGAGGGAGGGAGGGAGAGAGGGAGAGAGGGAGAGAGGGAGAGAGGAAGGGAGGAAGTCGAGCTGCTATTTTTCATGTCACACTTTCCGAATATCAGGCTACTTGAATTAGAGCACTAATATGAGTTAGGGAGAGTTCGTAAATATCGGGCGTGCAAAATTACGCGCCGGTCATACAATTTCGTACAAACGAATGAATCTCCTCTGAGTGGCTGTAGATAGTTGACAAGAGTAGAGGACAAACGAGCCAAGAGACGGAGATTAAAAGCGAACGGCAGACGCAGTAGCGACTGAATGGCGACTTGAGCTACATCGGCCAGATTATGGCTAATATTTATCACTTGCGTATTCTTGATTCTAACGGCTAGTAACCGATTCTGCGTTAATCTATGGCCGAGGACCAGTAAAAGCCGACGCCTTGCAGTAGGCAGTCAGTTGTGCTTCCGGAGTTGGCATTGGAATTCGTGCTGATATGTGCTCTTTGCCACAGATCCGATAGTACGCCTTATGGCTATGCTGACCGACTGCAAGCGCCCGCTGCTGTCAAGTCAAACCTCTACGTAATGGATATGGACTTGTTATTCTGAAACGGCAGAGCCAGCTAATCCAGCGGGATTACGGCTAGTAGTCATTATCCTTGTGATGATCTAGCTTAGATGATTCTTTGTGATGATCTAGCTGTGATGATCGCTTCTCTCGACTCTTTGTGCAAAAGATAGACAAGATCAGGGAGTCCATCCCTGCGATGAAAACATCCCCACAAGAATGCTGTTCCAAGATTCCTGGCTGCTCCTCAATGTCTACATTTAAGCAGGTTGCTAGCGATCTCGTCCTAAAGTTCATATCCCAATTGCAGAAGACAGCAAGTCCTCTGGCCCCTATTCCCACCGTCCTACTCGTACGCTGCATTGATCTGCTGCTGCCATGCACAACTAACAGCATTAATATGTCATTAGCCTCAGGTCGTGTCCTAGCACCTTTAAAAAAAGCTGTATTCAGGCCACTTCTGAAAAAAGCGACACTGGACCAAGAGAACTTAAGCACCTACCACCCAGTCTCCCTTCTACCATTCCTATCAAAGACACTGAAACGGGTCGTGGCAGAATAGCTGAACTCATATATTGACACCTCCAACCTTGCTAGTAAGTTCCAGTCTGGCTTTAGAGCTAATCACTCCACAGAGTCAGCATTGCTTAGAGTATACAACGATCTACTCAGGAATCCAGACATGGGTAGAGTGTCTCTGCTTGTTTTGCTCGATCTTTCGGCAGCTTTTGATAATATCGATCAGAAAGTCCTTCTATGGTGCCTCTCATCTCACCTGGGCATCACTGGCACTGCTCTGCAGTGGTTCAGGTCCTATCTCAGTGGGAGACTCCAGAGTATTGGCGTGAATGGACAAAGATCATCCGAGGCACATCTGAAATATGAGGTACCTCAGGGCTCCGCGCTGGGTCCGGTTGTTTTCACGCTTTATACTCTCGCTCCTGCTGATGTGATTGCCAAGCACAATCTAGGCTTTCACTTCTACACGGATGCCACTCAGTTGCACCTTTGCTTTGATCCCTCCCAGCCTTCGAGCACCTCGAATTCTCTCAAGTCACTTGCATTTATTGATGATATCCTCGCATGGATGGCAGAAATTTTTTTTAAACCAAACGATGATAAAAATAACTTACTAGTTATGGGAAAACCCAGTGTGATTCAGAGATTGGAAAGGCTGACTCTCAAAATTGGCTCTGCCAGTATATCTCCAGTTGAATCAGCTCGAAATCTAGGTGTCATATTCCAAAGCGACCTCTCGTTAGACGACCATATCAGCTCCACAGTCAAATCTGCCTATTTTCAGCTTCATAATATTGCTAAAATTCGGGCTTGTTTAGATAAGGATACCACGTCTAAGTTGGTCCATGCATTCGCGACATTCCGTCTCGACTTCTGCAACTCACTGCTTACTGGCCTACCAGCATGTGCGATCAGGCGATTGCAGCTGGTGCAAAACTCTCCAGCTAGGTTTGTCTGTCGTGAGCGTCGGAGTTGCCACATTACTCAACTTCTCGCCGACCTGCACTGGGTTACGAGTCAAGCAACGGGTTGACTTCAAGGTTTTGTCGCTTACTTTTAGGTCACTTCATTCGTTGGCTCCAGCCTATCTCTCATATATACTCCCCCATCAGGCCAAGCATCGTACCAACAGCTTTTCGGAATCCAACAGTCTACAAATACCTCGTACAAACCTCAAATCCTTTGGAGACCATGCATTTAACTCGTATGCTCCCAAAGCCTGGCACTCCCTCCCGACCTGCGTCAGGACATCCCCTGACCTGACCACATTTAAAAGGAACCTAAAAGCACACCTATTTAGGGCAGCATTTAGTGGGTCCCGTGATTCGTCCTTCATGTGCTTATGCGTGCTGACACTGTGCATGCTGCCACTAACCACATTTTTATGCTGACCCTGTGCATGTCACCCCAAACCATATTATTCATCTTGTTTGTTTTTCAAACATGATTTTACTTACCATTCAATTGCATTTCACTCTGCAGCCAATGTAAAGCGCCTAGAAAGAGATTGAGTTCTCTGGGGGCGCTTTATCAAGTAAATTATTATTATATTATTGTTATTATTATCCACGATCATGCGATAAGGCGGTAATATATTGCGGAGGTTGCACAAAGAGTGTAGCGGTGAGATAGTCGGGCAGCTAATATCGGCATTGGAGCTGATTTGAGCTCTAGGCCGTAGTGCTGTTGGTGTATATCGTGCCTGTTGATGGCCTCCTTTAATAGTCCACTGCTGTCAAATAGGCTAGTCTGCATTATGGATACGGACTTGTTAAGCTAAGTTATTGTCGCTCTTTGTCACTGCCGTGTTACTGCGACTGTCGGCATAAATGCGTGCAATAGTACAGCCTCAGGAAGTAGCTAGCCGTGCTGCAAGGTTTAGGCGTCACCAGTATTCGTCGGCTAAGTGTCGGCTTAGACTCGCACTGCTACGAGTACTGTGTTCGGGGCCTGTTTCTGATCGGAAGCTGGAGCCACACGTCAAGGATTGCAACCATGCTAATTTATGAGAGCTCTTCGTCAGTTCTGCGTTCCTGCTACTGTCGGCACAGTTGTGTGCCTCGGAACTGCACAAGTTGCTAGCCGTGCAACAAGGTACGCGCTCATCAGTATTAGTTGCCCAGTGGCTGAAACTTGCACCCTTACGAGTGTAGTGTTTGGGGCCTGGTTCTTGCAGTACACGGAAGTCGCTCAACCAGTTTGTTACAGCACGAACGTCATCTACTGATCGCTCCAGCAACTCGTCTTATTGGAAGCATGCTCAAATTCTGCGAACCATTTGCCGCTCATTCATTCCGTCTTTGCAGCAATGTATGGATAATAATTATAATAATAACACACTTGGTAAAGCGCCCTCAGCGAACTCAATCTCTTTCTAGGTGCTTTATATTTGCTGCAAAGATGCACGATCGAATGATTAGTGGAAGCACGCTTGATAAACAGCAAGAATAAACACGTTTAGGGTTGACATGCACAGGGTCAGCATGCAAGTCTCGTTAGTGCAGCAGGCGCAGTGTCAGCAGGCATAAGCGCATGAAGAACGAATCACACGGACCCTCTAAATGCTGTCATGAATAGGTGCGCTTTTAGTTTCTTTTTAAATGTGGTCAAGTCAGCAGTTCCGTTCTTTTGGAGCATACGAACTGAAGGCAGGGTTTTCAAGTGATTTGAGGTTTGTACGAGGTATAGGTAAACAGCTAGATTCCGGAAAGCTGGCGGGCGGTACGAAGCTTAGCTTGGTGGGGCAGCAGATCTGATAGGTAGCTGGAGCCAAATAATGAAGGGATCTAAAAGTGAAGGAAAAAACCTCGAAGTCGATGCTTTTCTTGACTGGTGGCCAGTGCACATCGGCGAGATGCGGTGTGATGTGGCAACTGCAACGCTCACGACCGACAAGCCGAGCTGCAGAGTTTTGGACCAGCTTTAAGTACCTGATTGCACAGGCCGGTAGACCAGCAGGCAGTGAGTTGCAGAAGTCAAGGCGGGATGTCACAACTGCACGGACCAACCAAGATTTGGTAATATTATCTAAACAAGCACACATTTTAGCAATGTTTTGCTGCTGAAAGTAGGCAGACTTGATTGTGGAGCTGAGGTGGTCGTCTAACGAATGGTCACCTCGGAACGCGATACTAAAATTTTGTGCAGATTGAACAGGAAATATGCCGACGGAGCCAATCTTAAGCGTTAGCCTTTCCAATTTCTGAATCACACTTGGTTTGCCCATTACTAGTTAGTTGGTTTGATCATAATTCAATTTATAAAAATTTGCTGCCATCCATGTTTGGATGTCATCAATGGATGCAACAAGGGAGGTGAGTGAATTTGACGTGCTGAAGTGCTGGAAGTTATTGATGAAAAGGTACAACTGAGTGTCATCAGCATAGAAATGAAAGCCTAAATTGTGCTTGGCACGCGGAAGAGTATAACCCGTCCAAAAAAACAGGACCAAGCACAAATCTCCGAGGTCCCCATATTTCAGAAGTACCTCGGATGACCATTGTCCATTCATATCAATACTCTGAATTATGCCGCTGAGATAGGACCAGAGCTATAGCAATGTAGTGCCAGTATGGCCGAGGCTAGATGAGAGGCGCTGAAGAAGAACTTGGTGATCTATTGTATCAAAAGATCGATGAAAACAAGCAGAGATAATCTAACCGTATCTGCATCCCAAAGTTAGTTGTTGCACATGCGAAGCGATGCTGACTCTGTGGAGTGATTAGCTCTAGAGCTAGACCCGAACTAACTAGTAAGGTTGAAGTTTCAATATGCGAGTTCAGCTGGTCTGCCATGACTCATTCCAGTGTCTTCGATAGGAATGGTAAACCCAATGCGTACCGAAAGCCACTTGGGCTGTGAGTGCGCTATACAAAACTCTCCTGCGTAACACCCACTTGGTCTTTATGACTTTGTGGAGTTACAGACGGAGATATATTAAAAGGGAGACTGGGCGGGAGACGCTCAAGTTCTCTTGGTCTAGTGTTGCTTTCTTAAGTAGTGGCCTGACTAGAACCTTTTCGAGAGGTGCTGGGACATGACCTGAGGCTAAGGGAATATTAATGTTGTAAGGTTTTGCACGGAATCAGCAGATCAATTTTGACTCACTTTTAGGTCACTTCATTCTTTGGCTCCAGCATATGTCTCAGATCTACTGCCCCACCAGGCAAAGCATCGTACCACCCGCTTTTCGGAATCCAACAGTCTACAAATACCCCGTACAAACCTCAAATCCTTTGGAGACCGTGTATTTAGTTCGTATGCTCCTAAAGCCTGGAACTCCCTCCCGACTTGCGTCAGAACATCCCCTGACTTGACCACATTTAAAAAGAACTTGAAAAAAACATATTGAGTGGGTCCCTGTAATTCGTCCTTCGTGTGCTTACGCGTGCTGACACTGTGCATGCTGCCACTAACCACACTTGCATGCTGACCCTGTGCATGTCACCCCTAACCATGTTATTCATGCTGTTTATCAAGCACGATATTACTCACCATTCAATCGCATTTCCATTTGCAGCAAATGTAAAGCGCATAGAAAGAGATTGAGTTCTTTGAGGGATATATACATATATATCTCTGTCTCTCTGAGCTATACGTTCATTTTAGGGTTCGGGATTTAGGGTAGTAAGGGTTTAAAATTAAGAGTGAAGGATTCACATGTTAGTGATAAGGGTTTGTACTCTTTTTGTAGAGCTCTGCTTATTTAGGGTTTAGAGTTTACGAGCTACGGCATAAAGTCGCTTGGTACAATTTTAAAATTTCTGCTGCGTGCGCTGTGCCCATATGTGCATATTGTCTATTCTTATGGGCTAAATGACGCACAATTAATTAGGCTAGCCGTTACATTAAAGGTTTTTTCCATTGAAGTTTCATTCCTCGGCAGGTGCGGTTAGGACATGTGGTGGTCGCTGGGCTTTTTAGCATTCAGCACAGCACTATCAGTCCAAGACGAGCTACTTTGGAGCGGAGCGGAGGAATATTTGTGCAACGGAGGAATGTTCGTGCAGCGGAGGAATGTTTGTGCAGCGGAGGAATGTTTGTGCAACAGGGACGAGAGCAGCGCAGCGATGCTCCCGATTGCCGCGCTTTGCGCAAAGTCACTTCAGCGCCACCCGTCGCTCGACTTTCTCCGGCTCCAGTTCACGCGAAGGCGCAGCCGCAGCGAGCACGCGTCGTCGTCCGCGCGCCCCGCCCATCCGCCGTCGGCCTGCGGTCCTCGTGTCCCGAGCTCGCTGGGTGCGCGCGCTCCAACTGGAATCGCAGGCGCCGAATCGCGACTCCATTCCGCGCGCGGGTAGAAGCACCGTCCGAAGCAGTCGGCGCGCGCGCGCGGCGAGCAGAGGGACGCGCGCTCGCGCGCGCCCGCGCGCGCCGGCGACGAGCGACGGCCGGCGCTGCACAGCGGCCGAATTTCCATCCGCTCTCTCGCTGCTCAGCAGGACGACGCCAGGTTTTTCTCGCAACGTCTGGAAGCTGCTGGAAGCTGGACTGCTGCGGCACCGCTTCGCACGCCGTCTGCTCAGAGACGCTCGTTTTGCGAGCCCGTTTTTTTCGCGCCTCCTGCTCTGGAGGGCGGACTGTGGCAGCGCGAATTGGTAGAGCTGCCCGCCGCCGCCGCCGGTGCTTATCGGCCTCCCAGAGGAGCCAGCCGCGGCTCGCGCGCCACTCGGATATCAGCAGCAGCTGACGCCGGATCCTCGCGGCTAATCGCGGTGGGAATTCTCTCAGTGTCACCTGCGGCCATTCTCACCGGCCGGGGCTTTCTTTGCCTGCCTGCTTGCGTACGCAGGCGCTGTATATAGTCTAAGCAAGTGCCCCGGAGCGAGAGAGGGAGCGAGAGAGAGCGAGAGAGGGAGAGGGAGACGCTGCTTCTGCTCACGGGAAATGGGAGTCTACGCGGCTGCGGTTTTACTGGCGATTGTCGGCCTCGGGCAGAGTCAGAGTAAGCTACTTTCTCGCGCGAGCGCTCGGACGCGAGCGGTGCGAAATGCTTCCGGCAGAACGGGACTCGCTGTCACTGTTGCGCGTTTGGAGGACCGTGCTGACGGAGTAGCTCAAAGGGCGGCGGCGGCGGACGTTTTTTCATCCTCAAGCCGCTCAATGCTGCATCTCGGCTGCGCCTCGGCTGCCGATTGAAACGTGCATCTGAATGAATGAAGGCGAACGAAGCCTCGCTGTTATAGCTTCGACGATCAATTAAGATCTCGCCGGAAAAATGACACGCCGGAAACGGAAGTCAGCCCCTGAACGCGCGGCAGTGCAAAGGGAGCGGCCGAGAGCTGAGGCGGGAACTCCGCCGCCCGTCGCTAATGCCGGGGTCTTATTTGTCTTTGAGCGGCTTCGATATAGGTTTCGTGTGGCGATCGTAATGACGAGTGCCTCGGAAGAGATTCAGTTCTCCGAGAGCGCTATACGAACGTATCGTTATTTTTATCATTTCACTATAACCCGTCATCTAGTGTAGGCGAGACGAAGCGGCGGTCACTCGCGTTCGTCGCTTAGGTCGGCGTCGCTTAGCTCGATCGCATTCGTTCCGTTACTTCGTATGCTCGCAAAGCCTGGAACTAATTACAGACTTGCATCACGACCTCTCCTGACTTGACCACATTAAAAAAAACTTAAAAGCGCATATATTTATCACAGCATCTAGTGGGTTCCTGGGATTATTTCTGTATGTGCTTTCGGGTGCTGCCACTTTGCATGCTGCCACTAACCACATCTGCATGCTGACCCTGTGCATGTCACCCCATACCATGTTGTTCTTGTTGTTTATTGAGCACGCTACTACTAACCATTCGATCGTACTTCCTTTACCAGCAAACGCAAACGGGGCCTATCAAGAGATTGATTTCTCCGAGGGCACTATATCCTATTCTTATTTATTTATGTTCTTATTGATATAATTATTTTGATGGAGTGGCGTTCGGAACGCGATACGCGCGATGCACTCGAAGTAGCCTTCGAGCCACGAAACGCTTCCATGGAACCGCGTGCGGGCGCGATAGGCATGGCTCCGTACACTATAGCATCAGTCGTACGGGGCCAATAGGCCATTCAATGAGCTCTTGGCACTGATAAGATTAGATAAGATTAAGATTAGATACGATAAGAAGGCTAATTGCATTGATGTACTACTGAGCTGCCATCAAAAGCCAGCAGCCGGTTCGCCCGAGAATCTGAAGGCCTAGCTCGCTGCGTGGCAACTCGTGTCCACTCGTCCACTCGGCGAATTGGGCTCCGACCTTTCGCAGCTCGTCTCGCCGGCCTCTACCATGCGGTGTCTCCGTCCGGCGCGTCGATTTCTTGAGGATTATCCGTCGTTGCGATCGACGGCACGCCATGCAGCGTCCGGCGAATGACTCACAGAGATCGCCTGACGGAGACCGATTGACGCGGACGTGGAGAGGGGGGCAGCTGCCTCAGAGGGAGATAAACGTCGACACGGAGAGCAGGATGCGCCTTTAATGACGAGATCGCCGCTTGAATAGAAGATATCCTAATCTAGGATCTCTTATTCTGGAAGAGATGATCACGAACATCTCATTTCACCGGATTTCACGTACATCCGTCCGCACTGTCCGTGAGGTGCAAACAACATAAGTTATTGATCTGATATCGCCGGGCTCAACGAAACGGCTAATGAATCGGCGAGCAATCTATTGCCTTCTCCAGCATAGGAGACTGGACTGAGCGAGTCAAGCAGGTCTGAGTGAGCAGCTGGTCCTCGTCCTTGAACTGCCGATAAAAAAGAGCAGGACTTGCCAGATCCTAAGCATGAGGAAATTGCAAGCGGCAAATTTCAAAAACGCGAGAATCAAGTACAACTTGGCGCTAATGGAGTTAGGAATTTCCTAGCGTTAAAGAAAGAGCTAATCGCAGGCAAATGCAAGCTCCAGCACACAATTTCTTGTAGGCAGTCTGTTACAGGTGCGTCTTCAAGCCGCATTTACTGGACGATGGCATGCTAGAGATCTATGGACGCAACCCGGAGAGCTAAGAGAGAAACAGAGAGCGAGAGAGTGAGAGAGAGATAGAGAGATAGAGAGATAGAGATAGAGAGAGAGAGAGAGAGAGAGAGAGAGAGAGAGAGAGAGAGAGAGAGAGAGAGAGAGAGAGAGAGAGAGAGAGAGAGAGAGAGAGAGAGAGAGAGAGAGAGAGAGAGAGAGAGAGAGAGAGAGAGAGAGAGAGAGAGAGAGAGAGAGAGAAAGAGAGAGAGAGAGAGAGGGAGAGCAGCAGAGAGAGAGAGAGAGTGGAAGAGAGAAGCAGAACGAGAGAGAGAGAAATAGAGAAAGAAAGAGAGAGAGAGAAAGAAATAGATAGAGAGAAAGAGAGAGAGAGAGATAGGAGCGAGAAAGAGAGAGGATAGCGATGGAGAGACAGAAAGCTCTTGGTTCAAACTAGCAGATGATCCCGGCCGCTTTACTACAAGTGATGAACAATTCCTGCCGTGTGTAGCTGGAGCTCGTACCTGTTCCGTTAGAGAAGTTTGCTTCTGCGAATACGATGTAAGTAATTGTCAGTGAATTAAAACTGATGCGATGAGTCTTTAGCGTGTGTTTGTGACCACTTTATTGAGTCAACAACAACACTGAGGCCTCGGTTGGGTGCACAACCACTTCCGGTCGCGTAGTTTCAGGAAGTTCCACCGGCCAAAGTGATCGATCTCACGCTTCCAGGGGAGCACTTTAAGGATAGTGCAACGAACAAGTGTTGTATAGATGCCTAAGGGATTATCCTCCCATGATCGTCCACACTCTTTGCTGCTTGTGGTTGGCCAACTAAGAGGCTGTAACAAACATTCACCTATGTGCCATATTTGGCCTGTTAACAGCCGTGTCACTTTGAAATTAGTTCCAGACCATGGATGCGACGGTCGACGCTTACCAGACCGTTCTAAGCTCAGCTGGAAAATGCAATTTTATATCTCGGCAGCCTAGTAATAATGGTTACCACTTGATCATTGCGTCGGAGCGGCTTATTTTAGCGATACGCCAGGATGCAAAGTGATTGTGGTATGACTCGTAAAGGTTGAGGGCAGTCGTAGCAGGAGCCGGAGACGGCCAGTTACATTCAACACGAGGCCCCACCGTAGCACGCAACAGCATTACAACAACATAAACATTAACAGGCAACATACAACAAAGCAGCGACTGAATCAATGATGTAGTAGCTAATCCTCAGTCCTAAGACTCTACTCCGCATCATGTCGGGCGGAGATCGAGCCAAGGCACGCCACCTCTTTTTCTTGATTTGGCAGCAGCACTGTCGGACGAAGGTTCGTTCAATCTCGGTTCTGGCAACCTCAACATCAGCCAGCGCGCAGGAGCGACAGGTGCCGAATCACTAAGCAATCGCGTGCACCGTTAGGCAAGGGTGGACCTAAAAGTGCCCGGAGTGCACAACCCCATCCCCTTGTCGCTTAGATTGAGGTTCCGTCACTGCCCGACATTTCGAGAGTCTTCATAGCGCTCACAAGGCCAGCCCTCTCCACTGGCTCTGTGGTGCAGGCCACGGATCTTGATTCTTTGAGGGCTGGCAGCTTTCCCTTCGCAAACTGTCATCAAATTAACAATAACGATACGAATAAAAAGACATTTGAATTGCACATTAATAGAGTTATTCATATTTATGGGCATGCGATAGCTTCTGGAAAGTGAGCATACCACTCAGCTATCGACTGCGTGCACCATGTAAGTATGCATTAGCATAAGCGTAGAGAGCACAATTCACAAAGACCGAACTAAAGCTGCTAGGACGTGTGCGATTTTGCAGCTTCCTTTCAAATCTCATCTAGTCGTGGGTTATCGTGACGTACATTGGGAATGCGCACCCAGCTTCGGGAACGTACGGACTAAAGCGAAGGGTCTCCAAGGGTATTTAGAACAGTTAGATGCACAAGTTATCAACTTGAATCAAAAGAGCTGGGGGTACGATTCCAAAAAATAGTCACAAAATAGTACGGAAAGGCAAGGCAGAACAAAGGAATTAAAGACCTAAAAAGTTAGTAGCATTGAAAATTATAGCTACTATAGCTACTAATTATAAATAGGTAATATATAATACACTAATTCCTTGAAGGCGATGTGATCAGGAGCCAGTGAGGGTCGGCGACAAGGGATGTAACGTGGCACTAGCCGCATACAGTACAGCCAAGCTTACATGCAGATTTGTGCACCAACTGTTATAATTACTGTAAAGGCCGTATAACATGCGTATATGGGGGCACAAAAGTCTAGACACATCGCAAATGCACGGACCAGCTCGGGTGTGGTATTTTTTTTTATCCCAGAAAGCTCGAAGTTTGCAATTGTGGGCGGATTGAAGTAGGCACACTTGACTGCGGAACAAATGCGCTTATATTGTTCAATGTCACTTTGGAACATGACATCCAGATTACCTGCATATTCTACAGGACAACTGATGGTCGAGCCCTTGCTGTTGAGAGTTGCCATTTCCGTTTGAGTCTATAGCATTTAAGCTGGTTTTATCGTCTCTCAAAATGAGGTTTGCTGCCATCGAGATGACAATGTCCGAAATACATGCTGCATTAAATCTAGAGAGTTCGGATCGCTTGAAGATAGCTAGCGTTCAAATCCCAGGTACAGCTGCCTGTCATTTACTTGCCATCGAAAGTTGCCGTTAGGTCACGTGCGCAATTTTTTGACCTTCATTTTTTTTCGCTGCCAATCACAGGAAGCTCGATCGGGTGATTTTCAAGCATCGACCGTCGAGTCGGCGCTCTGCCTAGTAGTGAGCGCCGACAGGGCGGCGCCCAATAGAGGGAGCGAATCGAACTGCTCGTGGCGCTCATCGACAAAATGTCAATCAAATGGCGGCGGGCGAGCCCCGTCTCCGTCTCCGCGCCTCGCTCCTCGCCCGCTCGGCTGTGCGCCGTCGTTGAGCGTCTAGTGGTCTGCAGGCGCTGGCTGATGCTAGACACGCACTTCTTCGCGGCAGAGGTGCTGTGGTCACAGCCGGTGTGGAAGATAGGACAGACGCCGGCCCAGATGCTGACAGGCTTCGGCGCATCCCGATGGAGCGGCAATTCGGACAGCAGAGTGAAGATAGTCGGCGACCCTGCGTGAGTAAATCGGCGGAAATGGCGGCGGCGGCGACTCTCGAACGACAATTTATCAAGCTCGCGAGCTCAGCCGTTCGTCAATTCGAATTCCATTAAAATATAAATGTGTGTGATTTTCAATTATATTAAAATGTTATTTTTAAATAAAAATAATTATAATGCTGTTATTACTATATTATTACACGGTATTGTTATATTATTATGTATTATTATTATTATATTATTTATTATTTATTTATTTATATTATTTATATTATTATTATCATTGTCATTATTATAAAGTGTTGTCAAAAATTAATGCCGCGGATGCGAGAGCGCGAAAAAAGGAAGGGCGCCACCGTGCCGGCGTTACCGTTGCGGGCGTCTCAGGACGCGCTGTCGTTGACGCTGCCCCGGCGTGTACCGAGTACCGAGACTTGCAGTCCTCAGCCCTCGGCTGTGGCGGTGTGGGACACCCTGCACTCTGTTAATCGATGACTCACGATCCGCATTTCGTACTTCAGCGGCAGTGGAGCGCCCGTGCTGCGAGTGGAGTACCCAAAAGGAACGTACAACTCAAATAACCCCGGCGGGGCCGGCTTCGGCGGAAAGCCGTTCGCCCCGCAGAGGGTAAGTGGTGCAGAGCGGCTGGGCTAAGCGCACTCTGACAGTAGCTCGTCGGCGGAGCGCCCCTGATTTCATTTGAGCTCTCTTTTCTGGTAGAGAGAAATTAAAGTAATAATAATAATACGCTTGTGCAGAGCCCTCAGAGAACTTGCTTTCTAGGCACTATTTACATATGCTGTAAAGAAAACATGATTGAATGATTAGTGGTAGCATGCTCAATGTCAATGAGTGTAGCGTGGTCAAGGGTGACATGCACAGGGTCAGTGTGCAAATGTGGTTAGTGGCAGCATGCAAAGTGTCAGCAATCAAAATTGCATAAATGGAAGACTTGAAAAAACTAAGTAGACGCCACACCCACATATTTTTGTTCGCCTATTCTTTTGTTCCATGCTAAAAGGCAGGCGAATGCCGATTGGCCGCGGAATGCAGCTGCAAGAGTTTATTATAGGTCGTCCATTGTCAATTTAAAGAACAGCCATTCGCTGTTATACGAGCACTATTGATAGCTGCCATATTCGGCTATCGTCTGCATTCCCACGGTGTGCATTGGGAAGGCCTCTGCTACTAGCTAGCCATGCAACGAGGCACCAATTTTACCAACAGCAGACGCACGGCTATGCGATCTGGCATGAATTTTTGCTTCTTGGTTTTTGCAAAGTGCACCTCCGGTCCAAGTGGTTCGAGCGGTCAAGTGGTCCGGCGAATACAGTCAGCTAACACTTTAACTGCTTGCCCAGATGCGTATATTACCTCACATCTCCAGTACGGAATGATTCAAAATATATATGCACTTATATATACATATGTATGCATATGTAAATAAAGGTGTTCATACTTCTTAGGAACACGTGTATGCATACAGTTTATATGTAAATGCACTTTCCGTAATATCCTACACACAAAAGAACCGCAAAAACACCAACGTGGCCGTGGAAGTCGGGACTAGATTCTGATGAAATCGCTAGCGAGAAAAATTGTGCCCTCAGCAAAAACAAAAATCACTTGCAGACGTCGATTTAAAGGATAGTGCACTCGATGGTTTGAAGCTGGGCAACTCTGAAGCAGTGCAGCTACTCAGCAGTGGCCAAGTCTTTCTTGTTCTTGTTGCATTTCTTGTCTGCCTCTGTCTTGTTCTTGTCTGTAAGGCATGCTTTCATGTGATTAGCTCTAGTTCTACGTAGATCAATTGCTACCGTAATTTGGTGAGTGAATTAATCAAATTCATTTGTATTTCTCCGCAAGTGATCACGATTTATTCACACCACTTTTAATTTCCTTGAACAGAGAGTTCTATGAGGATGCTATATAAATGCATTTTTAGCATTAGCATTAGCGAAAATTATTTACGATTTCACAAAAATTTATGATTCCACATGATACCGTTCAGTCTGTCATCATTGTAAATTTCTTTATGCAATGCGAGTGGTGGATTCTGACTGTCGGTACTCTAATGGAAGCTATGGCTTCATTAATGCTCAAACCAATCGCCATTAGGTGCAGGTAAGGTAGTGTGGGTAGTGAGAGGGCTCAGCATTGGCAGGTTTTGCTCGGAGGGTCTACTGAGAGAAAGTGAGCCACCGTGCCCCGCTAGCAAACGACACCACAAATCTCTCCAAAACATGCAGTAGGTAGACTCTCGACGAACAGGGGGTCACAAGTCACAGCTCCAACCTTATTTCGACGCCCTCGCCTGTAAGTGAGAGGCGAGAGAAGCGCGTCCGCTCAAGGCTGAGAACCGTAGAAAAGAGAGTGAGAGTGCACGCAGCTGGAATGCGATCAAGTGACAGCACGACCATTCATAATCCACCTACCCAATCAGCGGATAGGGCCATACTGCTGTACACGTTCTCGCGGCCAGATCACCCGTTGGGCGGGCGTCTGCTGTGCGTCCGGCTGGGGAGGGAAAACTTGGCCGCGATGCAAAACCAACATTAGAACCACAAGGTGTTAAAAACGTACGTATCGTAAGTCTTTATAGCAACCAACTCTTTAATGCCAGAGAGGCAATTGATCTGCAAGTACCCGGCTTTGGTTACCTCCATGTTGTGGCAATGCCACCGATGCTCAAATTGAAGGTCTTGACTTCTAGAACTCACCGCTTGCTGGTCTACCGGCCGGTGCAATTAGGCCCTTGCGACTGGTGCAAAAACCTGCAGCCAGCTAAGCTCGCCTGTCGTGAGCGTCTCAGTTGCCACATCACACCACTTCTCGCCGAACTGCACTGGCTACCAGTCAAGCGAGGCGTCGAATTTAAGGCTTTGCCACTCACTTTCAGGTCCCTTCATTCTTTGAATCGAGCCTACCCATGAGATCTACTAGAGCCACGCGAGGCTGAGCGCTGTACTATCCGCTTTCCGGAATCTAACCGTTTACCCATACCTCGTACAAACCTCAGATCCTTTTCAGACCGCGCCTTTAGTTCGCATGCTCCAAAAATCTGGAGCTCACTTGCGACTGGCGTCACGACATCCCCTGACTTAAAGACACGTTTGTACCGCTTTCTCTGTGCTTCTATCAACTTACATTTATTTGAAATGTGTGAATTGTGTATTACTTATCTTTGCAGGATTTAGTATATTGATCATAAGTTTTTATAACTACAGTTAGTGAAATACTCGCAGACTGATCTGTCGTGATCGTCGCAGTTGCCACATCACACAACGTATAGCTGACCTGCACTAGCTCCCAGTACATCAGCACATCGACTTCAACCTTCGACATCCAAAGCCTGGAACTCACTTCTTGCTGACGTCACGACATACACTGACTTGACCACATTTAAAAAGAAGCTAAAACGCATCTTTTTATCGGAGCCTTTAGTTTGTCCATGTGGTTCGTCCATTTTTGCAGGCTGCTACTAACCACACTTGCATGCTGACCCTGTGCAAGTCACCCCTTAAATAAATAAATGACAGCTGATTAAACAGCCTCTTTTTGTATAGCGACAGAAGAGCCTTTACGACTATCACCACCATTTGCAGTGGCGATATAGGATCGCCCACCACAGGATTAGAACCCACGACCTCGGGGCCGAGGTCGTAAAAAGCAACTGCCTTATCTAGTGAGCCATTACCATGTTGTTCATTTTTTTGTCAAGCACGATACCACTCACCATTCGATCGTGTTTTCTTTGCAGCAATACAAAGTGCCTAGAAAGAGATTGAGTTATCTGATGGCGCTTTAGCAAGTGCATTATTACTATTCTTTTTTATGTGCTAGTGGGTGTGATGACACTGTCCATGCTACCACTAACCATATTTGCATGCTTACCCTGTGCATGCGACCTCTAACCATATAAAAGAAATGCTTGCTGTCGATGAACATGCTACCACTAACCATTCGATTGTGCTTCGTTTGCAGCAAATTTAAAGTGCCTACAAAGAGATTGAGTTCTCCAAGGTTGCTATAACAAATGTATTATTATAACAATTTGACCTGAGTGGCTTCATCATATGCCTCGCAAGCTCGTCGAAGCATTTTACTTCATGTTTTGCTCCCCTATCTAAGCGTGATAACTTGCTTGTCCTTACACACACACACACACACACACACACACACACACACACACACACACACACACACACACACACACACACACACACACACACACACACACACACACACACACACACACACACACACACATATGTATATATATGATTCATTTATATAGTGCCCAAAGAGAACTGAATTTATATTCGGGTCTTGAAATATGCTATGGGGCTCAAGCCCAATACCTCGGTCGTCAAATGCATTCACCTTGACCTTGGTTGAGGCAGGCACCATAATCGCGGGCCAAACCAGCACAGCCCTAACTCTTAGTTAATGCAGCACTTGCAGAGAGCTGTCAAGCGCCACTCTTTAGGAGTTTTGCTCTCTTCTAGTCATATGCAAAGAACCTCTTATTACTATCGTCGCAGTTGGGTCAGCAAAGCGAGTTGGTCCAAACCCTGGTACTCACGTAGTTGCTCCACCGTCCGGAGCCTGAAATGTTACGACAACCGTCACTCTCAATCACCTGCATTCTGAGCCCAAAATCTTCGATTGTCATGTAATTACTTAGAGGATTAAGTGTTTCGGGTGTGACTGGGGCCAATAAGTCAATCCAACTTCGCTGGCAGTGGCAGCAGTCTTTAATAGAATTCAAGGAATGTTCATGGCCCGTTCGAGGTTGTAGGTCTAGCTACAGGTTGCACTACTCAGGCGCCCACTAAAACCACTAGCCTCAGCGACCTGGCCTTTCAGCAAAGCGCAGCCATTGTTCAGTCCTACGAGCCTGTCGAAATAGTTTGAATCGACGCCTTTCCCGCTCTTTCGACAACAATCGCATGGGCAGCAAAGCGGCGCCCCACCCGGCGCTAAGCTTTTCGCATGGCGGCGCTCGCCGAGCCTGGCCGGCTGGCCGACGCCGAGCTCGCCCGACGCTCACAGGCCGCCTATCTGAGCTACGATCTGTACTTCGACAAAACCTTCCAATGGAATCGCGGCGGCAAGCTGCCAGGCTTCTACGGCGGAGGCGGATCGTGCTCGGCCGGACGTGACTCGGACGCTCAGCACTGCTTCTCCTCGCGTCTGATGTGGCAGCGAAGCGGTAACGTACCCCAGCGCCGCCATCGCCTCTGCAGCCCTGCTATGGGGGAGGTGTCGGCGTTGGCGGCGGAGGCAGTTGCGAAGCCCAGCAAAAGTGGAAAACACGATGTTCTCGGCGCAGCTTTTACCCGAAACTAAGAACGGCTAAATTCGCTGCCACCAGCCCTGTCGGATCGGAGGGCGTCGGGCCCGAACCGAATCAGCCGCTGGACCGGGCTGGGGGCTGGACCGGGACCTGGACCTGTGGTGGGCGGGCTAGGTGGTGGGAGCGGAGAGGGGGGGGGGGGCGCACGAACTCTCTGGCGGCCGCCGATCCAGTCGCCACCTAGCGACCGACCGACCACTCTTTCGTGTGCTCCGCCTCTTTCTCGGCTGCCTTAGTCTCGCTCGCCTTTCGTTGTTTGACTGTGGGCGGCGGGGCGTGTCCCTTTCCTTGTGATAGGCGCTCACTTCATACAAGTGCAGCTGCCCGGCATCGAAACGGGATCGATCCGTCGTTTCCGGGTTTTCGAGAAGGGATAGCGTAGGCCGCGCCGGCGCGAAAGCGCGAAGGCATACGAACGATGGTCTCCATCGACCACGATCGAAAAAGGCGGAACCGTCAGAAAGCATAGAGCCAGTAGATGACGCGATCGAGAGCCGATCGCTCGGTGTAGGGGACCGTGAGAGCTGCTGATCTTGTGCCCATCGCCTATTCTGTTACTCCCGATCCACCTACATACATATATAGATAACGAGTCGATCGCACTCGAGGCGGACGCTGCCACGGGCGATGAGCGACTGTCGCAACAGCTGCATAATGATTGTGCGCACGCAATGCACTAATGGCGGCGTAACGATCGAAGACGATGGCCAGTCGAGCTTACGCAGCCGAGTCGGATAACTCTTCCAAGGCGCCTTAGACTACGATCGCCGTTAAGATTGCTCGCTGTGCATGCTGCTGCTAGAGGATGAGTGGCGGAAATCGCGCGCGAGAGAGAGCTCGCTTGGGCATGGGACGTCGGGAGCGTTATCGGGAGCGGCTTGCGACTAGTTGCGCTCGAAATGAGTCACGCCCGGCTCAAGCCGATCGCCCGAGAAAGTTCAGATCGCCGGCTCGGAGCGAGAGCACTCATGCCGACGCCTGCTCGCATGTTCGCATGCCGATGGCGGCCGCGAGCTCGCGCGCCCTCAGCGGCGACTTAGCGGCCTGATCGTTCCAGGCCGCGGGATTCTCTACTTTTACCTGACGAAAAACCAGCAGACCACGTTCTGCCAAGCTGCCGACGTCGAGTGCGACTTCGCCAACGGCAGAGCGGTCTTTGGCAAGACAAATCCGAGCTTTCAGTTTGCGCAGGGCAAATGGCATTCGATAAAGCAGTACGTGAAAATCAATGATCCGGGCAAGTTCAACGGAGAAGCAAAAGTGTGGATCGACGGAAAGCTTGTGGTGAACAAAGCTGGCATGGCAATCTACGCGGATGGCAAGGGCACTATTGATGGGATCGCGTTCTCGACCTTCTTCGGCGGGAACACGATCGAGTGGGCTACGCCAGTGACCACGTACACCTACTACAAGAACTTTCAGGTCTTGGTCTAGAGTTACACGCCGAATATCGCTGCGACTAAATCCGAGTCGCTGATGTCTTTGCAGTCGCGACCATCTCTGAATGTGAATCGGCGCGCCGGAAACGACGGCAATTAAAACGCGAGCGCACATCGCTCGCCTAGCTTTCAGCTTTTCTCTTTCTTGTTTGACGCCGGCCGAGATTTCACGCTTGTCAGAGGCAATCTCAAAAAGCCGCATGAGCTAGCTGCCGGTGCAGCGTGCGACTCGGGGCACCAAGATCCTGCTCCGCAAGATCCTGCTCCGATAGATCCGGCTCCGAAAGATCCTGCTCCGTAGGATCCTACTCCGTAAGATCCTGCTCGGCAAGATCCTGTTCCGTAAGATCCTGCTCCGTAAAAATCTGCTCCGAAAGATCCTGCTCCACAAGATCCTGCTCCGTAAGATCCTGCTCCATAGGATCCTACTCCGTAAGAATCTGCTCCACAAGATCCTGCTCCGTAAGATCCTGCTCCATGAGATCCTGTTTTGAAAAATCCAGCTCCGTAAGATCCAGCTCCGTAAGAAGCCGTTCGTTCGAAGTTAGCGTTTCCTAGTGAGTGTGCGAATATGCAATAGTCCACGGAGAGTCGTGCTCACGAATTCTGGATAGGACTTGATAAGCGCAGAAGCTTTTGGTATGAAAACCGTAGCCGCTCGATGAGCGCGAAGTCCGCGGCGATGGGTACTGGTCAGGACTCGACAGGTGGTGGCGTCGGTGGCGGGGGAGCGGAAAATGGACGACTACTTCTCTCAGAGACGGCTCCATTTGTCGCTCGAGTCTCTGTTTCATAGCGGCATTCGTGGCCGTCGTGTAAGAGGGTTGCGGAAATCCTAGCGATGTCTTAAGCGCGAAAATTTCGATGCGATGACTACGAACCCGGTGTTGCCGGTACAGGCCCGAAGGTGACTCGGAGAATTGCATTGTGGGAATCCAGCTTTAGCCGCTATTGAGCAAAATGACGGCGGAGAAATCGAATCGGATTGGCTGGAAGAGCTCGAAACGCAACGCAAAGCAAAGCCTGGAGGTGAGGACGGACGTTGCCCCGTGAACTTCGGGCAAAGCTCGTCCTGCTGTAAATATGCGTAGATAGAGATGGCAAAGATCGATGCATAGGTGTTGGCCGGATCCGTTCTCGGTAGCAAGTCGTCAAGCGTTCAACATCCTTTACCTAGCGGGCGCAGGCTGGCTCGCCCAGCGTGCAGCGATACCCGAGCCAGCCGCCGCCGCCGCCGCCGCCGCCGCTTTGGGCAGCTGCTCAGCTCCCGCTCTCTCTCTCTCTGCTTCGGCTGAGAGGTCCAAGAGTGCATTGACCGCCAGCAGGCCAGCCGGATCACGATCGCTGCTGACGCTGGATTATCGACGACTGCTTCTGCTGAAGTTTCGAGCTTCCTTTGGCGGCTTTGATCGATTGATATCTTCGTCACGCCTTGCCAACTCAGCGGGATCAAGATTCGCAACACCTTTACAGCTTCACTTTAAAATGCTCATAGCCCTAAGCCGATTTCGTACTTCGCAAGGCAGAAACTCTTCGCTCAGGCCTGATCCCTATTAGTCAGCCAGTCTTGCAATTAAAAGCAACCAAAGATTCCCTAAAGTAGCAAGCTCGCTCCTAGGTATGGGTTGGCAAACCGATGCATATCGGGAATATATGTACACTGTATCCAGGCCCCGTAGCCGCGATGGATCTCGCAGAAGCAGGCGTACAGTTGACCGAAAGGTCAAGGCTGGAGCGACTGCTCGCTAATCTTCAACTGTTTTTCACTCTTTAAAGCAGCGTCTCGAAGTGGCTGGCGTAGCCTCCAGTGTGAATTAGAATTGCATCTGTCCGATCGCGTCCTTTTCCTCGAGCGTGACGGTCGTGTTTCATTCGGTCACATTCAGCTCTCTGTCATTTAAAGGTCATGTGGGCTCTGTGAGCTCAGAGTTTCAAAGTGCTCCCGCTCCTGGTCTCTATAGCGTCCTATTGACAAAGAATCACCTGCGGTTGTAGGAGTTGGTGTATTCATCGTTGGCTATCACATCTGAGCTGATGAAAACACAGTCTTAATTATCGCAAAGGTACTTAGATTTAACCGCGACGACTTACGAGCTAGAAGCGTGCCTTGCACAAAGCCCATCTCTAGGAAATTCCGCGGCCGCTTGGTGCTCGAAGCTGGCGAAAAACGATGCGGCGCGAGAAAACACGCTCTCACACTTCTTCTTCACGAGTATTCCGCAGCGTCTGTCCGAGCTGCCCGGGGGCGGCTGCCGCGAGCATCCGGCGAGCGACTTCGCTGCTGCGGCGAGCGAGCGATCGGCTTCCGGCGGCCATCGGAAGGAAGGCCGCCGGACAGGCCGGCTGCATTCCTTCCGCGTCAGGTCGAACCATCTGCGCCAGGTCGAACCATCTGCGCCAGGACGACGAGCGGCTTTCGGTCTGTCACTTCAGCGGCAAACGGCGCCGCCGCTCAGTCTGGAAAAGTTATAAGCAGCCGCTTCGTAGCCTCGGAGCGTAGTCTGAGGCGGGAGGCACGAGCGAAACACTGACGACCTGGTAACTGAGTTTGAACCTAGCGAGCGCGATTTCGCGAAACCGACAAAGATTTAGGATCAGCCGGCTGTTTCTCACATGAAAATGTGAAGTACGATGGAGAGTTGGAGCCAACGAGAGAGGGAGAGCGAGAGAGAGAGCGAGACAGAGAGAGAGCGAGAGAGAGAGCGAGACAGAGAGAGAGAGAGAGAGAGAGAGAGAGAGAGAGAGAGAGAGAGAGAGAGAGAGAGAGAGAGAGAGAGAGAGAGAGAGAGAGAGAGAGAGAGACAGAGAGAGAGAGAGAGAGAGAGAGAGAGAGAGAGAGAGAGAGAGAGAGAGAGAGAGAGAGAGAGACAGAGAGAGAGAGAGAGAGAGAGAGAGAGAGAGAGAGAGAGAGAGAGAGAGAGAGAGAGAGACAGAGACAGAGACAGAGACAGAGACAGACTAACGGAGTCTAATCGAACGATAACGTCGTCTCTCAATAATGTCTGGGGTAAGCAAGTATGACATGCTTCGTGCCCCGGTCCCAATATTTCTGTGCGCTCCTTCAGATGAATTTAGAGCTGTATTGAGAAAGTGTCAGACGAGTAGTTGAATTGTGCTCATTAGGTTGACCGATGTACTGTACGCGTCACAAGTCAGCAAGAAGGGCAAGTGGTTATTGAACATTCATTTAAGAGCCTACAATGGAGAGTAGCAGACATGAAAATGCCAGAGCAGTGATTAGACTTGTCCGCTAAAACTTTGAGACCCTTCAATAAAGACTTTAGTAATATGTATTACATATATTATATGTTATATAATATAGTTCTTAATCTTAAATTCTTGCCACTTTGCCAACGGGCTGCCTCTCATCGGCAACCGAGAACCTGACGGTGATCTTGGACTTACACTACATTGACTACTGACCCTAGAAGAAGCATGAATACCTACCAACGTTAAATTTAGTTCCAAGTTCAATTGAACACTGTCAGAGTCAATATTAAAAGTCAAATATTCAATATTCAAAGTCAATAATCAAGTACACTATTATTAAAGTCATTTGGCTCCTTACCCTTTCAGAAAGGCATACTAATAATAATAAATAATAAGATAGAAATGCATAAAAGCACGCTGCACGCTGCACTATCATACGCAGAAAAGCTCCTTACAACCAAAGACGTGAAAGCTTGACTGCGCAGTAGGAATGAGGCTGAGCTGCGTTTTCTTTTTTTATCCGCAAATTTCCACGTCACAATTGCACCCGGTTACAGCCAGATTGCAGACTCGATTGCGGCAGCTCTCTCGTTTAGCATGCTGATATATTTCTGCCTCACCACTGTTACAATCGTCGGGGCTGACCAGAGTAAGTACCGACTTTATCAATTCACCGCAACCAAATCAGATGGGAATTTGCTTCCGTACCACTCTCGACAGCTCTCGCGATTTGTTTGCGGCGAATTAGTATCGTAGTTGTGCTCTTTGCGTATGCTCAGTTGAATTCCCGCTCAAACGTCGCTGAAACAAGTTGTTCAAAAAGTCCATCAATCGTGCATCTTGCTGTGCTCTCTCAATCTTCGGATCCTCAGACCGGCTTCAAAAAAGGCGTTGAACTTCAAAAAGTAATGAAACAGATAGCGGCGTTGCAAACAATCTGACGATTCTTGTGAAAAACCACGATATTCTTCTCTTTACTTGACTGTAGTCAGGCGTGAGTGTCAGCTGACCGACCGAGCCGAGTTGCCTAGCAATACTTGCGAGCGATCGGGTAATTATTTCTATATAGATCAATATATTTGAACAGGGAAAATTAAAACACCTAAATTGCCCCGAGTTTAATTATGAGTGCACTTTCGGCTTTACCTTTACCTTTCTCGTCATTCTCTGTTGTAGTTACGCATACATATTTTACGTACTCTCTCTCTCTCTCTCTCTCTCTCTCTCTCTCTCTCTCTCTCTCTCTCTCATACTGAATTCATTGTCAATGAAGCCCAGTCTTTTATTGCATTCTCACTTTCTAACTTTTGGTCTCTTCCCAGTGAATTTATTTGAAAATGTAAGATTGCTTTTTGTCATTTGCTGATGTATCAAGTACATTATTAGTACTAACGCGGGTTCTCTTTCCATTCTTCAACTCGGTCAGGGAATCATTCTTGAAAAATCTTGAAAAATCGTGAATAACTCTCAACTTTACCTTGCAAGGTTGACCGGCGGGTCCTTTTTTTTATTGAGCTGGTGAGTTTTCGCTTTGAGGGTAATCTTTTTATCACTCTTTGATGTAGCAAAATGTCTAGGGGCAAGAATTTAAACGTTTATGTCGAGTTTGATGACAATTCTGTTTTCGACCAGCCTCGTTGAGACGACACTGACTGGCTCTTCTGAAATTTTCTGCTTGTTGCCCACTATAGTTACTTACGTATACGTATTTCCTTCGTTACGGTTTCTATCATTCCCGATGTATTCTTAAGGAAGAGTCGTATCTATCGCCTTAGGTATTTTTGCACGTCTGGTCTATTTCCAAAGCTCAGTCATGACAGTGTATTTTTCAATTCGAGTTGATATCAACGCGGTTTCTTTTTCCACTGGCTGGCACTGGCTATCGAATCGGCAAGAATTTTTCTTAGCACTCCAAATCAGCTTATAAATCAGCAGTGGCTTCTGCTTACGTGAAATTTAAAATCATGGTAGTTCGTTGCTCCTTTTTAATTGCATTGGTCATGATTTTATATCCAACGTATATGGATTCGCTAAAGATCGGCGGCTAGTTTTTCTTGCAAAGCACTTTAGCCTACACTTACAGCCGAAGAAAAAAAATGAAGTGAAGTTTAGTGCGATCTTAAAGGTAAATTTTAAATTTACACAATGATTGAACATCCTTAGTACAAAAAGCTAGAAAATGGGAAGTGCGGCCTCCGTGTTACATTATTCACATTATTAGTGTTTTGAAATTATTAAATGAGTTGTGGGAAAGCATAAAGTCAGTCGAAGTAATGAAGCCAGGTTTTCATCAAAGTCGTGGGAAAAGTACCTTAAGCATCAGGTCAAAATCAGCAACACTTAAATGTCATTAATCAGAGCAAATTTGAGGGACCAATATACATATATATATATATATATATATATACATGTGTGCGCGTGTGTGTGTGTGTGTGTGTGTGTGTGTGTGTGTGTGTGTGTGTGTGTGTGTGTGTGTATATAGAGAGAGAGAAATAGATAACTATAATTATTTTTGGCTCATGAAAAAATTTGAACCATTCAATTCTCACCAAGAGATTCATTGGTGCAAATAATATATACATGGCTAGCACGTTGAGCTTGCCTGACGAGAAAAGACAGAAATGTGCGACGACGAAATTACTGCCAAAAGGAAATAAAGACTACAATAAAGAACACTATATCTTAAGGAAAAGACGAACATGTCGTCATAACTCTATCATCGTGTGTTTTCCTGCATTGCTTTTTAAATGAGATCACTCTAAACCTCGCAGAATAATAATAATAGCTAATAAGGTCTTCATTTTTGCAACTTCGTATAAGCTTAAGATGATGAGTATTTCAATAGACAAATGCTACCGATGCGGATTTACGTAACTGACTGATATCTAGAGTGAGAATTCAATTACGTATATACAGTCCATGTCTTAGAATTCCATATATATATCTTGAGCGTCTCTAGATCTGTTAGATGCTGAGTTTACATTAGTTTGATCGACTTCTTGGCGGTAACTCTCCAGATATAAATTGCGAAGTTTTCAGTAATCGCACTGGTGATCGATTTTTGAAGGTTGAAATTGAACACAACGAGCAGATTCAAATGATTGTTGCATTAATAGTTAATTTTTAAGTTATGGCTTTCGATAGATCCTAGAAATAGCATCATTCGATCGAGTATTATCAGGATGGGCTGAAAACCAATTAAATCGATGATAACCGACTCTAGTGGAAAGAAAGCGCAAAATGACATCCTAACTTGCTTACGCCTCAGCATCCGTGCAAAGCTAAAGTAGATGTGCTAATTTCAGATAGGCAAACTTTTCCTACATGCATCTACGGTACCCGTATGTGCAAAACGGTATTTTGGAGAGATCGGAAATTGGGCTGATCGTCAAATTTTGGAACGAAATGGGCGGTCAGAGCTTTGGGTTCAAAATCTGAAAAGATAATTTGACCCCATTTAACCACGTTGTATTCGTAACGGTTTGTTTATCCGTGCCGTTCTTTGATTGTCTACTGTGATGGTTAGCTAACCTATATAATAATTATAAATTTCCATTGCACTCTCGGAAAACGAATTTCTAAGCGCTTTGCGGATGCTTCATAGAAAGCATTACTACTAGATTGGTGGTAACATCCTCAAGCAGCAGGCGTAGTGTAACCTGCACACTCATACGCAGTAACATGCACATGAAGAACGAATCGCAAAGACCCACTTCCTCGTCTACCCTTCTGACTAAGCAATTATTTTCACGTTACCTGTTTTTGCAGGAGATGACGTCCGCTTGCAGCTGTGCGAGCAACACAATCCGCTGAGGCTCCGCTTAGTGGGGAAAAAACTCTCCCGCATAAGCACCCGCACGTCCTTGTCGCTATGGGGAGTTACAGAGTGAGATACGTACTTAATGTGGCGTTACACAGGTATGCAGATCTTGGTGGAATATGAAAACGATTATTATATCCCGCACCTCAAGAGTCCCTGTGAGCAGGCTATTGTGGGGGGCCCTCTGTTCTACTATTTCGGAAGTTAAATGTGCTTGCTACTACAGCTGGACTTCAGCACTAGTCGCTAGACTGCAGCCGGCAGTTGATCCTCTGGCTGGTGTGTGTTTCATTAATAAAATTGTATTACAAGTTCTTTTTCAAGATATAATTCTTATATTAACACTCGGGCAAGCGAGCTTCCTGTATCAGATTATTTGAGAACGTCTAACGACGACCACTTCCCACGTAATTTCATATTTAATCGAAGCCCGAGAATGTAAATTATCTAGTTCTTAAAAAGTCTAACTTAGCAGCTGCTAATTATGACGTCCAGCTTCAGCCCTAATACGGGTGGCGAGCATTAACAAATTTTACTTGTGCTTAGTGAACCGTATGGCGTTTTGGTAGCAGTGCAACCAAAAACGATACGCCTGAATACTATCTAATGACAGACCTGAATACTATTCCCGAGGCATTTGTTTCAGCTATTATCCAATCGATGCTGCACGCTGCTAATCGCTAAGGCACCTAGCTAATTTCACGGGACTAAGTTAATAGAAATTCCTTTACTTGAGGGTTCACATAAACTGTGGCCCACTGTTCACGACAATCAAATTAGATTCAAAACACCGAGCAAGAGCTTCACTAAATATCTCTGTCCTCATCACAGGGAGATAAATCCATAGGCAAAGCAGCTCTACTAGTAAGAAAAACAATATAAATAATGCACTTGTTATAGAGCCCTCCGGGAACTTAATCTCTTTCTAGGCACTTTACATTAGCTGCAAAGGAAACACAATAAAATGGTGAAATCATGCTCAATAAAAAACAAGAATACTGTAGTTACGGGTGACATGGGTCAAGGGTCAGGGTCAGCATGTAAGATTGGTTAGTTCCAGCATGCACAGTGTCAGCACGCATACGCAGTCAGCACGCATACGCACAAAAATGACGAATCACAGGGACCCACTAAATGCTGAGATAAATATATGCGTTTTTAGTCTCTTTTGAAATGTAGACAAGTCAGGAGATGTCGTGACGGAAGTCGGGGAGGTGAGTTCCAGGCTTTGGTAGGCAGATTTCAAAACCAAGGCCTAAGCGGCTCTCGAAAGGCATGGGGTAGCCAAAAAACTTCCTCTCAGGCCACGTGATGCGAAGGGTCGAGAAGGCTGCTCTTACTCCGTGCGTCAACTTGGGAACGTGTAGCAGATTAGTCAACCGAGGACCACATTAGTGGTCACTTGAGATGCGATTACGAACGAGTCATCAGCAGCTGTGTACGTTGATGATCTGTCTGGCTGTTCCATGTCGAGCTGACAGAGGGCAGGAGCTGGCAGATTTATGGTAGCTGACCTAGCCAAGCGTACAAGAGCTGCGAGAACTAGATGCAACCCCAGCTACAAAACTGCACGTGCAAGCAAAATAGGTCTAATTGCAAGAAAGGTCCATGCAAAATATCACCGAACTGTTTAGTTCTTAACAAGAAGCAACGCTGTGTCATCGAAGCAGCTGCCGAAGTGCAGTGAGTAGCAAGGTAGTAGCAGCTCAGCTCAGGAAGGCTGCCACGAATGTGCGATAGTCGGCAGTGGGGGGGGGGAGTAGATGTTGTTGCGTAAGAATTACGCAAGTGAGTTTTACGGTCTAGAACCTGCTGAGCAAACGCATTTTTTGCCGTTGGCCTTTAGGCGGAGGAATATAACTGCTAATTTATTGTCTATGATATGAGGGCACGAGGAAGCTGAAAAGCGTGCACCAGTTTTGGGGACTAAAGAGAAAGTGATATAGAGAATGAAACTGATTTAAGTTAAGTCTCTCCGGTATGTCCACTCAATGTCGCCATAGCTTTTTCGTGCCATTCATCACGTCCATTTTGAGCACCAAGAGGTTCACGTGGCTGATCACCATGAATCGCTGTAGCACGTGTCAGCCCGTCCAGATGTCACTGCCGCGTAGCTTGAGTGGCCTGGGTTCTCTTTCAGTTGGATATTACCGGGCGTACGTTCAGTGCAGGCTTATTCCTTCCCTCGAGCACAACCACTCCATTGATACAAGTTAAGATTATTTTGTTCGACGTAAATGTATACCCTTAAAAAACTATGAATGCCAGAAAAAACTAAAACCTTGCTATGGATTATGGTAAGGAGTGGCCGCTGACCCACAAAAACATGATCCCTCATCATTGAAAGAATAATTTGAAATTTACATAGGAACATCTTTATGTGAGACGCAGTGCTGGCGTGAAGCCATTCACCAGTAAATGGTCGAGAAAATTACTGTGATTTATTAACGAAGCTAACAAACAACGTGGACCGTATTCAAATATGGACAAAGAACAAACAACAAGCTGCTCCAATATATACTAGTCCCGAGTGAATACTATTGGCTGAGCAAGCCATCACGTGCATATTAATCTGGCTTTTCTTCCTGATCATGCTCCGATCAGTCCTGATCAGCTGTAGCTGGTGTGGCCTTGGCAGGGGTCTATTGGCCTAGGTACAGCCAATCAGCTGTAGTCTGCAGCTCCAAGAATAGCCGGTCTCCTGACTCAGTCAGTGATGCACTGCAGGTCAAGCTTAAATCGTCTGGCACAATGGCTGTGAAGCGGATTCAGCCAACACTTTATAGTATACATTATTAAAAAAAACAGTTTTTAGTGTACTTATTATCCAATGAAATGATATAAGATAATTTTCATGTTTGCGGAAAATCTCATTTTCGCTTAGTTTCGGCAATGCAACGTTGACTGGCTGTCTGTTTAGCTTGTTTTTTCTCGTAGGGTTGTCCTTAGGAGTTAAGCTTTAGTATTTGACGCGCTTTTCTCTCTGTTTCCGGCCAGCCTGCGCGGTTGCCATTAAATTTGAGAATCGTTTACATAGGTAATTTGATCACCTCGGGGTTTTTTCAATTAAGTTTAAAATTAGGTTAACTTACAATTCAATTGTCATCGACAATTAAATTTCAATTTGGAGAACTCAGATCTTTTCTTTGCTATGCTCATTGCTCAGTCATTCCTATCATTAATTAGCGGATATTTAGGAATCACTATTGCCATTCCATTACATGGCATCTTGTATTTATAGTGATGCAGGCGGTGTTTAGGCATATGAGGGAGTACGTAATCTTGGCTTGTCAGACTGGGATGAATTCGGCAGGTGAAATTACACAGCGGCGCACCTTGACTAAGTTTTCATTCAGAATGTCGATGGAAATATGTATTTAGTTCATTAGCCTTAGCCTTCGCCGCGCAGAAAATTCGTGTTGAACCCAACACCGCGCGTATCAGCAGTTTGGGCCGTCACTCTTCGCTTCAAATTGAGCTTATAACTCACAACTAGTTATCGAGAAAGTTTCCCGACGAACCAATGGCTTTAGCCTACGAAACTATGTACTTTGATCCGAAGACGCTTATGTCGATAATCGACCACGACCAACCGCAGAATGCTTCGAAATGTGTCACGCTCTCAAGGCTCGAGGATATTATAACTCAAGCCCGCCACAGCTGTCAACACTGTGACGTCATCTCCCCGTCTAAGAAGAAAAGGAGCGGGCGGCATAAAATACTTTTCTCCTCCTGAAATGCTTGAATTTGCTGGTACATGGCACCTCAAAAATTGTCAATCTCTCCTCGACTGCATTGTCTACACAAGAATCATTCAAAACGCTACTGTCGCGAAACTGATTACGAAGTCATCACTAGATCAGGAGAGCTGAAGTAGCTTCGGCCTAGTCTCCCTACTGACGTTACTATAAATGACGGTGGAAGGATTACTACCGAAAAAGTTAAAATCTCGCATCAAACTTCACGTTTAGCTAGTCCCTCTTGGCAGGCATTTAGAGGTAATCGACAAAGTTAGAAATGAAATATTTTAGAACGATATTCATAAAACAATTCTGGCTTGCGTAGAGTGTCCTTGCTATTTTGGCAGTTTTCGATACCAAGTACCAATAAATCATTCGCGTGTTGCACGTCTTCTAGGATAAGCACAGCAGGTCGTGTCGTAAAATTACACTTATAATATCTCATTGAGAACATTTGGAGAGATGTTAGTACCCAACAGTCGTCAGGTGATGTCAAAAGTATTGCCTGCCTGAGGGAGCTGTAGAGGTCCATCTTATAAAGGTATGCTCTCCATCTTGACGATGTGTCTACTTAGCAAAATAGTGGCTTCTATTTACACAGTTGAGATGCAGCCTATCCCTTTGCCTTCCAGCAGCCTGAAGTCTCCAAAATAATTCACTACCTTTATCGCCCATTCCTATTTACTTGACCGCTATAACGCTTGAAGCCTCTGCACTAAATCTGGATGTGGTCTTCCGAAATGGAAATTAATTAGATGAAAAAATACGCTGCAGTTGTACGCTGTCAACTTTCAAATTTGGAATTGCTTAGATTCAGAACCCGCATATGAGCAGGCACGTATGCATTCGTGTCAGTTGCTTTTGGACTCTCTTTAACTTGACGCTGGTTTGTCTTCTTGCCGGCGCAATAAGACGCACACGGCTTGCGCAACACTAAGCAGCTGGGTTAATTCATCATAAGCAATGCAACTGCTACATTAACCACTGCTCGTCAAACTGCACCGAACGCCCACGAAGCAGGTGTATCGATGTATCGATGTCATGATGTCATTCATCTTCAGATCCTCGAGCTCGCTGTAATGCTCTGGCCCCTACTTATCTGATTTACTTCCTTAAAAGGCCAATCATCACATCGACCTGGATTGTGACTAGAGTGGCTTTGCTTTGCCTCCAAAAACTGTAAGTCCACTGGAGACTAAGCCAGCACCTGCGTTATACTTCCGAAGCTCGACGCTCACTACCGACAGACATGTGCGAATCTCTTAATTTAAAAATGTTATAAACAATAGGCTAAACCTAAGCCCGTTCAGCACAACATTAGCTATTTATAGTGAATCCCTCCTTGCCAGCCTGTGTGTTCTTAAGCGGAGGGTGCTGGGATCAATGTAATGCAATGTATCTCCGCCGGTAACTCCCTAAAGCCATAAAGACTATATGGGTGTTACGCAGGAGAGTTTTGTATAGCGCACTCACAGCCTAAGGGGCTTTCTGTACGCATTCGGTTGCCAACAGACTTCGTCTCACGCAACAAAGATAAAGTGGGAAGCATAGCAGAGTCAGAAGAGCAATTGAGGTAGTGAGTAGCTTGGAAGTAGCAGCTCAGTACCGCTGAAAAGGATGAGCCCTAGTCGGCAGTAGGAGAGTAGTTGTCGTTGCGTAAGAATTGTGGAAGTGAGTTCCACAGTCTAAGACCTGCAGAGCTGAAGCTACTGTCGCCAACGGTCTTTAAGCGGAGGAATGGAACAGCTAATGTATTGTCCATACGAGACCTGGGGGCGCGTAGAGGCTGAAACTGATGCAGCAGTTCAGCTGGGTACGGAGGAACCAAGCCGTAGCGGGCCTTGTGGGTCAGCGTAAGAACTTTGCTCTGTATCCGTTGCCCAACCGGCATCCATCCTAGCTCGTTTAGCAAAGGAAACACGCACTCAAACCTCTGGGACTTGAAGAATAGCCATGCAGCAATATTCATAGCCAGCTGCCCTAGCCTAGTTGCTTTCTTTGGTAGCCCAGCCAAAATAGAATCATAGTAATCAAGCCGAGACAGAACCACCAAGAAACTAGTTTGATTTTTACAAGCTACTATGGAAGATCGCTCTTAATCTTGGATAAGGATCGGACGTGATGGCTAGTTGTAGAAGCAGTCTTCGAATGAAGCTGTCAAGATTGTGGCAGCTTTCGAAACGATAGCTAAATTTTGAGCACGCGGTGATGGTCGCACAACAGAATCGCCTATTTGAATGAAATCAACTAGGGCATTTCATTCTAGCTCAAGTAGAGGCATTACAAAATTACAAAATTATTCAAAGAGATTGGGTTTTGCTTGCTCCAATGGCGAAACTCAATCGTCTTTTTCGCCACTGCTTAGCTATTTTTGTCGCTTCGCCTTCATCCGAGTTGTGAGATCTAACCGCACTCTTCCCGATTTACACTCGATAAATTCTTAACGGTGCGACGGTAGTGTCCAGCAGAGCTCTACGACCACCACCATTTGAACGAAGGGCACTAAAGGGCACCGACCCGGCGCACACGCACGCGCGCACGCACACCGAAGCACCGCTGTCCACTCACAAAGTCTCAGATTCACAAAGCACGCCAACTCTCTACCAGCACCAAGACAGATACTCAGATCGGGGTACAGTGCTAGGACCGCGCCTCGTAGGTTATAGGTCGCCTCGTAGGTTATAGGTCGCCGCCTTAGGTCGCCTCGTAGGTTATAGGTCGCCGCCTTAGGTCGCCTCGTGTCCCCCGCCGTCAATTCTGTCGTCGCAGCTCGACCGCGAGTTCGCCTATAACCTTGACGACCGCCACTGCTTAGACCATTTCGACTGTTAGGCGCTAAACTGCCGCCTCCGTCGCGCGCCCGCCCGCCGCCGCGGCTGCTGGTCGTGATTTGCCACGTCTCCGGTTCGACAGCGGCCCTGGTTTGTCGACCGGCGCAACAGCTGGCGCGTCGACAGACGGCACCGCCACTGACTGGCCTTGACCGTTAACTCCGCTGATGTCGATTCTGCTACGCCGCAGCCAGCCGACTGCCACTCCCCGCTGAACCGACGATTGTCTAACTCGCTCGCACAGTGCGAGCACAGCCGGTGGGAGCTAGCGACCGGCAAACGAATGCTGTGCCTTTGTCGGCACGGCAAAATAAGGGAGAGTGTTTTGTTTTTGGAATTCAATCGAAGCTCATAATCTCATGGAGTCTGAGATTTGGGAGCGAGCGAGCGAGCAAGCGAGCGGCGGCCTCTTATCGGCCATTCCACATCTCGAGATACAAGTTCAGAGCGTACCAAAGAATAAAGCAATTGTTCACCAAACTCGCGTGAAACGAATGACTGTGTCATTCAATTTCTCAAGCAGTTTTAACTTATCACGAATGCAATTGCGTAATTTACTCACGATCTTTAAACTTATGCTACACATGAGTGGATTTCGTTTCGCTTTTTTCTTTAGTCAGCGCCATAATGGTACTACCGTCATGCTTTTCCGGCGGACAGCGAATGGACATCAACTGTCTGTTCCACACAACACCGTGGATAGTTCCTAAAGTGGCAAAATTTGGAACAACAGTGCCTTATGCCTTTCAAAAATACAAATTTTACTACGAATCAGTGTGCATCTCTTGCGATGGCAGCAGTATTCAATTTGGTAAGTTGATTGAATAGCAGCTTCTAAAATAACGATCGCCGTACTAACTTCCCTAAGTGAATCTGGTCGCTCTTACTTGTTTCGGTCTCTCTCTCTTTCGCTATGCCATTAACTTGGATGGATGGACTGAATGGATGGATGGAAATTGGATGAAACTTGGATTAATGGAAAGAATACCAAGCAGAATGAAAAGGCTAGACCAACGCGGCACCTCTATTTGCATTAAACTATTTATACGCACCGTTCATTAAATTACCGCAATTTCTTGTCAGGAAAGATTTCTTCTCAGACCATGTAATTTACTTGACATCATCCGTCCGTGCAAGAATATCTTCTTTGCCCCTGCAGCTCAGTCCTCCTTCCGAGCAGTCATCATTCATTGCTACAACACAACTCTAAGTGACATGCTCAATGAGTTTGCACATCTGAATAAGCCCACTGTGCGACGCCCAGAATTCCTCCGGATTACCAAAGGAATTAAACTAGTTAGGTTTACTAAGCTCAAGCCTGAAAAACATACACCAGGCCAGGACAGACTGTTCATCGACAGGCAACATGTACGACTGTAGATTGTACCAATCGATCCTAGCAAAGGCCAAGTCTAGCTTCAATAAAGCATTGTTGAATCACACCCACACAATCCATGAATGGTGATGTCTACGATCAACCGTCTCCTTGACCGCTCCTAGTTCCTTACCTACTCATCCATGTGATAATCTAACTGATCGCTTCTCTAGCTTTTTTGTCTACAAGATAGACAAAATCAGGGAGTCAATCCCTAAGGTGGCAGCACCTTCCCCGGAATCCTCAATTTCATGGAAAGTCAGACCCATTGTTAATATGTGACGGTTGCAATTCTGTACCCCAAATTAGGAAGGAAATTCTGTTATCGAAACCATTCGTTTACATCTAAATAAAGATGAATGGGTTTTGTATTTCAGCTTAAGGAAATTAGTCCACATCCACGGGCGTGATTTAGCACGGAGGGCGTTTGCTATTCCAATAAATGCAGCAGATTAAATGGTCTTTAACATTGTTTCAATCAGCATTTCATACGTAAGGCAGTTCAATTGAACTTGCCTTTGCAACCTATTATGCAAGGTCTTCCGCAGAGGAAGTTGTGCAGAAGCCATTGGTACATTGCGTCTTAAAGTCCTTTACTTGCGCATACAATTAATTGAGCTTTTCTGTATTTCAAAAGCATTTAACCCTATTTCAAATAAGAGACATTGCTGTCGAGCTAATAGAGTTGAATTCTTGTCACGAGAGATAGAACACGTTTGTACCACTTTTAAATTAACTGCAGTTGTTTTAATTACATTAATGTATTTTACTCATGGCTTAGATCAACTAAACATACATAGTACTGAGTCTCTCTGATCAAATCTAGCGCGAACTTTGTTTCTTAAACCATCAGCTTCCAATGATGACAGTCAGCTATCGCCTATAGGTGCTGTGTCATGATTTATTTTCGATTTATCCTACATCATATCGATGCAGTCTTCATAAAATCGTTCCCCCTATGTAAGTAGCTTCGATAATTCTTTAGATACCCCAGTCTCAATGCTCTGAGTTTTGCTAAATCTCTCTCCAATGGCTGCTTTCCTTTCTCTCGCTGCTCACGTGCACGGGCAAAAGTCACGTCAAAAGTCTACACGAAGATCTATATATTTCTAAAGTATGACAGGCTGTGGTATCAAACGCTTCATAAAATTTTGAAAGCTGAAGAACCTTGAAGTTAAAGATGTGGGAAAAATTATTTTCCTCAACATTTCTACTTAATCCTCCAACTTATCTACCCTCGTTGACGGAATGTTACTACGCGACGCTTTAAGATGTCCCGGAATAATCTGGAAGGGTTTGGTATCTCTGACTAAGCACACTATGCGCCCTAGCTTATATAGGCTGTGGTTTAATTCAGATGTTTAACTAGTTAGGAATACTAAGCCCTAGCTTGAGAAAGCGCATAGAAGTAAGGACTGACTGTTCATCGACTAACCAAAGGAAGATTATTGTAGGTCGTACTGCTCCACCAAGCCAACGCCGTGTCTATAGATTGTCGAAGGGCGCAGAGAAGTGCCATCAAAGATGAGCGATACAAAATACTGACATCTGCAGTCAACGTCATTCTTCAACGCACCCAAGTCAGCCACGTCGTCCCTAATAAACTTTGTGACGATCAGTTGCCGCCAGCTTCTTTCTTCATATTCCACTCTGCTCAAAAAGACTGACGAAATAGGCGAGTAAATTCCAAACATGCCCTTGATAACTATAGCAGTTTTTTTTCTGCTCCTCTTGATCTTTTATCTTTTATCTCAACTAGTTATCCTGTCGCTACTGCTCTGACATTGATTTCAACCTCCCAGTTTAAGAACACTACTAACCCTCTTAGCCTCCTTCCTAGTGCTCCTTTGACATGCCCAAATGAAATGCTGCCATGCATAAGTACCATTATCTTCTTATCCATATCGTCTTTCCATTATCGTCTTTCAGCATCCATCCGTATCCATTATCGCCTTTCAGCATCTTGTAAGAGGCAGTTGTCGGGCAACGTGTAAACAAGTTGAGTAGACCGGAACCCAAGGAACTTTTAGCCAGTCTCCATTCTTCCGATCCTATCGAAGGCACTAACGAGTATTGGTAGACCAGTTAAGCTATTTAAATATTCTAATTGAAGCCAAACAAATTAAGTTCCAGCCAGGTTTTTGAGCCAATCACTCCCATAGAGTGAGCACTGCTGTGTGCGTATAAAGACTTGCTAAGGAATGCGGTATTAGGTAGACACTCAATGCTAGTTTGGCTGGATCTCTCCGCAGCTTTTGACACCATTGACAATTACCAATTACCTTCTCGAGCATGCCTCCTATAGGAACAAAAGATGGCACCGAGATGCAGTTGCTGTTCGTGGTCTTCGCGTAGCTGGAGGATTCAGAGAGTAAATGTCGCTGTAAAAGGATCCTCCAGATCCGCCTTTGACGTAGGAGGTAATCCAGAGATCCATCTTGAGTCCACTACTTTTCCAAGTTCTGTACACTACCTCTCGCCTAAGTAATTGCCAAGCAGGCGTCCAGGCTTTCAATTCTAAACAGACGACAGGCGCAGCTGCCCTGTCGCTTCGGTCCCTTCCTACCTTTCCAATACGTGAAACTCTCTCAGCTTCCCTCGGCGGTGCGTAGCGATGCCACTGGAACTTGGATGGCTGTGAACTTGCCGTAATTTAACGCCGAAACCACCTAAATACTGTTTATGTGCCAACCTAGGGTTACTCGGAAACTGTAAAGCCCATGCCATCAAATTTTATCCACCGGCATAGTTCTTGTAAAATCTTCCTGGATCTGGGTTTCGACTTTCCAAAGCGACCGTTCGCTAGATGAAACAAAATTCAGCTCCACCGTGTAGTCGCGCCTACTTGCACCGGCGTAATGCTGCAAACGTTCAAACTAACTTGGATAGGAACGCCACAGCCAAGCTGAACCACGCACTAGTGACATCTTGACCAGGCCTCTTTAACTCATTACTAGTAGGACTGGCGAGTGGGCTCAGAAAATGTTTGTTGAGAGCAAGAGGCGTAGTGAGCTTTCGCTGGGCGGAAGTCGCCGACGGGAAGTCCCTCAAAGGGGTGGTCCATTAATCCCTGTCAGGGGAGGTGCTGCTAAGGAAGCCGGCTTTCTGTTGCCCTTGTGTGGCACCACTCAGGCAAACAAAAGATGGCTCAGGCAAGCAACTTCCTCTGAAAGGCGTGGCTACTGTGTCGGCCTGGCTCCTGTGATTTAAGCTTTATTAATGATGTGAGCTTTATGTAGATCGCATCATGACTTTCAGTCGGTGCATTTAAAAGCTCAAGCATTTTGGTGCAAAACTTGGCAGCGTCTCACTACTTGCTGGATTACCGGCAAGTGCAATCTGGTGCTTACAGCTGGTGCAAACTCTGCAGCTAGGCTTATCTATTGTGTGCCTCGCAGTAGCCACATCTCACCACTTCTCGCTAACCTGCACTGGCTACCAATCAAGCAACGGATCGACTTCAAGGTTTTGTAGCTCACTTTTAGGTCCCTTCATTATTTGGCTCCAGCCTATCTCTCAGATCTACTCCCCCATCAGGCCAAGCATCGTACCACCTGCTTTTCTCAATCTAACAGTTTGCCAATACCTTGCACAAGTCTCAAATCCTTTGGAGACCTCGCGTTTAGTTCGTATGCTTTCGAAGGCTGGAACTCACTCCCGACTTGCGTCAGAACATCCCCTGACTTGACCACATTTTAAAGGAAATTTAAAACACACCTATTTAGGACAACATTTAGTGGGTCCCTGTGATTCGTCCTTCATGTGCTTCTGCGTGCTGACAGTTTGCATGCTGCCACTACCTCACTTGCATGCTGACCTTGTGCATGTCACCCATAATCATGTTATTCATGTTGTTTATCAAGCATGATATCACTTACTATTCAAGTGCGTTTCCCTTTGCAGCCAATGTAAAGCGCCTAGAAATAGATTGAGTTCTCTGAGGGCGCTTCATCAAGTGCATTATTATTACTATTATTAAGATTTCTTATACAGTCTATGTGGCCAAGTAAAGCATTAAGATACTATGTATCAATTTTGAGGTCACCTGAGCACTTGCAAGCTCTGATAAAGTGGCATCAGAAAAATACAGACATCTGAAAAATTGGTATAGCTTTGTCAGTACATAGATTATCCTACATAAGCAATACCTTTGAAACTGGGTTAATCGTAATCTGATCTCCCGTGCTCTTATCTCCCCTTTAATCTGGTCTGCCCTGCTATTATCTGCTCTTTCTCTGATGCCATTTTGGGTTGAAATTATTTATGTTATTAGGCAGAATCCATGATTTCAAATTCAGCCGGCTAAATGACAAGATACGTCTCATTAACATTGCATAGAAAACATTCACTAAGTATGCTTAGCTTTGAGTTATTTTCTACATTCGAATTGCGCTGATCATGGTATTTATTTTTCTTGCAAGAGAATGGAGCATCCGCTGGATGTCTATTCAGGCGCCTTAAGACTCTTTCAGAAAGCCAGCGGTCTTCTGAGAGGTAGAGAAGGAATCCGTGCTCTGCAATTACTTCTACAAAAAAACTTCATGAGAATGAGATATTTAAAATTCTTAACTCTGATGAAGCAGACGATTGTCGGACATCTGGATAATTTTTCTTTTCATATGGCTGCCGGTTTCGTTGACGCGAATCCACACAGATGTAGAGCGATGGGTTGATTACACGAGTAACTTCTCCCTTCTGCACTGGTGCAAAACAATAAGTATTTCCAATAGTCGCATTCGTATTTGGTCTCAGGCCCACAGATTTCCCTTCAGTCGAGTATTTGACTTATAAAGAAAGGATCGTCCTTTTGAACGCTCTGATACACGTTATTGCTTCTAAAATTGGATCGAGAAATAAGAATCCCGAAAAATATCTTCGATGAAAACGACAAGCTCAGTTTCAAATTGGAATTTAAAGTATTTTCGCTAGAATAAGGTGATTAGTTTCATGGATCCAATAGTTATAAAGTGACCCACAAAAAATGGAGAAATACGCCTCTCTGTAGGACTCAAGTTCACACAGAAAGTTGAGATCATGAGCTTACTTTGTGATTAGAAAAATGGAAATTCAAACTCGACTTATTGAGAATTTCAGGAGAAAACTTAAAAATTGTTGAATAGCTAAAATTTAGGTAACTTTTGTCTGCACCTGGACTCATTAATGACGACCTCCGGTTTTTCTATGTGCACGATTTATGTTAAATTTCGCACATATCCGTGGATAGTAAATGGGCGTACTTTCCATAGATGTGGTTGACTCCGCACTGAGGCCTTCAAATGAAATATATTTGACAATTGACTAGCTGAGTCTTAAAGATTGCCTGATAGATTGTTGTTCAGACTCAAATCTTTTAGCCATACCTCGTACGAATCTCAACACCGTTAGAGACCGTGCCTTTAATTTGCATGCTCCCAAAGCATGGAGCTCACTACCGAGGCACGTCTCAACGTCCCCTCTCATGACGACGTTAAAAATAAGCTAATACGCACCTTATTAAAGCATGTCTTCCTACCACGGTTTTAATGAAAGGCACAGGTGAGAGTAGTATCAGGCCAATAGCAGCCTTATCAAGTAACTTTAAAAAACTAGCCAGTATGTGAGCCGAAACGCTTGTGTAAAACCCTTCACTGGGCAATGGTCGCGAAAATTACTATGCTTAATAATGAAGCCGACAAACTGAAGGTGAACCGTAGCAAAAATAACAAAGGAATAAGCATCAAACATGTCCAATATATGGTAGTTCCGAACTAACGCTATTGGCTGAGCAAGCCTTCATGCATAACAATCTAAAAGCCATCGGCTTCTCTTGCGGAACATGCTCTGATCAGCCGTAGCAGATGTGGCCTTGGCCCACTTCAATTGGTTTGGTGTACGTGACATCAAGCCAATTAGCAGTGATCTGCGGCTCAAAGAATAGACCCGGTGTCTTGAGTCAGCCAGTGCTGCACTTCGGGTTAAGGTGAAACCGCCCAGTGTAGCATTGGCACACTGGCGGTCAAGCCAATTCAGCCAAGACAGTATATATATTTCACAGAGTCAGCATTGCTGCCAGAGTATAACTACTGTCGGCGGAATTTTGACTTCCCGCAGATCCTGCTGCTAGTTTTGCTGTCCCTTTATGCATCAAGTGTGTCGAGTTTACTGTCCGCTACGGTTCTGGGTGTCAGATTCGAAAGCAAAGTAAATAATGAAAACTAAATTAGCTCGTAATAGCTAAAAATCGATGAGCTTGTTTTGGCCCAGCGGTTAAGGCTCTCGCCCTGACCAAGGCTTGGCTGAGGTCATGGGCTCCTGCCCCGAGGCAGATGTGAAGCACCTGATCAAAGATTAAGTTCTCTTGGGGTGCTATGCAAATTAATTATATATATATATATGTGTATTGTTTAAGCTTCACTTACTTTCTGCTTTTTTATTCGTTATATTGCAGAAATTGGAGCTCGTTGAGATGTGGACGTGCAAGCTAAGCCGATCCGTACATGCAAGACATCTTGACGAAACTCCTGTGACTTGCTACTCGTACCTTACAAGTCTGTGCAATAATAATAATATTAATGGTGATAGTGATATGTAGTATTTTTCAAAGTGCCACAGGGAACTAAATCTATTTCCAGGTGCTTTATATCTCGAGGCAAGAAATTTAAAAATTCAGGTTTATGGAAATTGACGGTATTAATCACGCAAAACAAAATAAGTTGCATTTTTAGGCCAGAATCGTAAAGTAAAGGTGATGCAGTTAGTAGACGCCGGTTGGTAGAATCTCAGGCTGCTAGCATGCAATGGATCAGACATAGTTAAACACTCACAACAAAAGGGAACGAAACAGAACAAGTGTACTGTGCATGCTGCCTCTAACCACACTGGCATGCTGACCCTGTGCATGCTGCCTCTAACCACATTGGTATGCCGAAGCTGTGCATGTCAACCATGACCATGCTATTTTTGTTGTTTATCAAACACAATACCACTTATCACTCGAACGTGTTTCCTTTGCAGCAAATGTCAAGCGCCTAGAAAGAGATTGAGTTCTCTGAGGGCGCTTTATCAAGACTACTCGTTTTACTGAGAAGTGCCACGTGATAGGAACTGGTGCATATTTATATGAGAGTATAAAAGGATGCAAATAAGATTAAGCTGTATTTGGATAGCGCCCTAAGAGAACCTCATCTCTATTCATGCGCTGCACATATGCCACGGGGCTCAAGCCCACTACATGGGTCAGGCATTGGTTGGGGGAGCACATTAACTACTGGGCCAAACCAGTGCAGCATGCAGTGTCGTAGAAAGTAATGACCATAGCAGGAAGTTCGTTACTAATTTTGCTGTATTCGAGCTGAACACTAGATCGATCGCCAAAAGACTACAATTTGCGAGGATGGTCAGCGTGATGACTAAATGCTGAGGATCAAGCGGTTGGTGACTGAACAGCAGGCCCGAGGAGGTCGGATTGGCAAGCTGGCGCAAGCGAGTGAAGCGGCCGATAAGCATAGACAGAGCATCTTTAAATCGAGTGGAGGCTTGATGGGGGAGCCAGTGAAGGCCAGACAGTAGTGAATTTATGTTGGAGCCGAGATATTGACGACAGAGCAGATCAAGCCAGCTGCAGAATATTAAGGGCAGAGGCCAGGAGATCTGATTAGGGTGACTCTAGGAAACATAAATTAGGATAAAAGCTCGCATTAACTAGTTGGGCTGTCATGGAATTATTTTCCAATTCAGGCACTTGGGCCTCAGGACCGAATGAAATTGAATCTATAAAATAAAGAGAGTAAAGTATTCCCCAGATGTTATATTAATTGTATCCGAGCACGATATCATTCACCTTATCTGAAACTAAATTTTCCGAGTACTGAGGATCAATTCAATGTTGATCGGTACCATTAGATAGTAACTTGCATTATTTGAGCTCACCTTTGTCGAACAAGTATGAAACCACTAGTTAAAAAGGAAGGAGGTTTTATCTCGACCAACCATGATCTTCCAATTGCTTTACAAGGAAGATTTTCTGGTGTGACCATTATTTCAGTTGCTCTGCAGACCTGCTGAACGTGCTTAAAAAGGTTACTATTACTTGCACTCTAATTATTATTCGAGTTCACTTTGTCCTCGACCTAAATAAAATAAATAATTTTTAATTTGTATAACTCCGAAAGAGAACATACTTCCTACTTAGGCGCTTCACATATACCCCGGGGCTACAGCCCACTACGTCGGCCATCAAAAACATTCACCTATTCCTTGGGTGGGGTGGACACCACTGGGCCAAACCATTTCCAAATTTAATTTTTCATAAAGATAATTTCTGCAGCTCAGCTACCTGATATTTAATCGATGCCGCTATTACTTTATTGTTGGACAGATCAACCGAACACGTTTAACCCAGTAGCAATTTACTGGTGCCGTAGATTAACCGAGTCTCGATGCTTAAGGCTGTGTTTAACTTCACCCAAGTGTTAACTAAACCTGTCTTGGCTCCATCAATACTGCCCCCCTCAGGTCAACTACCGTCGTACTGTTGTCTCCTTTGTTTTTTATTTTATTGAAAATCACACACATTTATATTTTAATGGAATCTCTTTTTTCCAAAAGAGAGGAGAGCACGTTCCTATTACCTGCCTTCAGTTTTTTTAAAGAGGGTAAGGTTATCTTGGCATAGTGTCCTGAATATTACCTATGACTTCAACCCAATTACAATAGTCCCGGAACCATTTTAATTTTACATAAACTTCAGTTAATTCAGAAAAGCCGTGGTTTCCCAAATATTGATTGTGCCAATTGGTTATAGACTTAAACTACTTTTCCTCCTAAAATTAAAATTAATCGATTAAAACCACTTTTATTCGTGCAACCAAACTTTTGCTTCATGCTGTGTGCATCTTTAGTTTGCAACCTTGGTGAAACCTGCATTGCTGACACTATTATTGCCTCTAGGATTAATTCCCTTGGACGTTTAGCTGTTTCAAGAGCGTTTTAATTTAATTTATAGTGAGTTTAATTTATCTTCTAATTACTATAGTAGTTTTACTTTGCGAAGGCAAATGATTAAAGCCAGTGATCTTGTGAAAGTATTCGTTTAATTCTTTCCTCGAAAATGCAGCTGCTGAAATAGTATTTTTTTCTGCTCACAAAGAACTTAATAAGCTTACCCTGCTCTACTGTACTCGACCACTACCCTTTAAGTGAGCTTACTCTGATGCTGCCTATACTTGAATTTTTCTGACAATCACTTACACTGCGCAGCGTTTGAATTTACTTCTTTCAGCATGCCCGTTAGTTTTCTTCACTTTAATGATCCAGGTGTATCCTTGTACGACTAGCTATTTGCTTGTTCCTCAGATCCTTTGAATCTGACTTGGTGCCAACAGTCCTTCACCTTGATTAAAGCTGCGTGCGGATCGATCACGAGCACGCCTATGGCAGCAGACGGCACGAAAACATTCAATGTGTCGTTCACCGTTCAACTGCCTGACTGCCTCTTCACACTCGACTTCCTTCAAAATGTATATTGTGGTCTGGATTTTATTAGCAGCGATGGCAGCTACCAAGGACGCCGGAGCGATGTAACCATTACTCCTGCTGCAAAATTTTGTGGTAAGTAACAAGTTCAGAATATCGATACAACAAATTCTTATTACTTTGATCCGTTAGTCAGTTCAGAGCAAACCCGGTCAGCCAAAATGGTTTTTGAAGTTTCACTTGGTAATTGCACATTGACTACAACGTAAAAAGAGGACTTCAATGATAAGTCATTCAAAAAAGAGCGAGGACATCTGAGATTTGTGCTGTTTCTCAGGTTAAATTTGAATCATTAGAGGGATTTACAATTTCAGCCCTAGATTTTTGAATACACTCCTTGTGAAATCAAAATGCAAAAATATGACTGCAAAAATACTTGATCCGGTGTTAGACATGACAAGGCGTGAGTTGTAATGTAGTTGGCATTATCATGGTTTGGTAAAACCCGTCAAGGGGTGCTCCACTGATTTTCGAAGGTGGCAGAAACGTAAACTCTTTGTTAAAAGACCACGCAATCCCGATCGCAGAGCTATTCAACGTGTCTGATGTACTTCTCGAGGCTTCCCGGTGCAGCTGATAGCCCTTGTCAGATCAGCACCAGGATCTATTAGCATGTATTCATTATTATTCTATCATATTAGCTAAGTCTTCACAGCAAAATGAGGCTTCACATGTCTATATATAGAGTTCATCAGTCCACAGAGTCAGCGACGCTTAGGGTTTACAACTAGCTTTTCAGATATGCAGACTAAGGTAAAGTCCTACTACTCCTTTTTGCTTAATCGTTCGGAACCGTTATATTTCCGATAGAATTTCCTTCTTGACCTGCTCTCATCGCGCCTGGACATTGCACCACAATGAGTTAGCTCATATCTCACTTGGAGTCTCCAGAGCATTGATTTGAGCGGAGACAGATTGTCTGAGAAGTCGCTGAAGTATGGGGTACCTCAATGCTTGGCCTCTGTGCTTGGTCCGCATCTCGTCACAGTAATACTCTCCCGCTGGACGATGTGATAGCCAAGGACAATCTAGGCTTTTTTTCTAAGCATGTAACACTTAGTTGTACCTTTTAGCTCTCGAGCGTGTCGAATTCTCTACACAGTATGGCTGCATGTACTTTTGACGTTCATACGTGGATGGCAGCCGACGCTATCAAATTGAATTATGGCAAAACCAAGTTACTATTATGGGCAAACCAATAGTAACTCAGAAATCGGTAAGCTTAACGCTCAAATTCGGCTGTGTCAGCACATTAGCTCATTGCATCTGCACGAAGTGCAGGTGCCTTTGTCCAGGGTGACACTGCAGTAGAAGATCTCATCATCTTCACAGTAACGCCTGCCTAAGTTCATAGACATAACATTGATTGTATTCGGGCTTGCTTAGACAGAGATTCCAAATCCAATTTTTCCAACCATTTCTAAAACCACGGCTCATTTTTTGCAACTCACTGCTTGCTGGTCTACTAGTTTGTGCAATCTGACGCTTACAGTTGGTTCAAAACTCTGCAACTACGCTTGTCTGTCGCGAGCGTCACAGTTGCCACGACCCACCATTTCGAGCCGACCTGCACTGGCTCAAAGTCAAGCAGCGTATCGTCTTCAAGGTTCTGTCACTCACTTTTACGTCCTGTCATTCTCTGGCCCCAGCCCACCTATCAGAACTACTTTCTGTTGAGACTAGGCATAGTGCCGCCTGCTTTTCTGAATCAAATTGTATCGCTACAAATGCTTTGGAGACAGGGGCCATTAGTTCGCATGCACCTACAACCTGGAACTCACACGTGACTGACTTAATGATTTCCCCTAACTTTTTGGCATTTAAAAATACCCAAAAACGCGCCTTTTTGTCACAGACTTTAGTGAGTTCTTTTGATTCGTCCTTTGTATGCTGACACCGTGCATGCTGCCACTAGCCATCTTTCCGTGCTGATACTTTGCATGTTAGCTTTTACCATGTTATAATTTTTGACATTGTGCTTGCTATTACTAATCATATCATCTTTACCGCATATTTAACTGGCCTATAAAGAGATCGAACACTCACATGACGCTAAACAAATCAATTAATTATTATGCCCATGCAATTAAAAATTTACTAATAAGGAATTTGATAAGCATAAATTAGTAGGGCGGTTAAACCAACTGACCGACAAGGCCTGCCATGGCCTGGAACCTTCATACCTAGCTGAAGTGCCACACGAGTTTTATCTTCGCATGCCCCCAGATCCTCAGCGGACAATAATATTTAATTATTCAGTCGGTATGCTTAAAGACCGTTGGTGATAGACGCTTTTGTTCTGCTGGTCATAGGCTGCTGAAAAACACTGGCCGACGGCTTAAGGTTCTCCCTTTTACCGACCCACTTTAAGGTGAATGCATTTGATGACCCGAGGTCGTTGGCTCGAACTCTGTGGCATCTGCGAATGACTCAGATAGAGAATGTTCTCATATTGCGCTAAGCACCCGTGTTATATAAACATTTGTATATAAATTACATATATATATATATATATATGTGTGTCGCTGAAGAAATGTAATTATATATATATATATATAATTACATTTCTTCAGCGACATCTAATTTCCTGCTGCCTATGTGGCACATCCTTTCCAGCCGTCCTGGGCTTGTACTTCCACACTACTCACTTCCTTTACTGCCCTTCTGACTCAGCAATGCTTCCCACTTTCTCTTGTTGTGTAAAACTAGGCGTCTTTCTTACCCCGTGCGTGCTGAAAGCCACCTAAAAGCCTCTGACTCCTCCATGAAATATTCTCCAGCGAAGCATCTGCAGAGTGTTTGTGCCTTTGTGATAGACATTCGCACGGCAGCGAAATAATCATAAGAGAAAAGTTTACGTATTCCACAGATAAGTGTATAAAACTTTCTGATTACATGAAAAATGAGCTGCAACCCTAGGTCGGATGAGTGCCAATGGCAACCTGGCTGAAAACTCCTCTGGCGAAAGGCCAACATAACACTCGACAGTATTGCTGCAATATTGTAGATACAACAATGATAAGCGGCCATAGCATACATTGTTGTTAGATGCCATGCAAATTGACGCATGCCACCATTGTTAACAGAATCCATTCGAAACTCATTGAATCATCCAAATTTGATGCAGTTCGACTTGGGATTGGGCCACTGCCACTTCCTTTCCCATTTCCGGTCACGCGAACGCATATCCTCTTAATTGCTAAAGCCAAGTTTAATATAAAAATAATTATAATAAGACATTTCCTTAGAAAGAGAAACAAATCTCAAATAACAAGTCTAAAAAAAATCTGAGAAACAAAGCACTCGGTGAAGCAAATCCTCTTTCTGAGTATTTTCTGCATGCTTTAAGGCTCTTCTGCAGCCACACAATGAGTCTTTTAAATCAACTAACCTACTGTGGTTAGTGATATCATTTGCAGTGGAGTCCCACTTAAACACGCAGGAACACATAAATTCAAACGGTTCGAAATAATGCCACTAGGGAAAACACACGTTGTTACCTCCTTGTTACATGTCGCAGAGTTGGAAATGTTGAGACGTGAGTTGGTAGTGAGTTCCAGACTGTGAAAACATGCGAAATAAAGAAAAGTTCTCCAAAATAGTTGAGCTTGGCTTGAGGCACTGCTAAGTGACTAAAGTAAGAAGAGCGGACGGTGCGAAGAGCCCACGTTACGATGCCGTAACGTCACCATCGTTACGTCACTGCTGATGTTACGATGCCTAGCCTCATTGTGGAGCAGCTCTACGAGGTAGGCTGTACGAAGAGAATCGAGGGATCTAAATGAGAGTCAGAAAAACTGCGAAGTGGAGTTGCTGCTTGATTTTTGGGGCCGCCGAATGTCGGCGAGAAACGGTGCAGTGTGAAAAATGCGAAGCTTACGACAGACAACCGTGGCGACAGAGCTGTGTACCAGCTGTAAGAGCACGATTGCTTTGGCCGGAAGACCTGCGAGCAAGAGCCAGGCTCAGGTCGAGGCCTCATCCAAATGCTCAATTTACCCACAATAAACTCATCCAGTCTTCGTATTATATGCCGACGACTAAAAATTTACTGTTTCACGACAGCATGGCCTAACTCTTTCTTCATACCACGAATCTGTCGTCCTTAAAATTTAGCGGAAATGCGAAACTTTATAGAAAATTCAAATTTTAGTAGGATCGCAATACCTAGGAAGCTGCGGTATCACGGTAACGACTGGTAGCACGTCAACGGCACAGCTGACATCCACAACGATAGCCACTTCTCAGACATCACCGCCATCCACGACTGCCGGCACTTCAACTACAGCTCCATCATCCACGACTTTAGGCACTTCTGCAACGCTACTGACGTCGACAATTTTGGACACTACCACGGCGCTACCGACGTCGACGATTTTAGACACTACCACAGCCCTGCCGATGTCGACAGTTTTACGTACATCCACGTCGTTGCCGGTGTCCACTACTGTTGGCACTTCTACTGTACTTACGACATCCAAACTCACTTTAACGACTCAGAAAACATTCACTTCTACCGCCACTCCTACGACGCCACCGACGCTAACAAATCTCGTTTCCAAACAATATACAACGGATTGGAGGAAGGTCACAGCTACTACTATCGGCACTTCAAAGAAGACTTTTCTGGCAACTGAATCAGTGACAGAATTTATTCCAGAAAACAACGGCACAGTAATTTTCATGACGACCTTAAGTAAAAATGTGATTGAGTCTTACATACAGCAGACGTCTAGTGAGACTGTCTTCGAGCCTATTAAATCTATGGGAAACACGGTTTCAAAAGCTAACAATTCAGGAATTTTCAGCGAAGTTCCAGGTAACAGAAAATTGATTATCTCTTTGAAAAAAGCTTAAGACACCATTTTCAGTTATATAGCGCAAAACCTAGGCAGATCATTGTTATACGTTAATCAATTTGACTGCTTGGGATAATAAAATGTGCGCTAAATATACAGGTTAAAAGTTATTGACTGTAAACTCCATTAACTTCAGTCCTTGAGTAGCAAAACTATTGAATATCGACATGGTGACCATGAGGGTGCTACGCAGGAATGTTTTTCTAGAGTTCGCTCAAAACCTAAGTGGCTTTCGGTACGCATTTGGTAACCAATGGCCTTCATCTCACGCAGTAAAGAGAATGTGAGAAGCGTGGCTGAGTCAGGAGAGGAACTGAGGCTGTGAATAGCACAGAAGTATCAGCTCAGGATAGCAGGAAAGGAAGTTGATGGTCGGTGGCAGGAGAGTATTTGTAGCCGCGCAAGAATTGCGGAAGTGAGCTCCATATCCTTGGACCTGAAGAGCAAGAGCTTCTGCGGCCAACGGCCTGTAAGCAGAGGAAGGAAACAGCTAATGCATTGTCCGCACAGGACCTCAATGCACGAGGAGGCTGGAACTAGTGCAGCAGCTCAGCTAGGTATGAAGGAGCCATGCCGAGGCGGGTCCTTTTGATCGGCGCAAGAATTTCCCACTGTGTCTGTCGACACGGCCGCCTCGACGCTGGACGGGTGTATCTCGGCCGGCGAGAAGAGCCGTCGCACGACCGAGGCGTTCTGCTGCAGCTCGAAGTAAGCGTACGGCTGAGCCGACCGATTGGCCACCTGGTACTCGTACGGCCGAC